>OZ035881.1:27960029-28530170 GCA_964034835.1 Muscina levida
CGAAGACTTTCAGAATAGACTGATCGGCTTGTGTCATTACCAAAGATTATGCAGTGTAGGGCAAGGCAGGTGGGATCAGTGTCTGGAAAAGTTGGAACTTTGTTCGTCGATGAAGGACTTTGTTATTAAATTGTCTGCTTATCGTAGCCTAGGCTGACATTTTATTTTACATTTACAAATATATTTACATCGGAGCAACGGTAGAAAAAATCAATTACAGCATCAAAGTTATAAACTCTTTGTTCGTTGAAACAAATAGCATAAAAAAAAACTTAATTTTCCTTTACAACTCATGAATGAGGCTTTCTATTTTTAGATTCACAACTAACGGCATCTACTTGTTTATCGACGAATGCAAACGTCACTGTTTGAGAAGATCTTACTAGACACGCCGATTGACTCTACACTAATACTGCGAAGTTGCTGTCGACAACATTCGAGGGAAGCCGACAATGAAAGAATTTTTTTTTTTTTTTAAGATGACTGGAGCCAGGAGTTCAACCTGTGATCTCCAAATAACAAATAACATGGTTGTCCTCATTTATCACCAGACCCACTTCTGCGCGCGCTGCTTCTCATTGCTCGTAAAGATCACAGTAACATCCTGCATTCGATCGTGTCTACCTCAGCTTTCCGTATGATCAACTTTATTACGATGTTAAAGAGATCGCTTTCAGAGTTTTGAATATTTTCATCAAAGACTTCGTGTCTGTCAGGGTGATCCCGTAATGTCGTATCAGTTTCGTGGATATACCAAACTTATCCATAGCATCTAATATCTTATGTCGTATCGGACTGCCGAACGCAGCTTCGTAATCGACAAACAGAAGGTAGGTGTCGATCTTTTGTGGGTCTTCTCCAGGGATTGTCATAGTGTTATTATCTGTTCGGTCGTCGATTTACCAGCTCTAAAGCCACACCGCAGCTTTGTTGTTTTGGTTTGACGGTGGACAGTCTACGCCGTAGTCGATGATTGGCGAGATTTCGTCATTTATGATACATTCCCTAACGGAAAAAGTGTTCACTCCATATTTGCTGCACACTCCGCGTTTACGTGACCAAATTTCCATCTCTGTCCTTACAGGTGAGGATCCCTATACCAAAAACCTTACTTTATAAATTTTGATAGAACTTTTGGGCCGCACTTCTGCCTCTGTAGTTTTCGATATCCTGGCACTCTCTCTTTTCTCCCATAGACGCATTTTCCGCCTAAGGAGGCGTTTTATCTCCCACCTTTTCTCATCATATCGTTTCGTCAGCGCACGCATTACCATTGGCTGTAGATTTGCCTTGTATCCAGCATCCTTTTCTTTAAAGATTTCGCGATATTCCTGATCGTACCAGGGCTTGCCTTAGCGTGGTTTTTCATAACCCAGTATGGTCGTTGCTGTAGTGGTTGTAGAACTAGCAATATGCTGCCACTGTGTATCGGGAACATCGGAATTAGGTGTGGTTTGTTTGTAGTAATTGAGATAGTTGGCTGTAGTAGGCATAGGCTAACTCGGTGGTATGCAGCACTGCCTTACCTCACGTGCGTACTTGATCTCTCTCCCATTAGTCTGAAGACATTCCTTCCTTCGATTTCCTTGCGATCAAGTCGGTTTCTTGTCTTTTGGTTAGGGGATATCAAGGTTGCCTAATCGCGTGCGTACCTTGGCTGCTAATAGTTGGTAATGCGAGTCAGTATTTGCACCTCTCTCATACATTAGCCTTGAGACATTCCTTCCATTGATTACCTTGTCATCAAGTGGGTTTCTTGTCTCTTGGTCAGGGGATATCCAGGTTACCTTATGGATATCATTATGCGGTAATCTGGTTCCACTCAATAACATATTTCTATGTAGCCAACGCGAATCTGTTATCGGAAGCGTAGTTGTGAAGACTAAACTTTTCGACTTCGGAACCAGGTACATATTTCCTTCTTGTTGGAGCATTAAAATCTCCCAGAACAATCGTAATGTCATGGACAGGACAGCTGTCATATATTTCCGCAAGGCGCTCATAGAATGCATGTTTAATGTCCTCGTATTTGTCTTCCGTGTGGGCCGTGTACGCATATCAGCGTTATGTAAAAATATTTCGTCTTGATGCGGATAGTGGCTATTCGGTCATTACAGGGTTAAACCGCCAGACTTGATGTCGAAGTCTCCTGCCTACTATGAACCCACATCCAAATTCATGTGTTGCTGCTTGGCAGCTATAAAATATGTCACAGTGCTTTCGTCGTGAGCATCTCTGTCCCGTCCATCACATGTCCTGTATGACAGTAACGGTGTTACCTACGCATCAGTTGTATTATGTCATTTAGATTGCTCAACCTGCACCTTCTCACATTTGCATTTCCCGGCGAACACGTGGTTCTATCTGACTTTGCGAGCTGCTGGGGCACCTCCAAAGACTTATCCCAAGTGTATAAGTGTATAACAATCGACCCAAAATTCTAAAAGCCCCCATACTAGTGCATATATCGTCTGCTCTGCGAAGGAGCAGGGACACTTTACTCCCCATACGACTTATTCCACCTTTGCCAAGTGACAGCTTATTCATTTTATTGTATGAATTGAACATTGAATTGAAACAGTTCACAGTAACGGAATTTCTAAAATCGAGAAATCACTGCCTTGCAAACAAAACTATATTTTGCTCTGTAGTTTTTCCACTGAAAATGTTATTAAACTGCATATTCCAATTCATTAAACAATGCACAATATTCAATGTATTGACAGAGAAAATACTTAGAAATACTTTTCTGTATAATCAATACCCTGGAAATGTAAATTCCACAATAACTATGTAATATGTAATATGTAATAGTTCACTATTTGCTGCATGACATTTCCATGGAACTAATTTTGTTTGAATTCTTTTTAATTTATCTTTTTATCAGCAAATTCCATGATATTATATTTCTATTGAAATATGCCAGAGAAATCTACCAAAGCTATTACAATGACTATTTCTAGAAACTTTTCAAGCACCTCGTTTGGCGTGCATGTAATGTATTCTAACTGTCCTCCAATCCACCTACACATGCAGACGTGCTCGTTTAGTTGAAGTAATTCCTGTGAAAATGTTAAATCAAACATTGCCGAAATCCTTTTGTTGAGTGAATTCATGCTAAAATCTTTACTTAATTTTTGCAACAAATACTCATGTAACCATTTTCAATACATCAGCCCAGGAGCACATACTTGTACATTTACCTCAAGCTGGCGCATAGATACATTTGTCGACGTTACTTAGGCATTTCCCCTTCCGCTAACGTCCGCAGAGTCTATCTATGCGGAATATTGAGTTGAATAACGTAGTTATTGTATGTGAGTGTCATGCACCAAGGTAACGTAACGAAATCTTAAATAAATACTTTATATAGTTTTTGTATGTCCCCCTCTATTTGATTTCATATTTTTTTCCTACTCTGGGTGGAGTAATGCTAAACACAGATGCTTTCAAGAAGGGCTGTTACTTTCTTCTATTGAATG
Source organism: Muscina levida (assembly GCA_964034835.1). NCBI lineage: Eukaryota > Metazoa > Arthropoda > Insecta > Diptera > Muscidae > Muscina > Muscina levida. Next base: position 27,963,512 of record OZ035881.1, read on the forward strand.
GAAATAGGGCTTATAAGCTGGGATTATTTGTAAAAGCTCTTTTGCCGGAAGTAAGATGTAACAAAAAAAAAGGATGGACTTGGTAACACGTGTTTACAATGAAAGGCAATTGCTATGATAAAGGAAAAAGTAGAAGGTGATTTCTTACGTTGTCAAAGATTAGGAAATTTTGTGATGGAAGTAACTTAAGAGAGGTGGGGGCGCATGATGTTTATTTTCGGATGGCTTAACTTACGTGCATAAATTGTTTACAATTGCCATAGTGAGTGAACTCTAAAATGTACATTGTACATTTGTGCATAAATTATAACATAATGAAAGGAAGGCATAATATGTATATTTTTAACTTTACAAAGATCGAATCTTAAGATTGTGTTTCGTATATTGGTAGATCAAGGGTGGATAGATCCAGTATTGGTCGATTTGTTGATTTCAAAAGTAGGCTTCAATTATTATTAGATAGAAAAAACATAAAATGTGATTCATTTAGGGGTTATATTTTCATTTGTTTATTTCTTTACATATCACGCAATATAAGTGTCAAGTAGTCACCATATCTTTATTCAGTATTGCTGGCAATCGCCATAACTTCTCCGTCTGACGTCGTCAGCCCCAAGACACTAGGATCGGGCGTGGTGGCCGAATAAGCCACTCTCTTTAAAAACACAAATTATACTATGACACAATTTGAGGGTCATTGTCTCGGGGGTGAACCAAACCATTTTCAAAAGATAACATTTGACCTCAGTAACAAAACCCTATACTCCATTTTGCTCCACTACGTTACAGTGGTTTGAAGTTTAAATTTTTTGGTCAAAAGTCGATGCAAAGAATATGAAAATTCATCTATAAAAGTACATTTGGGGTATTTCATGTCTTCGGAGACCTATACTAAAACTTTGAGGCGAATATTTCTTCGGAACATATTAACCCTCTAGCTCCCGTATGGGACATTTTTGGCCCAATTTTGAAAAACTGTTGTCCGTCAACTTTGAACGGAGGTCAAGGCTTAGAATCTTCGATAGAAATATTCTCCGGAAAGTTTCACTAAGAGTCACCGATAGCCTCTATGAGTCAAAGGTTCCAAAATCAAAATGAAATATTAATGGAACGTTAAATAATCTATTTTTAGGCATCCAGTGCAACACACTTTTTCGGGAGTGAACCAAACCAATATCAAACAATGGAATTAACCTCAGCAACAAACCCCTAAACTCCATTTTGCTCCACTACGTCACAATTTTTGTTTACAGTGGTTTAAAGTTTGATTTTTTTGGTCAAAAGGTAAATAAAAGAAAATGAAAAATCGTGTGTAAAAATAGATTTGGGTTAGTTCATGTCTTCAGAGACCTACATTAAAATTTTCCGGGGAATATTTCCTCGGCACATTTTAACCCTCTATCTGCCACCCATGCTAAACATTTTAAGAAATTTGAATTTTAAGCTGTTTTTTAAAATTCATCCTAAGATGTACCATACGGGTGGGAGCTAAAGCGTTCAAATATTCTGATGAAATATTCCCCTAAAAATGTTAATGTATGTCTCCGAAGACATGAACTATCCCAAATGTATTTTTACACATGATTATTTAAATTCTCTGATTTGACTGTTTACCGAATAAATTAAACTTCAAACTACTGTGTGACGTAGTGGAGCAATATGGAGTATAGGGTTTTGTTACTGAGGTCAAATGCAATTGTTTGATATTGCTTTGGTTCACCCCCGAAAAAGTGTGTTGTACTGTGTTATTGTGAAAGTACAAAGGAAATAAAATATCAGCACCCCCTACAAAATATTGACGAACCCCGCAAATGATATATGGACCATGATTAAAGAATATATACCTGAAATGTCCGAACTCCCAACTATAAGCTGACACTACTTCCATTTGGATAATGCAATGAAATGGGAAGAAATGCACACGACGAAAGATCTATGACGTCATTTATATCTGTCATGCAGAAAGACACGAATTTAGATGTGGATTTATAGTTGTGAAGAGAAATAGACATCTGGTCTTGCAGTTTAACCCTATATGGGACCGAATAGCCACTCTTCGTATCATGGCGAAATATTATCACATCACGCTGCTTTATGTAAAACGCTCTGACAGAAGACAATTTATGAAGAAAAATTATGACCGCTGCCCTAGCTTTCACATTATAATTGTTCTAGAAGATTTTAATACTTACTAGTAAGGTAATTATCTTCGGCTAAACTTTGATCCGTAAAAGAGGGGAGTTTAAAGTTTATATGCTCACTTTAAACTTCGCTTAGAAGATGAAAGCTTGAATACCAAATTGAAGCTCGACAGCTTTTAAACTACGGCACTCGAGAAAACAGATAAACGGAGGCCCCCAAAAAGGGGGAGTTTGTATGAAATTGTGGTGTAGTTATTGTCCGATTAGGTTCATCTGCGAGCTTAACATCCCCCTAGAGAACAGAAGCTTGTATACAAAATTTCTGCTCAATAGCTCTTAAATTAAGGCTATAATCGGTGGGAGAGATAGACTGTCCGTCCCTACAAAGGGGGTGTGTGTATGGGAGATGGGAGTAGTATTTGTCCGATATTGTTTATTTCAGAAATTAACCTCTGCTTGGAGCATAGAAGCATTTATACCTCTTAATAGCTCTTAAATGTAAGCAAACATGGCTGGGAGACACAGACGTACACCCTGAAAAGGGGGTGTGTGTATGGGACATACGTGTAGTTTTTGTCCATTCTTGCTCATCTTACAATGTAACCTCCACTTAGAGGATAGAAGCTTGCATACCAAATTTCAGCTCGATACCGCTTAAACTGTGTCTGTAACTGCAGGGAGAGATCTTTAAAAAACAATTTGTATGGGAGGTGGAATAGGTTTCGACCGACCTTGTTTATCTTAGAACTCAGTCTCCACTTAGAGGACAGAATCTTTCATACAAAGTTTCAGCTTGATGGCTTTCGAACTGCGACTGTAATCGCAGGGGCAGTCCCCCAAAAAGGAGCAATTTGCATGAGAGGTGGGAGTAGTTTTTGACCGATCTTTCCTATCATAGAATTCAGCCTTCAGTAGAAAGACGGAAATTTGCATACCAATTTAGAGCTTAACCTCCGCTTTGAGGATATAAGCTTGTGTTCCAAATTTCAGCTTGATATCTTTTAAACTACGGCTGTAGTTGCAGGGACAGACCCCCAAAAAGGGATAATTTGTATTGGAGGTGGGAGTATTTTTGACCAATCGATCTCATCTAAGAACTTTACCTCCGCTTAGAGCATAGAACCTTATGTTCCAAATTTCATCCTAATATCTTTTGAACTACAGCAGTAATCGAGGGTACAGACTCCAAAAAGGGGGAGATTGTATGAGGGGTGGGAGTAGTTTTTGTTCGATCGGGCTCAACTTAGAAGTTAAGCTCCGCTTTGAGAATATAAGCTTGTTTTCCAAATTACAGCTCGATATCTCTTAAACTACGGCTGTAATCTTCTTTAATGGCAGCAACAACAGAAATTTATCTATCAGTAGCCACACGAAGACAAGTTTTCCAAGCGCTTAGGTCTTCTGCCCTGCGTAGATAGTTCGTCACACCAAGCTTAGAAAACAGCTCTTTCACCTGGTTCATCCATCGGAGTTTTGGTCGCCCCCTCCTGCGCCGCCCATCGAGTATATTGCCGAAGACTTTTCGAGCCGGTGAGTTTTAGTCCACTCGGTCTATTTGAACGCGCTTGACTACGTCGATGTCGTTGATTCATTCTATCACTGTACTCGCCATTAACGATGATGGGTCCAAATATTTTGCGTGGTATTTTACTCTCGAAAACTGCCAAAATAGATTGATCCGCTTGCGTCATTACCCAGGATTCTGCGATGTAAAGTAAGACAGGTAGGATCAGTGTCTGGTAGAGTTGGATCTTCGTTCGTCGAGAGAGGGCTTTATCATTAAAACGCTTTCTCAGCGCATAGTAGCAGCGGTTTGCGATCAATACTCGTCTCTTGATTTCCAGGCTGAGATAATTATATTTGTTTATGGTTGAAACAAATTACTTAGTTTTGTCCTCATTTATCACCAGACCCACTTCTTCCGACTGCTTCTCAATGCTCGAAAAGGCCGCAGTACTCGGCCAATGGTATCTATATCATCGGCATATGCGAGCAGCATGTGGCCAGTCGTGTTTACTGCTGCCATCCGCACGATCATTTCTATTATGATATTAAAGAGATCGCATGACATGATCGCAGAGATCGCATGTGCCTATTTTCACTGAAGACTTCGTGTCAGTCAGCGTAATACCGCAAAGACATATCACGACGGACTGGTAGGTGTGGTTTTGCATTTCTTGGGTCTTCTCCAGTTGTATAACGATATCGACGTAGTTAAGCAATGTGTGAAAATGCTTCAGCTCGAAGATTCTCTGGCAATAAACACGATAGGCGGCTTAGAAGGGGGCGACCGAAACGCCGTTTAATGGATAAGGTGAAAGAGCTGTTATCTGTTAGTCTTGGTATGACGAACTATAAACGTAGAGCAAAAGGCCGAAGCGTTTGGAATATTTTTCTAAGTTCGGCTACTGATGTATGAATATCAGTTGATGCTGCCAAAATGAGGATGAAATGATCTTAAGGGGAGAAATTCTTTGCTAAAAAGTGTCGTCCATCGTATGCGTGTGTGCGAGAATGAAATTTACCTTTGTTCATATCAACTGTTTCAATTGTTTACAACTGTTTCAAACAACACATTAAAAGAAACAGACCTTTGTCAATTTCCGCATAGAAGTATTTGTATATTTTTTTTTCCCTCGCGCTCTCTCTCATATTTATCTTTATTTTTAACTTTCGCACTAGTGTTATCTTTTCTTCTCTTTCGTTAGAGAGAGCAATATTTTTAAAGCATGTATTGATCACTCATGAAATATAAAAAAATATAACTTTCGTAAATAAAAATTACTTTCACGAGAATTATTTTTTTTGTCTCTGAGCGTGAGTAACAAAATGAGGAATGAAAATGATAATAACTTTCGTGAAGCGAGATTTTCCGTACTATGGTTACGGTCCTCCTTGATTTCAGTGTTTATGCCAGTAAGTAAAATTGTATAAACATTTAACCAAATTCCCTTAATAGCTCTCCTATTCTAATATGATATTTCGATTTAATATGGTTTAATTGTATATACTTTTTTTCCATTTTTATAAATTAATTGTAAACTTTACTTCTAACATAGCTTAATTTATTTAAAACTCTCTCTACTCACATGTACAAATTATTCATCCTTGCAACGGATATACTATGTAGTTGCCCACATTCCGTCAATAGACCATTTAAATATATTCCAAAAAAAATGCTATGCCCGAAGTGAAAAATAAGTGGTAACCCATTCCTCTTGACCATGAATAGTTGTTAAACTCTTGGCAAAAAAAAAAAAAAAACCATACGATTTTTAAAGCTTAGTTGCTGATATTGGGCAGAATAACCCATCTTTTGTCTCTTTACTATGTACAGCAAAGCATTGCAAATGAAACGCGGAGAGAAATGTGAACCGAGAATTCAAACCCAGAGGCGACAATACACATTTTATATACATTTTTTGTCGTAGCGAAAAAAAACAAACTAAAATGGATAACATTCTTTTTTGTCTCTCAATGTTAAAGTGTCCTGTTTTTTCCTCTGGTCCTAGCAGCAACATATGAGCGAAAACTTGATGTCCTTTTTTTATGCCGAATTGTTTGTTGTTGTCAGACGGAAGTCTATAAAGAATGTGGCACTATGTAGTGTAACTATCACCAGAAGTGGCAGCGGCAACACCATCTGCCTCCGTCAACGCTATTGCCTCAGACTTGGCTACCACAATGGAGCAACAGTGTATGTAATTTTTTTGGTGATGTGGATGGATAAGTAAATATTGTTACAGTATCTTGTCTGGGTTTGTAAGTATTTTTTTTTTTGTATTATTACATTTTGTTTTTTCGTCGTTGTGGATGTCTATGACGATGATGAGCTCTTAGTCACGTTTCTAATCATTTTTATTTGACAAAGAGGAACGAACGAACAACCACAAAAAATATGCAAGCAGCAAAATGTGACTACTTTTTTTCGGACAATTGGAGAAGGAAGTTTTAACATTGTGATGGCAAATGAACTTAGATAAATGTTTAACGAGTTCGTTGGATGTTTCTTAAGTCTGTTTTTAGTTCATGAAGCAGTTAGTATTTTTTAAGGTAAGGGTAAATGTTTTATGGTATATTATTAGAAAGGTATGTAATTGATATTTTACAGATTACATATATAAGTGAATGTCTTGCGACACAATGCTAAGGATATGATTAATCTGTGGGAGTAAAAGTACTCTACGTTACAGGCTGCGCTGCTAAACTGCTAACAGAAGTCTATAAAAACACATGAATTTTAAAATTGAGTATGATTTTAAAACAAATGTCCAAAATTATACCTTAACCAGTAAGAAAGTTTCAGTCGAGCAACCCGACTTACATATACCATCACCCTCAGTAAAACAAAAAAATGTTTGTAATATTGATATTATTACTCGATTTCTAAAGTGGGCGGAGTGGTACATTTGTATGGGAGGTACCAGAAGGGGCTTGTCTAGACTTCCAGATTTTTTCTCCAAAACTTTATCCTGCTTGAACTTTACTAAATACAGAATCGAGTTAGTTCTATTAATAATATTAATCGACTTCTAAAGTGGGCGGTACCAGAAGGGGCGTGGCTAAACTTCCAGTTTTACTCTGAAAAACTGTATCCTGCTATAGATTTACCAAATAAAGAATAAGGGTACGATCGCGTTGGATTTATTGATATTACTACTCCATATCTAAAGTGAGCGGAAAAGTACATTTGTATGGGAGGTACCAGAAGGGGCGTGGCTAGACTTCCAATATTTTTTCCAAAACGTTATCCTGTTATAACTTAACAAAATACATAAATTGGGCACGATCGTGTCGAGTATATTGATATTATAACTCCATCTCTAAAGTGGGCGGAGTGGTACATTTGTATGGGAGGTACCAGAAGGGCGTGGCTAGACTTCCAATATTTTTTCCAAAACTTTATCCTATTATAACTTAACAAAATACATAAATTGGGCACGATCGTGTCGAGTATATTGATATTATAACTCCATCTCTAAAGTGGGCGGAGTGGTACATTTGTATGGGAGGTACCAGATGGGGCGTGTCTCGACTTCCAGATTTTTTCTCCAAAACTTTACCCTGCTTGAACTTTACTAAATACAGAATTTGGGTACGATCGCGTTAGTTCTATTAATAATATTAATCGATTTCTAAAGTAGGCGGTACCAGATGTGTATGGGAGGTACAAGATGGGGCGTAGATAGACTTCCAGTTTTTTTTCTCAAAAACTGTATCCTGCTATAGCTTTACTGAAATAAAGAGTTTGGGTACGATCGCCTTTGATTTATTGATATTACTACGCCATATCTAAAGTGGGCGGAAAAGTACATTTGTATGGGAGCTACCAGAAGGGGCGTGACTAGACTTCCAATATTTTTTCCAAAACTTTATCCTGTTATAACTTAACAAAATTCATAATTTGGGCACGATCGTGTTGAGTGTATTGATATTATAACTCCATCTCTAAAATAGGCGGAGTTGTACATTTGTATGGGAGGTACCAGAAAGGGGCGTGGCTAGACTTTAAATCCCTAAGGGTGATGGTATAAAAATATACAGTCACCCTTCTCTATAACTATCTTGTCTATAGCGAATTTCTCTCTATAACTAATGTTTTTTTCAAATACAGCATTTTCCTAACGTTTTTCATACAGTTTTACCTCTCTATAACGAATTTTCTCTATAACGTAGAAATCGGCGATCCCCAGTGACTACGCTGAAAATATTACTTCCTTGGTACATAGTTAACATATAGTCCTTATATTTCCACAAGTATCTCATTCATTTTACATTACCTATACATCATAGTCTATGCTGCTTTCGCACAAGGCCGTCTAAATATCTAGCGGCCAATCTTAATATATATAAATTACGTGTCACGTTGTTTGTCCGCGATGGACTCCTAAACTACTTAACCGATTTGAATCAAATTTGCACACCGTGTTCGGTTTGATCCAACTTGAAAGATAGGATAGCTTACATCTTAAAGGGGCGACGCCACGCCCCTTTTTTCAAATATCGCTCAGACGGCTTTTCTAATAGACCGATTGATACAAAAATTTTACCATGAGGTACTGTTGACCTGTAGATAGTTCCTGACTACATTTGGTTGTAATTGGATAAAGGGGCGTGGCACCGCTCATACAACTTGAAAATTAAAAAGGTTATATTTCATGAACTATCAGAAGTATGAAAGTGAGATTTGGTATATATGTTGTTGGAGCAGTATTAATTACAGCCAGGATGGAAGTGGGCGGTGCCACGCCCCCTTTTCAAAAATCGCTCTAACGGCTTTTATAATAGGTCGATTAATACAAAAATTTTACCATGACGTACTGTTGACCTGTAGATAGTTCCTGACTTCGTTTGGTTGTAATTGGATAAAGGGGCGTGGCACCGCCCATACAACTTGAAAATTAAAAAGGCTTTATTTCATGAACTATCAGAGGTATGAAGATGAGATTTGTTATATATGTTGATGGAGCAGTATAAATTACATCCAGGGAGGAAGTGGGCGGTGCCATGCCCTCTTTTCAAAAATCGCTCTAACGGCTTTTCTAATAGATCGATTGATACGAAAATCTTACCAAGTGGTACTGTTGACCTGTTGATAGTCCCAAGCTATATTTGGTTGTGCTTGAATAATGGGGCGTGGCACCGCCCATTCAACTTGAAAATTAAAAGGGCTTGCAGTATGAATTACAGTAAGGGTGGAAATGGGCTGTTCCACACCCTTTTTAAAACAAACGGTTACAACTGTCAAAATTCCACAGTATATTGCTGTTCAACTAGAGATATGAACAGTAAGGTGGGCCAATTTTTTTATTCGCACAAATCGTAACCAAAATCGGAATCTACGATGATTTTTAAGAAAATTTCACCAATAAACTTTGTGTCTAAAATCAATTCCTAGCTCGCGTTGGGAAGCATGAAGATTTCAGATAGAGATTTTTTTTGTTTTTAAATGAGCACAAACCGAAAACTTCAGATATATATTTTTACAGACCTTCTGCGTAAAACTGACTTCCCAACGAACTAAATGAGGTATTACAGAAGCAAATCTATGTATTGGTTAAAAAGTTATGGCCTCTGAGAGTTGGCATACAGAAATTAAGTTTTTAAAAATCATTTTTCAGAATATTTGCTCATTGCTAAAAAAAAATCTCTACCTGAAATCTTCATGCTTCTCAGCGCGAACTAGGAATTGATTTTAGATATATAGTGTCTTAGTGAAATTTTCTAAGAATTCTTCGTACATTCCAATACTGATATACGGTTAACAGGTTGTTTTTTTTTTTGACGCGAACTAATTAATTCGCCCTAATGATCAGGCTATTTCGAATAAAATAAGTTAAAAGTGCCGAGGCGCTGCCCACGCACTTCAATAGTTAACTTTTTACCTGTATCAAATAATGGTCCGTACACCAGGCAGTTGAGGATGCGCAGACTAAAATAGTGATTTTTTTTAATTTACTTTACAGGTATGTATTTTTCAATTACTTCTCAGGAGAGCGAATCGGTAATAAATCATATAGATAGAAAAATTAAGCAATATTCATTGTAGTTATGCTACAATGGTTAAATTTTTATAGTATATCAGATGTAACATTAGCAAACAATTGAAAATAACCTATGCATGGGGTATTTTCTTGACATATAGAACTTCTGATAGGTATAAGTGTAAATCTAGCTGTCATACTAATGAAGTGTAATAGACTTTCTTTTAGTATACTTTGCAAAATCACCATGTAAAAACTAAACAAGAACAAAGTTTACAAATCATGCAAATTTATTTTCAAAATGCACGTTCTGTTCGCCAAACTTATGGAGCCCTTTATGAAGTTGAGGGTGCATGTAATGATGCATCTGAGCAGCTAATAGAAGCCATCGACGCTGTAGACGTTAGTATGACAGGGGACTCGAATTTATCGAACCGACTTCATTCTCTGGAACTCGGTCTCTGCAAATGCTGAGGAAAGACCTTGGCCTACATTCATATAAAATCCAACTGGTAGAAGAAGTAGAGCCAATGGACGATCAATTGATTTTTTTATTTATCATATCATTGAACATTATTTGAAGGAGAAATGGTTCTAACACGACGCTGTAACATGCCATACAGCGCGTGAGACCATCACTTTGCTAAGCCAAACGTTGGTGACCGAATTATCTCAAAAAATGGTAATACGAGTTCAATACAAAAACAGTATTACGGATTATTCTTGATCCGTGTGAGAAGAAGACATGACAAAAGAAGTTTTTATGGCTAAAGGCATGAAGCTTCAAACGGAATTTTCATTTGCGGTCAGTAGGAGAAGGCATAACAAAAATGTTTTTTTATGACCAAAGAGATAGTTAGTATACAGATGGTTCACGCTACTACGGATCAAGATAAATAATTTTGATCTTTAGAGATATGTATGTTTCCGATTTGTGAAAGAAGTGGTTTTTCGCCCTACATACTGAAAAAACTTAATCTACATTTTTATTAGCATTAACAACAATAAAACTTAAGTAGTAAACTTTAATGTTAAGGAGTTACTTTAAATAAGTTACATAAGTAAATAAACTCAACATATTTTTGTCGAGCTTTAGTGCCGTTTTCAAAGTACTTTGTAGACCTAAGTGTGAAATATATTACAAGTTAATATGCAATAGCGAAGCATTGCCGGGCCCACTAGTTGACTTATAAGTTTTACACGCCTGCAATATCTTCAGGCTATTCATTTTATCTTCAAAGTGACAATAATTGCCTCCAACGACTTGAGAATGTTCCAACAACTGTCCTTCGCATTTCCTCTATATTACTTGTATCAACGCTTTTGCATTTCATGCCAGCCTTAATTGAGATGAGAAGAAAATACGCAATACAAAAGAATGCAACATTTTTTTCTCCCTAGCAAAATGTTATTTTAAATATTTCCTCAAGTGTAGCCTTAACAACCTAACAATTTTAAGTGGCAAATATTGTGCTGATGCCGCCTGCCTGTTTCCCATTGGCTGCAGTAATGCTCATTGCCTGCATTAGTAATGGAGCTTATGAAGACGAACTTCAACAACAAATTCGTGCTGTAAGATGCCCATGTTATGTGAAGCGCTTACACATACTCTAAGAGGTAAAATGTCAACAACATTTTCCTTCACCTACATTTTTTTTCGCATATGTAACAACTACATTTTCATGGGAACTGAATGAAGAATGCAGTAAGCATTCAAAGCGCATATTAAGTGCGTAGGTTTAGTTGGTATGAAGAATCTTTTTAGAGCTTTAGTTGAAGATGAAGATGTTTTAGTTGACAAAGTAAAAGAAATGTGTGCTCTTTTGTTAGGCTAGTAATGGCGTATAAGTAAACATTATTGAGGTAGATTTTATGGAAAAAATAAACCTCGCTTTTGTATAAGCAGTGGGTAGCACCTCTGCACAGCTGCAAGTTTGTGAGGTTTTGTATTTTATATAAGATTTTTATTAAGGTGATCAGAAAAATCTATGTTGGATTTTTGGTACAGCTGCAAGTTTGTGAGGTTTTGTATTTTATATAAGATGTTTATTTAGGTGACCGCAAAAATCTATGTTGGATTTTTGGTCAGTCTGACCCCCCAAAAATTATAAGTTTTCGCAGAATTTGGCATAGCCAAAGATTGAGCACGATTGGAGTAGTTCAACTTAAAGTTTTTAAGCTCCTATAGCCACGTTTGGGCTCTAGAACGACTAGGCCAATTTTGCTCCGATATTTAAGAATTAAAATTCCTTTAATCTGTTCATATATAATTTCTCTGCGTAATCAACAGTTTCGCTTAAATTTATGATATAAAACAAAATTCAGCAATTTTATCCCCCATAAAACTTGCGGTCACCCTAATGTTTCTCCAATCAAAGAACCACTTGTGTCGTTTACTTAACATATATTTTATTATTAACTGTGAAAGCAATGTTATGGCACAAAAAAACCTTCACTAATTTATAATGCGACTGTAGTTAGTTTGGACAACCTATCATGCGCCCATATGGTTTATTGCCGATTAATCTATTGACGACAAGAAAATATATGCAAGCGTACATCTATACTATTATTATAAAAATAAGCTGTTTCTATGCTTAAAAATATATTTTCCCTGTACACCTCATGAATAAGGTATGGGATGCTTCTCGCGTTGATGTGAATTAACACCCTTTCTATTTAAGAGTCACAACAAACGGCACCTACTTGTTTATCGACGAATGCGAACGTCACTGTTTTAGAAGCTTTTACATGCCGATTATCTCGAAACTTATACTTTGAAGTTGCTGTAGACAACATTAAGGGGGACGGCAATGAAAGAAAAATGTAGATGACTGGAGCCGGGAATCGAACCACGGATCTTCCGATCGATACCATTTTAAAAATTCATTACACCAGTCGCTAAAATTCATTACACCATTACACCAGTTACTTAAACCAGTTGGCTATTCGAAATTTGTACTTTTAGAGGTAAACATGGGACCGGCCGTTGCATAGTGGTTAGAACACGCGACTACCATGCGGGAGATCGCAGGTTCAAACCTGGCTCCAGTCATCTTAAAAAAATTGTTCTTTCATTATCGGCTCCCCTCGAATATTGTTGACAGCAACTTCGCAGTATTAAGTGTCGAGTCAATCGGCGTGTCTTGTAAGAGCTTTTCAAACAGTGACGTTCGCATTCGTCGATAAACAAGTAGGTGCCGTTAGTTGTGAATCTAAAAATAGAAAGCGTGTTAATTCACAACAACCTCATTCATGGGGTGCAAAGGGAAATTAAGTTAAGGGATAAACAGCCCGGAAAGGGGATAAAACTGGTACCATCACCCAGACAAAACAACTAAAGGTAGAAAAGCGAAAATTGGAGTACATATAAATTTTATAGAGTAGTTGTGCGATACAAAGAGATTTGTTAAAATTCGTACTTTTAGGGCAAAAAAGGTTGAAAAGGGGATAAAATTGGTACCATCACACAGACCAAACGGCTAAAAAGAAACGCGAACATTGGGGTGTGTATTATTTTGTAGAGTAGTTGTGCGATGCAAAAAGAATTTTTAAAACTCGTATTTTTAGCACTATAAGGCCAAAAAGGGATAAAATTGGTACCATCAACCAGATCAAACGGCTAAAGGTAGAATCGTGAAAATATATTGGGGTTTACTTCCCATAGGCTTGATTAGTATAGATTTAGAGAGCTAGATGAAAGGATTTTTTCCAAAATTTGTATTTTTAGAATCAAAAATGATTCAAAAAGGGCTTAAACTGGTACCATCAATCGGACGAAATTCGAAATTCGTACTTTTACGGTCAAAAAAGGACCAAAAAAGAAAAAATAAACTGATATCATCACTCAGACCAAACTGCACAAGGTAGAATCGCGGAAATATTATTGTTTATTTATTACCTGGAGTACTTGAGCGCTATTAAGTGATTTTTATACCATCACCCTTAGGGATGAGGGTATATGTCATTTGATACGACCCAAAAGTGTAACACATAGAAGGAGTCACTACGGGATCGTATCCAAATTCTGTATTTGGTAAAGCTATAACGGGATAAAGTTTTGGAACAAATTTTGAAAGCTTAGCCACGCCCCTTCTGGTACCTCCCATACAAATCTACCTTACCGCCCACTACAGAGATGGAGGAATAATATTAATAAATCAAACGTGATCGTAGCCAAATTCTATTTTTAGTAATGCTATAACAGGATAAAGTTTTGAAGAAAAAAAAAATTAAGTCTATACACGCCCCATCTGGCACCTCCCATACACATCCGGTACCGACCACTTTAGAAATCGATAAATATTATTAAAAGCCCTAACGCGATCGTGCCCAAATTCTGAATTTGGTAAAGTTGAAGCAGTATAAAGTTTTGGAGAAAAAATCTGGAAGTCTAGACATGCCCCTTCTGGTACCTTCCATACAAATGAACCTTTCCGCCCACTTTAGGGATGTAGTAATAATATCAATACACCCAACGCAATCGTGCCCAAATTCTGTATTTAGTAAAGCTATAACAGAATAAGGTTATGGAGAATAATCTGGAAGCCTAGACACACCCCTTCTCGTACCTCCCATACAAATGTACCACTCCGCCCACTTTAGAAATCGAGTAATAATATCAATATAATAGAAAATTATTTGTTTTACTGAGGGTAAGGGTATATGTAAGTAGGGTTGGCCGACTGAAACTTTCTAACTGGTTTTAATTACAAATCGGTTAATTTCAATAACTCAAGACTTAAACAATATCTTATAGTGGGTGATGGTATTTATCAGTCAGTTTATCTGACTGAAATTTCTGTACTGGTTCCAATTTCGAACTTTTAGGAAATAAAACGCTGAAAAGGGATAAAACTGGTACAATCACTTATACCAAACTGTACAACGTTGAATTACGAAAATTAGGTGTAATTTTATTCTATTGGGTTGTTGTTCGATTTGGAGGGATTTTTCGAAATTCGTATTTTAAGAGGCACAAGGCCAAAAAAGGTAAAATTGGTACCATAACCCAGATCAAATGGCTAAAAATTGAAACGCCAATATTGGCGTGAATGTTTTTTTATAGTGACCAAACGCGACATCAAAGAAACAAATTTGAGAAGTAGACTTCAGCTAATAAGGCATTATTGAATATCTAAGTTGGGAGCAGGAGAAATTGGCGGATCACTATATCAGAATAGCAAGCATTCTGATCAAACGAGTGGTTGTGGAAAAAATTCAAAAAATTTAAATTAAATATCTGTCTACCGAAATGTGTGACTAGAGTTAGTTAGTTAAAAATAACATTACTCAACATCTTTATCAATAATTTTGCAGGCAGGACGAAGTCTGACGGGTCAGCTAGTATACTATATAGCTAATTTGATTGAAACTGTGATTCGTTTATTTTACCCGTAGGCTAACTTCAAGGACATTAGGATGCAAAACAAATTTAGAACAAAATTGTCGAAAAGAAAATTGACATTAAATCCTAGCAACAACACAGAATAACTGTCATAGAAATTGCGACTGAGTCTGTAATTAGGTTAAAGTAGATTTAAATTATTGAACTGAACACTAAGAAGAAAAGAAACAACCGTAACCTCACAAATGTTGATGACATCCGCAAACGTTATAAGGACCATGACATGTACCTGAAATGTAGGACCCCATAGGGCAACACAACACAAAAAATTAATTATTGTTCGTGTCGGGCGCCCAATGTTTTTTTAAACCCGCATAAATTTTATGCTAGTAAATTAAAGTAGATACGTCTAAATCAAAATTTTCATGGTTCGGAGAAGTCTTCATGGACAGTACAGGAAATTTGAATCATATGGATAACGGAAACGGAATGCAGGCTGTCAATAGTCAAAAGTTAACTTCGAAGTCAAAAGTGACCACAGTAATAAAAGGAGCATTTAACAAAACAAGTACAACGGTATGAGTTCTATTTCGATAGGGCACCAAGTCAGCACAATAATAGATATTTAGAATGCATGTAGGGTGCACGTATTAAAAGAAATGTTGTGGTCTAAAATGGTCTTTGGATAATCTGTATCCACATCAATTTTTTTTTCCATACTACTTTCGGACTTTTTATAGAGAGGGTATCCGACTGGTGGGTGTCCTCTAAAATATAAGGCTGACATCGCCGCCATTCAGGAGATGAAATTGGCAGGGATGCTCGCGACGTTGAAATTGCGACATTTACTATAGCTGCCATACGAAAAAGCACGAATTTGGATGTGGATCTGTAATTGGCCAGAGACTCGCGATTCAATCCTGTTCAAGATCGAATGCCCACAGTCTGCATCGAGACGAAATATTTCTTGCTGAATTGTGCACATGTCCCTGCGGAGGATAAAGACGATGAGATTAAAAATATATTTATATATAAAATACTAGCTTTCCCGGCTCGCTTTGCTTCACCTGTACCTACAATGGAACTTCTTAAGAATGTAATCAATACAAATAAAATGCAAACGTTTCATAAGACGAACGGACACAAATTTATGTGATTGTAGCTTTATCCCATTCGTCTGAGTGATTGTACCGCTTTAATCCTTTTTATCCCTAAAACTATAATTGAGTGGTCCCCCTTAAATTCTATGCACATATACGATAATAGCTTAAGCCGTTTGGTCTGGGCGATGGTTTCAGTTATATCCCCTTTCTGTTTTTTTTCACCCGCAATGTTCAAATTTCTGAATACACCATCTGGCGGGTATCTAATTCTATAGGGAGCAATGCTAAATACATTTTCGTAGCTCTACTTTTAGTTATTTGGTCTGGGCGATTGTACCAGTTTAATTGCTTTTCAGTATTTTTACAACTTAAGAACGAATTTCGAAAAATTAATTAACATTGTACAACTAAAACATTCACTTCAATATTTAAGACTAATCCTTTAGCCGTTTAGTACCAGTTTTATTCATTTTCGGCCTTTTTACCCCTAAAAGGTAAGAATTTCTAAAACCCTCCTTGCTTCGTTCTAATTCCATAGGGAGCAAGCCCATAAAATTATCATAACTACATCCCTTTTCGATATTTTTACCCAGAAATTACGGATTTGGAAAAAAACCTTCAATCCAATTTGAAAGTGAGCTTGTCCATATCAATTTTCGTGATTAAAGCTTTAACCGATTCGTCTGAGTTTATCCCTTATTGGTAATGTTTACACCCTAAAGTACGCATTTTCCAAAATCCATTCTTAGCTGACGTGTACTCGAAAAGGAGAACAACTACCCCAAATTTCATCATCATATCTACAGCCATTTCACCCAATCAGTTAGTTAACCAATTTGAAATATACGAAATTGTAATTACAATAGTTCTACTTATATGGCCGACATAACAATTGTTTCAAAAGGGGCATGGCACTGCCCATTTCCCAGCAAATCTCATCTTCATACCTTTAATGGCTCGCGATATATGACCGCTTCAAATTTTGGTTTGTGTGGACGGTGCCATGCCCCTTTGTCTAGGTTTGTTTTCATGTAGCCTATGATAGAGACCCTACGGATAGTACTACACAGTCCAAATTTCATTGCAATCGGTCCATTTGTTTCGCCAAGATAACGATTTTTTCAAATAGGGCGTGGCACCGCCCATTTTTCAGCGAGAAGGGTTCGTCTCCGTATCAGTAACATATGTAGCAAATCTCATCTACACACCCCTAATGGCTCTTGAGACATGACCGATTCAAATTGAGGCTTGAGTGGGCGGTGCCACGCCCCTTTGTCTAAATATGTTTCCATGTAGCATATGATGAACGTCAAATGAGCAATATCACACAAAGAAAATATAATTACAATCGGACCATTTATTTGGCCAATATAACTATTTTATTAAAAGGGGCGTGGCACCGCCCTCTTTCCTTAAACAAAATATTTTTTCTTATACGTCCAATATACGTACCAAATCTTGACTTCGAACCTATTATGGCTTAAAAGATACATTCATTTAAAAATTCGAGTTGTATGGAGCGGTGCCACGCCCATTTAACCCTTTGCAGTCCGAATTTCCAAAAATCCGGTCTTAGTACGCGCCTACGTCATAAAAGGAACCTACATTCTAAATTTCACGGTTCTAGCTTTAGCCGTTTGGGCTGGGGAGTGATCATTCAGTCACCCAAGCCTTTTATATATATAGAATAAAAAAATGGGCGTAAAAGTGGGCGTGGTCAAAAAAAAGTACCCTATAAGTTATGCCAGAGTCCCAGTTAGATGCTGTGAAAATTTCAGGAAGATCGGTCCAGAGGTTTGGTCTCCTATAAGGTACAAACAAACAAACAAACAAATAAATAAACAAACACACATTCAATTTTATATATATAGATACACCATTTGTCGGTACCATTTAAAAATTTAAATATTGACAAAATAAACATTGACATACTATGTATGTATTTAAATTTTCACAAATTTGTATAATTTTTGTATGGGTAAAATCGAAAATCGACTCAATAAAT
The DNA here is from genome assembly GCA_964034835.1 of Muscina levida. NCBI lineage: Eukaryota > Metazoa > Arthropoda > Insecta > Diptera > Muscidae > Muscina > Muscina levida. The sequence goes on from OZ035881.1 coordinate 27,981,592, forward strand.
GGACCAAAAGTGTCAAATGCAATGTTTAGGTAGCCTATAACAACCCTCGGAAGATTGCCTTTCTAATGAATCCAATTTGTTGCACATCGGTTCGGTGGTTTTCAAGTCTATAGTCGACATACGTAGAAACAAATGTTCACTTTTATGTATATAGATATAGGGAAAATATACGACCACTACTCTGGACTCGACGCTTAACTGTCCTGGGATATTTTAATGCCTAAATAGCAAGGAAATATGTTTTTGGTCCATAAATTCTGTCTACAAACCGACACGACCAAGAACGGGTTTAGAAGGTTTAGCATCGCAGAGGCAATTAACATAAGTGGAACCAGATTTCAGCATAAATATATTCACAGTGCGACTTGGCAATCCCCCTAAAAAGGCACCAAAGTTCTAATTGATCACATGATAATCGATGCATGCATCTGGTGCATCTGGGCTTCCCATAGCCTCGTGATGCTTTCAATTCACACACAAAACGATACAAGTACTGACAGAGAAGCAATGCTTGACGATCGTTGGGTGAGCACAACATTTTCACTGTGTACAATTCGACAGCAACAGGTCTTTTAAAGCAGGCATTCACCAAGGCCTTCTGAGACATTCAAACGTCTCAGCTTCAAGGCCTTGTTTTCATATGCCTGAAAACAGGATTTCTCCCTCCTTTCTAAAATATCCCGAGCATATGTTCCATCCATTCCTTTATGAAAACTGCTACATACCTTCTTTGCGAAGGGAGAATCAACGTTTGCGATGATTTGTTATTCCATTTCGTATGTATACACATTCCGTCACCCTGTTCATAAAAGGCATGGGAGAAGGCATGAAAGGAAACGGCAACGAGGAAGGTGTTCAAGTCCTTCTTATTTTATGTCCATCATACCTTCTTATAGGAAGCGACGATGGAAGGCCTTACCACCATATGACACCCTATGTTATTTGGAAATGAATTGGGAATGCAGAGCGCAGGCCTATTGACTGCATTTGAATGCGTTCCACAGGAGGTTCTAGATTCTTCCTGTCAATGCTGTGTTCTTCTGCGACCACACACCATATCGTTGTGTGCGTGCGTTAAGTTATGTTTACCACTGATCTCGTGTCATGGAAGTGCGCATTATTCGTGGAGCTAACATTGCACAATGGTTTCAAATCAATTTTTTCTGGCCAAAATTATTTAAGTTAAAAAAATGATAATTTTTGTTCAGAAATAAATTAATATTTTTATATGTTGTCAATTGTAGAACTTTTTCTTCCTAATTGATCCAAATCTGCTTTCCGCTTCGCTAGCTTATAATTATCGAATAAAAACAAATATTAATTCAATTAAAATCTTATTTTTAAGCTGTGAAAATAAAATTATACATTAAGTGTCAGTTATGTTTAGCTTGCTCTCTTAGATTATATTACCATCTTCGAATTCGTCTTCATTTTCTTCATATTTTGTCATATTCGTCTTCAAATTTTTGAAGCGAAGGTTGTTTAGAAAAATGTATATACATTTAATAATCGCAAGTATTCGCAAGATGTAATTAAAGAATATAATTGAGCAGATCACATGTTGTTTTTAAAAGTTAATTTTATGCTGGACAAACTTGGACTTTTTTTTTAAACTTTAAATCAATTTGAATAAAGTGAAAAATTATAAAATTAAATATGCTTGTAAACAAGGTGAATTATTTCCTATTTATCTTTCATTTTTCAAACTTGTTATAGGGAATTATTTAAGTACTTACTATGGGTAAGATTATCCATTACAACTTTTTTTTAAATTTGTTATATTTTTATAAAAACACCGTATGACAAAATACATATGTTGTACTGCACTCAATTGTTTTCAAAACTATACTAAAAATTTTTAACTTTGTCGCCCCAATGACTAACGGTAAACAAGAGTATACAAAAAAAAAATTATTTCTAGTTGCTTTGATGTGTTTTTAATTTGTATGTAACGACAAAAATGGTAAAACACCAAGTTAAAAAAAAATAATTTTGGCCACGTATTTGCTCAGAGGGACCATTGTGCATTGGCTCGAATCATTACCTAGTTCCACCTAAGGTGGATGCAAGATTGTGCAGAGCGAAAAAAATGTGTAACCAATCACACAGATAGATCGACATCACATAGCTGGACACCCCAGTGATATCCGCTGCCTGCTCCAACCAGCTTCCCCAACGTCATTACATCTGACTTTCCCTACACACACTGGCAACGGTTCCTTTGCAACCGCCGCAACTACAGTTCTGAGATATGAAAAACGACGCCAAGTCAGTTGCAGGTACGATGAAGAATGTCGCATAGTGTTTGAGAAGCAGGACGTTGCTTACTGGGCAACACTGCAGCTTACTTCAAACCGGGCTGTTGGGGAACGGCACAAGAAGACAGTAAAAAAGGCGAGGAAGCTATTTATGTGAAAAAGTGTGCTGAATATATGGAGAAAACACTTCCACCAATTGTTGGTTCTGAAAGGCAGCACACACAATGGCTGAGATTGCCCACCACCAAACCAAACCGGGGTAAAATGAGCAATATCGCGGTTGAATAATAATAATGCAACCGGTGTTGACAGACTTCCGGCAGGCTCTTTAAATCCTGTGGCGATGAGCTGATAACGACATCGGTAAACTGCGGTCCACAGAGGTAGCGGACGTCTACTCCAACCACCTAACTCAACTGCTGCGGAATGCTCCAACCCCTGATAATATAACCTCGCAGCAGCAATATATAGCCGACTCCATAGAACGGACTGCGAGAAGCATACTTGGGTACTCAAAGCCGTCAATGCAGCCAATGGCAACGCGAGCTGTTCGTGAACGGCACAGGGAGTAGAGACGAGAGGCAACTCGTCTTTTTAGAAGAAAAAAGAAGGAGCTGAAGAAGAGGCAGGATGAGTGCACTGAGTTGCTCCGAAGTAGAGGGGAAACCCGAAAATTCTACAAGAGAGTTAAAGCGAGAATGCATGGAACAGGGTTGCCCTCCTGCAAGGACAGCGATGGTCAGCTAGTGACGGACCCGGATAACGTTCTGAAAAAATGGATAAATCATTTCAGAAATTTACTGGATATGGGCGAGTTTCGCCATCGGATGAACCATGAGTTGGATGAGCTTTACCACGACATCAACGTAGCTATAAGAGTCAGAATTCAACGATTACGATGGCTGGGACATGTTGCCAGGATGGATGTAAATGCTCCAGCGAGAAAGGTGTGAGGGGAACCTGAAGGACGGCGCAGAGCAGGGAGACCCACACGCCGTTGGAAGGACCAAGTGGCAGGCGACGTGCCACCATCTGGTAGGACTATCTGGAGAACACACGCATAAGACCGAAGCGTGTGGAATTCTTTAGTTCTTCAAGCCTCAAACTTATGAACCACGTTCGTAAGTAAGTTAGAGATTACGGCACCCACATTCGACATTACGTTCCTTACAAAGTAAGAAAATCTAGATCAAACTGCTGATAACATTTTTAATCTAATCATATTTATTGCCTCAAAGTTGTAAACCAATTATAATTTTAGTGTTATTTTCAGCGAAAAATAAATGCTGTTCCCTGTTTAATTCACCACTTTCCTACTACTTTCACTGCAGCCATCATATCTAAGATCTAAATTTAGTTGCCTTCCAACGAAAGTAATGTAACGGCGAAAAAGGAAAAAAATTGCACTTAAGAGCAGAAAACTCAAGTACACAAGACTTAAGTAAAGAAAATTGTGCAGACACTGAAATTGCCTTAAGCCACTTGTTTGCAATAACAGTAGTACAAGCACTAACAGCTATAGCAGCAGCAGCAGCAACATCTATTTCAGCAAGCTACAGCCAACACAGCCGCCAACATAAACAACTAGCGAGAGTAACAACAATGACAGCAGCAGTAACATGCTTAAGCTACAGCAATAATATTTCCTTGAATAACAACAATATGAATGTAAGTGCACAATACGTATGAGCAAAAATATAAACATAAATACCTACAACAAGAAGCACAAATTCATATATGCCACATATCCTAGCACATATCCCGTTAATGTATACATATTTTCCTACATTTCTTCATGGCGCTCTATACCCATTTATCCATTTCTTTGGCATACGCACAGCAACTACTATTGAAAATGAAACTGATTGCACGATGGTAGCATAATATACACGAACGAAAGGACGGACAATTTTGAACATTCTCCTTACACTTACATGCATTTAATTTCGAAATCCTTTCTAAGGACATTGTTAGAACGGATGTTAATGTGTGTGCGCGTTTGCGAAGGTTCTTATTCCTTAGTTGGCTATTTGTTAGTGTTAGCGAATTGTGTCTACGTGTGTGTGTATGTGTATGTGTGTGAATTTTAACGTTGCCTGGGCTTTTGTTGTTTAGTTTTCGGTTGCGATTTTAGCAGAGCGGCAAATTTTCAAGTATTTAACAAGCTCTTAACCACCAACACCACTACCGCGCTATCATGGTACTCAAGAAAAATATAATGTTTAATGTTTAACACATTTTACTGAGACGAAAAAACACACACATCTGTGTGTAAACATATGTACGCAATTATATACGTCTATACAGGGGTATGTGCCCCCTGCACCATGAAAAAACACGTGGGTATAATAAATTAGGGGCCATTGTACGTGAAAAGTCTTTTAATAGAAACTGTGGGGAAAGTTTAAATTTTCGTTTTTAGTGCTTAAGCAGCTAATTTGGGGCAGTTTATTATGAACATTTTTAAGGAGTAATTTTTATACATACATATTTTTGCGAAATATTGTTAGGGGACATATTCGACTTCTCTCACAAATGTCCACTTTATAAAGTAGAGAAAATAAAGCTTGGTTTCCCAACTTATAGTACAATTTGTAGACTAGTCTGATTACAAAAATTTTCAGATACCGAACATCGCAGTAGTAATGCTTCTGTTACGGAGGATTTTGACCATGAGAAATATTACAACGCTGAAAATCTTTGACTCCATAGGTAATAGGTAATAGGTAATAGGTAATAGGTAATAGGTAATAGGTAATAGGTAATAGGTGATAGGTAATAGGTAATAGGTAATAGGTAATAGGTAATAGGTAATAGGTAATAGGTAATAGGTAATAGGTAATAGGTAATAGGTAATAGGTAATAGGTAATAGGTAATAGGTAATAGGTAATAGGTAATAGGTAATAGGTAATAGGTAATAGGTAATAGGTAATAGGTAATAGGTAATAGGTAATAGGTAATAGGCAATAGGTAATAGGTAATAGGTAATAGGTAATAGGTAATAGGTAATAGGTAATAGGTAATAGGTAATAGGTAATAGGTAATAGGTAATAGGTAATAGGTAATAGGTAATAGGTAATAGGTAATAGGTAATAGGTAATAGGTAATAGGTAATAGGTAATAGGTAATAGGTAATAGGTAATAGGTAATAGGTAATAGGTAATAGGTAATAGGTAATAGGTAATAGGTAATAGGTAATAGGTAATAGGTAATAGGTAATAGGTAATAGGTAATAGGTAATAGGTAATAGGTAATAGGTAATAGGTAATAGGTAATAGGTAATAGGTAATAGGTAATAGGTAAAAGGTAATAGGTAATAGGTAATAGGTAATAGGTAATAGGTAATAGGTAATAGGTAATTGGTAATAGGTAATAGGTAATAGGTAATTGGTAATAGGTAATAGGTAATAGGTAATAGGTAATAGGTAATAGGTAATAGGTAATTGGTAATAGGTAATAGGTAATAGGCAAATGGTAATAGGTAATATGTAATATGTAATAGGTAATAGGTAATAGGTAATAGGCAATAGGTAATAGGTAATAGGTAATAGGTAATAGGTAATAGGTAATAGGTAATAGGTAATAGGTAATAGGTAATAGGTAATAGGTAATAGGTAATAGGTAATAGGTAATAGGTAATAGGTAATAGGTAATAGGTAATAGGTAATAGGTAATAGGTAATAGGTAATAGGTAATAGGTAATAGGTAATAGGTAATAGGTAATAGGTAATAGGTAATAGGTAATAGGTAATAGGTATTAGGTAATAGGTAATAGGTAATAGGTAATAGGTAATAGGTAATAGGTAATAGGTAATAGGTAATAGGTAATAGGTAATAGGTAATAGGTAATAGGTAATAGGTAATAGGTAATAGGTAATAGGTAATAGGTAATAGGTAATAGGTAATAGGTAATAGGTAATAGGTAATAGGTAATAGGTAATAGGTAATAGGTAATAGGTAATAGGTAATTGGTAATAGGTAATAGGTAATAGGTAATAGGTTATAGGTTATAGGTTATAGGTAATAGGAGGTAATAGGTAATAGGTAACAGGTAATAGGTAATAGGTAATAGGTAATAGGTAATAGGTAATAGGTAATAGGTAATAGGTAATAGCTAATAGCTAATAGGTAATAGGTAATAGGTAATAGGTAACAGGTAATAGGTAATAGGTAATAAGTAATAAGTAATAGGTAATAGGTAATAGGAAATAGGTAATAGGTAATAGGTAATAGGTAATAGGTAATAGGTAATAGGTAATAGGTAATAGGTAATAGGTAATAGGTAATAGGTAATAGGTAATAGGTAATAGGTAATAGGTAATAGGTAATAGGTAATAGGTAATAGGTAATAGGTAATAGGTAATAGGTAATAGGTTATAGGTTATAGGTTATAGGTAATAGGTAATAGGTAATAGGTAATAGGTAATAGGTAATAGGTAATAGGTAATAGGTAATAGGTAATAGGTAATAGGTAATAGGTAATAGGTAATAGGTAATAGGTAATAGGTAATAGGTAATAGGTAATAGGTAATAGGTAATAGGTAATAGGTAATAGGTAATAGGTAATAGGTAATAGGTAATAGGTAATAGGTAATAGGTAATAGGTAATATGTAATATGTAATAGGTAATAGGTAATGGGTAATGGGTAATAGGTAATAGGTAATAGGTAATAGGTAATAGGTAATAGGTAATAGGTAATAGGTAATAGGTAATAGGTAATAGGTAATAGGTAATAGGTAATAGGTAATAGGTAATAGGTAATAGGTAATAGGTAATAGGTAATAGGTAATAGGTAATAGGTAATAGGTAATAGGTAATTGGTAATAGGTAATAGGTAATAGGTAATAGGTTATAGGTTATAGGTAATAGGAGGTAATAGGTAATAGGTAACAGGTAATAGGTAATAGGTAATAGGTAATAGGTAATAGGTAATAGGTAATAGGTAATAGGTAATAGGTAATAGGTAATAGGTAATAGCTAATAGCTAATAGGTAATAGGTAATAGGTAACAGGTAATAGGTAATAGGTAATAAGTAATAAGTAATAGGTAATAGGTAATAGGAAATAGGTAATAGGTAATAGGTAATAAGTAATAGGTAATAGGTAATAGGTATTAGGTAATAGGTAATAGGTAATAGGTAATAGGTAATAGGTAATAGGTAATAGGTAATAGGTAATAGGTAATAGGTAATAGGTAATAGGTAATAGGTAATAGGTAATAGGTAATAGGTAATAGGTAATAGGTAATAGGTAATAGGTAATAGGTAATAGGTAATAGGTAATAGGTAATAGGTAATAGGTAATAGGTAATAGGTAATAGGTAATAGGTAATAGGTTATAGGTTATAGGTTATAGGTTATAGGTTATAGGTTATAGGTAATAGGTAATTAATTACCTAGGTAATAAATTCTTTCTTGCGTGTTAACTACCAGATTTTCCTTGGTCAAAGCATTTACTGGGTTACTTTCCAAATCAAGATATTGAAAATGTTGCAAAAACTAGATACAGAGTTTCGGTTGTCATTTTCTGTGATTTAAATCGACTTTTTGTCAATGGCTTTTCGGGTTGGATACTTTAAACCAACCAAAAAATTCTTGTTAAATTTATTGGAGACATTCTTTTTTGAAAATCCGCTAAGCCAATCACAATCATTATATATCTTCTTCTTATTTGGCAGCAGAAGTGACAGAAATTCAATCAACACGTAGTAAAGATTTCCAAGCGCCTCAGTCTTTAGGACTCTGTAAATAATTCGTCCCACTAAGTTTAGATAACAGCTCTTTCACCTAGTCCATCCAACGAAGTTTCTATCTTCACCTCCTGCGCTGTTCATCGAGTTTATTGCCGAAGACTTTTCGAGCTGGTGGAGCGCATTCGGTCTAGTTGAACTCACTTATCTACTTTGACGACAGTACTCGTAGCAAACAATGGGTCCACATATTTTTCTCAGTACTTTTCTCTAGAAGACTAACAAAATATATTGGCCTGTTTTTGTCAATATCCAGGATTCGGCCAAGTAGAGCAGGACATATGTCTGGTAGAGTTGCATTTTTGTTCATCGAGAAAATATAACTGTTTTTACTATAAAAATCAACTGCTTATGTTTCAAACGTTACTCTCAGCTTAATTAACAATTAAAATATGTTTACTTCTATGTGATAATAGCTCATTTCCCGCAGTCTTATAAAGCTATGCCTGCAGTCCATTGGCTCGAGCATCTTTATAGTTTTTAAACTCTGTCGTCGTTGACTGGCGTGGTTGGTCATCGCTTATGTTGTCTTCGGGAACGAGCAGAGTACGAAAGTGTTCCCTTCATTTTTGCAGGTTACTCTGCGTGTTCATAATCAGATTTCCATACCTGTCCTTATAGGTGGCGATTCAGACTACAAAACCTTTGCTTTTAACCTTTTGATAGAACTTTCCGGCTTCACCTCTATCCCTGTACATTTCGATATCCCCGCTCCCTCTTTCCTTTCATAGACGCTTTTTCCGTACCAGAATTTGTCTGAGCGTGTTTTTTCACAACCCAAACGGTCGTTGCAGCAATGCTCATAGAATTTGCAATAAGCTGTTACTGTATGTCGGGAACAAAGAGTTTGTTTCCACAAATTGAGAGAGCTTGCTAGAGTAGACATTGGCTATCTCGGTGGTATGCAACTCTGTGATGTCTTGCTTCCTCTGCGTTTGGCTACGAGCGTTTTTAGCACTACATAATCACGTGCGTGTCTTTTCTACAACTATGTGGTGGTGGTTAGATGGTTAAAACACGCGGCTACCATGCGGGAAATTCATGGTTCAATTTCTGTGTCTGTCATCTAGTTTTTCTTTCATAGGCAGCCCCCTCGATGTTGTCGGTAGCAACTTCGCAGTATTGTATCGAGTCATTCGGTATGTTAAATGAAAGCTACTCAAACAGCTGACGTTCTCTTCCATCTATAAAGAGATGGTGCGTTATGTGAGTCTAAAAATGGAAAGCCTTTTAATTCACAATAACGCGAGAAGCTTTCCCATACCTCATTTGTGGGTTGCAAAGGGAAATTAAGCTTTTTTTAAGTTATTTCTTTGCATTTTCTGTATTTTCCAGGTGCATATCCTGAAATCATGGTCCTTATAACGTTTGCAGGAGTCGTCAACATTTAGGTGTTTTTTGTTTTTCCTTTTCTTAGTGTTTTCGTAATAAATTTTTATTTAAGAAGTTTAGCTCATTAGGCCACCGCTCCCGATCCTAGTTTTTTGGGACTGCCAAAGTCACTAAGAGAGCCTCTGTGCTGAGCTTTAGTAGCTTCTTTTACATACTCCCTATGACGCATCGATGGTATCATGCCGTTTAGGTTGTTCAACAAGGCTTTCATTATATAAAGTTAGGATTCACCCGCCAAACAATTATCTTCATTTTATCTCCACAGTGCAATTAGCCGATGCGCCGACTGTTTACCATCAGCCGCATAGTCGGCAATGTTTATTGTCGGCTGTTATTTGTAGCCTCCGATTTATTTAACTTGTGCTAGCGGTGGAAAACAGATTCTAACTTTTTAAAATTTTTTAATATTTTCTTTCTACAGTTTTACTCTAAGATCTTTAAATATATTTGCGGCGCCGACTATTTAATTACGGCTTTGTTCTCTGTTATAGTCCATTTTTGGAACATTTTCACTGCCTCCTTCCTTACACTACTGATCATAACTTGGAAATTATCTTGCATGTTTTTATCATATTCATATGTATCATTCTCCGTAATGTCCCTAAAACGTGTTTACAGCAATCGCACCTCTTCACTTACTTTGCTGCAAGAATTCAAGCACAGTATTACTACAAAACACGGTGTGTTTGGCATTTATTTACAATAGGGCTTGGGAAAAGCGTTGACAATTTTCATCAGTGTCATCAACAATCACCATCAGAGCCAGCAGCAGCAACATCAACGTCGTCGTTGTCACCAAGAGCGCCATACATCATCATCATCATCATCCACATTAAGTGAAGTGGCAAATCTTGTGCTGCTTAAATACTCACACAGACACTAAGCACGCATGCACTGATACTTAAGATGACATCTGTTAGTGCGTGTATATGTGGGAAGCTACTTTGCTGCTTTATTATGCAGATGTGCGCATAAGTATTATGAAAGAGGACGTTTTTCGTCCGGCGTTAGTGTGAAATGCGAGGAAATAGTAAAGAGTTACTTGGCAATGTAATGATGTCGGGAGGCCCAAATAGATGGTATATATAAATGTTTGACGGTAATAATATTTAATTTGACAATAACATTTAGTAGAAAAGTTGAAGTTTAATATAAAAAATAGGAAAATTTTAATATGACGTCCCATTGAATCAGATTTTAGTGAGACATGGTTTTTTGATTAAATTTCTTTAAGCTCTTCAGTTTTAAATTGTGAAAAAAATTTAATTATTTGCCACAATGTTACAGCATTCATTAAGTTTAAAGTATTTGTATTTAATTTCAAATTGCTTTTAAATTCCCAACTCAGTCCCCCTACATGACTACATATGTTTGTTTATTTCGAGTGCGCTTATATTTACGTGGAATTTTTAGTTAAACATTTATCATTGAGTTTCATACATTCAGTCACCCCATACTAAAGTAATATTTGCTGCAGCATCTGTACTGTATCATCATTTAGAAATCTCACATGTGTGCATCACTTTGTAGTAGTAGGAGTGTTCATCGTCCTATAAATGCCTTTGCGTTAGTATGTGTAAGAGTTGATTTCACCAGCATTTCTGCAAACAGTTTGAAATATAGCATTGGTGTTAGTTGCTGTTGCAACACTCGTATGCGCATAAGTGTTGTATAAATTAGATCATATTTCTCAACCTATTTTCTCCCTGGGTGTTTTTTCTTTCTTGCTCCAATACGATGCAATGCATTTTCGCTGTAGTGTTATTTGAATTATAATTCTGCAAGGTTAGTGAAAAATATTTCTAAAGTTTATGTTGAAGCGGTAATATATAGAGGATGAAGATAAAGGTTTGGAACATACGAATTAGCTTAAGAAAAGTTGTGAGCTTTAAATTAAATTTTTATAAGCAATGCAACTATTATCAAGTTATATGAAATCAAATAGATCACGTGGTAATCGATCCCAGGAAAATTTTTTAGAACTTGTTGCGAATGGTATTGATACTAGAATCGTGTCTTTTTTAATCGACCTTCTATTCTGTTTCTGGTTCCATATAACCGATTATGTACAACATGTTGCATCACAGATTCCGTGGAAGAGAAAATGAATTAAACGTATTTTTTTTGCTGTGACAAGACCTGACCATTATAATTTGTATAGAGATTACATAAAAACTAGATTCTTTTTGGCCGTTAATAAAACTTTACATCCATCGTATTCGAAATAAGTATTTTTTAGAGGGTATTTATTAAGAAAAACTCAAAAATCGGAGTTAGAATATATTTTGAGTTAGCACCCAATTGAAAACCAATGAAATTTCAAAAAATAGCATATGTAATTTAGTTATGAAGCAATTCATTTCATAACCGGTTCTAGGAGAATATGTTGGTTTTGGGACAATTTCAAACAAAAATAATATATTGTGCAACCGAAAGTGTAACTTGTTACTTATCAGTAAAAGCTATTCTGTAATTGATTCTTTGCAACAAAATATTTTGCTAGGATGAAAGGCACGTGTCAAGTATCTTAGACGTCCGAGTGATCAGGCGTGCGAACATCATCTCGGATCACCACCTCACTGCAGCGAAGTTGCGTACTAGGCTAAGCATGGCGAAAACTCTGCGTAATCAGGCACAGAGAAAGCTGGACATCGCTAAACTGCAGACCACGGAGATAACCAACGCCTATTCCAACCAACTACTTTGAGATGCCCCAACTTCCGAAAATACTACTGCGCAATGCCAATATATTGCCCACTCGATGAAAGGCCAAACTGCAGCCAATGGCAAAGCGAGCTGTTCATGAAAAGAACAGGGAGAAGGAGAGGTGGAACGTGACTCGACTCCTCAGGCGAAAAAAAGCGAGAGCTAAAGGATCAGAATAATGTGTACATTGAATAACACAGAAACAGAGGTGAAGCTCGTTAATTTTAAAAGAAGATAAGTGGTAGGGTACATGGAACAGGTCTTCCCTCCTGTAAAGACAAGGATGAATGAAGACTCTATATCAATCAGAGACGATAACATCGAGTGTCCCCTCCGAGCCAAGCTGAAATAAAAACTGTCATATCCCGCCCAAAAGCACAATAAAGCTGCCGGCGCTCATGCTCTTTCAGCTGAGCTGTTGGAGTTGAGCTTATTTTAAGCATCTAACAGCTCATAGAAAATTGTTGGCTTCAGGAGAGCATGCCGAGGGCTGGAATCTCAGTGCGCTATGTCCTATCTACAAAAAAGTGACCATAGAGTGTATAAAAATTACAGTGAAATTAGACTCTTACCGATTGCATATAAGGTCCTCTTTACCATATTGTATGAACGTCTAAGGTCAATTGTGTAAAACCTGGTATTTACACTGTGGCAGATTCTAAAGAAAATCATGAGAACCAAATCTACACGTACCACCTCTTTGTCGATTACGAAGCTGCCTTTGATAGTCCCATCAGGTAACGGCTATACGAAGCCACGTCTGAATTCGTTATTTCGAGAAGATAATTCGTCCCTGCCGGTGTACCCTTACGAATGCCAAATCCTCTGTTCGGATTGGCAAAGATCTATCTGCGCTATTCGATACGACGAAGAGTCTTAGACAGAGTGACGGTTTGTTATGCATACTGTTCAACATAGTGATGGAGAAGGTGTTAGAGAGCAGAGGCAAACATGTCTGGCACCATATTTATTAAGTGCCACATGCTTCTCGAATATACCAATGATATCGACATTATCGGTCGGACGATGCGTGAAGTAAAAGCTGTTTTCTCATCTGTAGAAAGGGAATCAGCGAAAATAGGTTTGGCAGTGAAGAAGCACAAGACGAAGTTAATGGTATCATCGAACAAACTGTCCTCTCATTGTGGACGCAGCGTGAACTTTGAGAACTATTGCTTTGTGGTAGTGGATGACTTTATCTACCTCGGATCGGCCATGGACAAAAACAACAGTGTCAGCCTAGAAAGAAAACGGAGAAAAGTGCTCGCCAATGGGTGTATCTTTGGGATACGCGTGCACTTCCTAAACACCACCTTTTCTCGAACCACCAAAGTTCAACTGTAACAGGTACCAATACTGCCGGTCCTGCTGTATGGCTCCGAATCTTGTGTGTTTACACATGCGCATGCTCTTCTGGTGGTGTTTGAGAAAATAATACTCCGCTAAAGATATGTGTTCACTTGCGTAAACATTAAGTTCAGGATACTGATGAATCATAAGCAGTACGAGTTATACCACGACATTGATGTGGTCGAGCGAAAGTGCGGCGATTGATGCTGCCTAGGCCTTGTAAGGATGAATGATGTAATCTCGAAAAAGTATTTTATCAAGACCTCGAAGGATGATGCAAAGAAGAGAGAACCTGACTACGTTGGAAGGACTGTGCGCACAAGATCGAAGCGGATGGAAATCTCTTATATTTTCGACCTCAAACTTCGACACTAAGGTATAAATATATATCTTGTATATTTGTTTTTAAATCTAATAATAGTGGAACTATGATATTCGGTACCATAGTTGCCGGTACCTTGTAGATGAGTGTGGGTTAACATCGCAGCATATTGTAAGTTAATGTAATGGTAATACAAGTTCTCTTAAAAAATGTTATCTAAACCCATTCAGTACTTAAAATTAGCCGTTGGATATATAAATTTGAAAATTGGTACTTTAGCTATATTAGGGTCGGCTATTCCAAAAATGCAACCAAAAATTTTAGTTTAATCTATTAAGGACCGACCATATTTAGAGACTTGATAGACAAAAATAGATATATCTGAAGTCCTCATGGTCTAATTAAGAAAAAAAATTTTACCTTAAACTTCCAGGTGCGTAGGAGAGCCAGAGGGGGGGGGGATTATGCGAAAACGCATCACTAATAAAAAGAACGTTGCAATAGTTACAGAAATTATAAGAAAATAGGAAATACATTATGAAAAAAAAGAAAATTATATTTGATTTATGTCGAAAAATATACGATTTATTTACGTTTATTAACGTTTTTCCAGAAGCTGCAGAAATTTTAGGAAATCGAAAAAAAAAAATCGCATTGGCAAAATTTTCCCATCATTTTTTCTCCGAGATACAATCGAGTTACAAAGTGGCACCTATGAGCAATATTGTAGTATAAAATCTAAAGTTTTTGGAAACATGTTGGTAATCGCTATAGCCCTAGCCGTTTTTTGTTGAGGTTTCCTAGAAAATGCGATGCGTTTTCGCATCGCTAGGCCTTAATGGGTTAACCCCTATTTAGTGTTCACTATATTGGAAAGTGACACCCTAGATATGCAAAAAAAGAAGTGATATAATTTGTTTTAATATATTTATATATATATATGTTTTAAGACTATATACAATAGTGTGGGTAGAAAGTTGATGTGGACACCCTCTATGATTAAAGATTAGGCAATGACAATATTAGGACACCAATTTTTAATAATAATTAATTTTTTGTGCTGTACTGTCATTTGGAGTCCTATCGGAACAAAATGCATATCATTGTTCGTGTTTCATCAAACGCTACCCTTTTCACACTTTTGACTTCGACGTCAAATATGAAACTAGACATTTCATTAACTTTTTCTTATTCCACAAAGATGAAACATTTTGGTAACTTTTTTAAAGTATATGAAAACATGTAAGTATTTTCGTATTCAAGTCCTTAATTTTACGCCCTTTTATAGATTTTAATGTAGGAACAAGGTATAAAATATTCTTTTGCCAATTTCTACTGTATTAAACTTCGTATTAAACTTATTAATGTCGGAGTCAAAAGTGTGGTAATGATGAAAAGTAGCGTTTGATGAAGCACGAACTTTGATATGCATTTCGTACCGATAGGCTCCAAATGACAGCGCTGCACAACAAATTAAAAAAATTTTGGTGTATGGTAACCCAAATTTTTTTAACTCCATAACTTTTGTGTTTGTGAATTTTAGTAAATACTTCTAAGGCAAAAGTATCATGGTCTGTAGAAGCCTTCATGGACATTACAAGAAATGAGCATCATATGGATATAGATAACGAAATACAGGAAGTCAATAGTCAAAATTTACTTCAAAGTCAAATGTGACTAAAGGAAAAATGGAGCCTTCAATATACCAAGAACAACAGTATGAGTTTTGATTTGATATAACATCAAATAACAAGGCAATTCAAAAAAACATATTTGGGCAGTAAGGGGGGTGCACGGCTCAAAATGAAATTTGGTGTTCTGAAATTGTCTTTGCATAATCTTTAATCGTCCGCTTTAGCTTAAGTTTTTTGTATGCGAAGAACACTTATAATTTTATTCGAATTTCAATTCCAACAAAAAATAGTTATTTTATTTGAACTCATTACCGTATTATAAACAAGATGTTCAAGCAGTACTTCTTAAGGTCGTGTAACTTTTAAAAGTTGAGGGAGACTTCCTTCATGATAAATAAGTTTTGTATCTGCATGCCAGATAGCAGGTTACAGTCCTATTTACCATAGCCACTGCTGGTAAAGCAAAGAGTCAATTACAAGTTATTAAGAACCGTTAAATTACAGAAAATTTACTAACAATCCTTTCTTTTGAAAAAATCACAAAAAGCTCACATCTTCTCGTTAGTTAACCTAAATAGTGACCTCTTTTGCTAGGTAACAAATAACCCCGTCAAATTTAATTCAAACATGAGCAGCCACCAATGCAATTCAGTCTTATCAATTACATAACAGACAGCAGAGTGGATTAACCGCCACCTGTTCGTACATCGCAAAAAGCTCCGATGATTAAATGCTGTGTATGACGGTAAAATATTTGCGCTGGCAATTCAATGGTTGGTAGTGCTAGCTCATGTTTAAAACAATCGAAACTAACTTAGCCGAAGGTATCATTGTGAAACATGTTCAATCAACGGTGTCAACTATAGAAAAGAGTGACGGTCGAAGGGTGAGATTGTGCAGCCAACAATTCCAAAGCCATTAATGAAAATCGCAGTGATTGGAATAAGATCAGAAAACCAGTGCCAAAGTGGGAATGTTGGAGATATTAAGGAATCTCACATTAAAATGCAAAGGTAATTTTTTACTAAAAATTTTTTAACCAGTAAGAAAAATTAGGGATTGATATTCGGATTCCAGAGGTTATTTATCTTAAGAATCAGCCGTTGACTCGACACGCCTACTTCCTCATCAGTTTTAGTTTCTTACTTCACTTATTGTTAAGTAATTCGAAGAAAAAGGGGAAATGATACGTGGTGGAACAAAATGGGCGTGATATTTGAATCAAGGAGGTCATTTTACATAAGAATCAGCAGGAATAGTGTCGGCACCGATTTTCGTGCCGATTTGTAATTAAAACCAGTAAGAAAGTTTCAGTCGGGCAACCCGACTTACATATAAATTTCTATTATATTGATATTATTACTCGATTTCTGAAGTGGTCAGAGTGGTACATTTGTATGGGAGGTACGAGAAGGGGTGTGTCTAGGCTTCCAGATTTATTCTCCATAACCTTATTCTGTTATAGCTTTACTAAGTACAGAATTTGGGCACGATTGCGTTGGGTGTATTGATTTAATTAATCCATCTCTTAAGTGGGCGGAAAGGTACATTTGTATGGGAGGTACGAGAAGGGGTGTGTCTAGGCTTCCAGATTTATTCTCCATAACTTTATCCTGTTATAGCTTTACTAAATACAGAATTTGGGCACGATTGCGTTGGGTGCATTGATATTATTACTACATCCCTAAAGTAAAGGAAAGGTACATTTGTATGGGAGGTACCATAAGGGGCGTCGTTAGTCTTCCAATTTTTTCTCCAAAACTTTGTCCTATTATAACATAACAAAATACTGAATTTGGGCACGATCGTGTCGAGTGTATTGATATTATTACCCTATTTATAAAGTGGGCGGAGTGGTACATTTGTATGGGAGGTACCAGAAGGGGCGTGTCTAGACTTCCAGATTTTTTCCCCAAAACTTTATCCTGCGTGAACTTTACCAAATACAGAATTTGGGCACGATCGCGTTAGGTCTTTTAATAATATTAATCGATTTCTAAAGTGGGAGGTACCAGATTTGTATGGAAGGTACCAGATGGGGCTTGGATAGACTTCCAATTTTGTTCTCCAAAACTTTATCCTGTTATAGCTTTACTAAAAATAGAATTTGGGTACGATCACGTCTGTTTTATTGATATTATTTCTCCATCTCTATAGTGGGCGGAAAGGTAGATTTGTATGGGAGGTACCAGAAGGGGCGTGGCTAGGCTTTCAAATTTTTTCCAAAACTTTATCCTGTTATAGCTTTACTAAATACAGAATTTGGGGACGATCCCGTAGGGTGTATTGATATTATTACTCGATTTCTAAAGTGGGCGGAATGATGTATTTGTATGGTAGGTACCAGAAGGGGCGGGGCCATGTAGCCCATTTTTAATACCGTAAGTAGTTTTGGGGAAATATTAACTCGTGCAGAATTTCAAAACATTTGGTTGCGTCTTTCGAAAGTTATCGTGCGAACCAGCCGGACAGCAGACAGACAGACAGACAGACGGACATGGCTCAAACGACTTAAAAAGTCATGAATCGAATTTGGTTCAAAGAAACCTAGGGTCTAAAGTCACTCCTTCTATGTGTTACACTTTTGGGTCGTATCAAATGATATATACCTTCATCCCTAAGGGTGATGGTATAAAAAAATCAGTTTTTGCCTACGTATGAGTAATACTAGAAAAACTCAATGGTCTCGGTGATGTATGATTATAATAAACTGTTGGTTTAACTATCGCATTACTTATATCATTTCTTCTGATGTTGTATCCATTATACCAGATGATTAGTTAATTGTATATTTGAAGAAATTATACCACATATTTTCTTTACTCTCCTAAGAATCTGCTATCTTAGCAATACCCCCTGGTTGCCTAGATCCTACAGCATTCTCCAAGGGTTTTAATTATCTCAAGTTATCATTTGCTGCCTTTAAATGCCTGTTCATTACCACTTTAAAATATAAAATAGGTGATATTACTGTGAGTCTATATGATTGTAGATATACTCAAGTGTGTATGTGTTGTTAAGGATTTCAATAGCTACTGCAACAATGTTCAAATCTTAAATGACATTAATGTTAACATATGTCCATAACTTGTGTAAATATTGCCATAATATTCCATGTAATTAGTACTCTTAGAATGAGATCAAAAAATCATATGTATTCGTTTACAACATAAGGGCCGGTTAAGGTAAATTTGCTAGTGTTTGAAAATAGTTGAAATGATAATATTTGTAAGGCATCAACTCTTTGACACTTTGATGAAATAGTCGTTAAGATTTTTCATAAAACTGTAGAACCCATTGTGAGAGTCTTAAAATAGAAGTGTGTTTACGCACTTAACTGAAAGAAGTCTCCGAAATTTCTCATCCAAGGATAGCAAAGGGAGCTTTATAGATAATGTAATTTTATATCAACTGATAATAAATCTGTCGTCTTTATTTTCAGTTATGGTACTATAGCAAATGCTTCCCTTAGTTTTAACGTTTGGTATTATAATAATCACTTTCGTAGCATGTAATTTAAACTATATTCATATAACATACAGTGACCAACACACTTTACTTTGAAAATGCATTCGCCGTCAAAAATTGTTTGCACTGGAATATCCCGCACTCGGGCACACAATACAAATGTCAATATTTGGCCAAGTGTAAGAGCATTAAGTTTCATATTTGACTTTGAAGAGCATTAACATTTTTGCATTATCCATAAACAAGAGTGGCAATCTTTGTATTTAAAATACAACTACTGCTGTTGTGAAAGTCATATCATTTTTACACATACCAGCCAGTAGAGCACATGGCACAGGCACAAGTGTAGAGTTGTAAAAGGATATAAATGCACACACACATCACACACATACACATGAGCTTACACTTTTCCATTTCAGCCACATTGTAGTGTATACAGTATGTAAAGAAGAAAAGCATATTTTTCAGAGCACTTGCATTTGTTAACGTGGCATTCACACATACAAAAACGTAACAACAACGTACGTTCGCATCTTTTCACATGCACACACACAGCACAACAAACACACTTACTTACGCACACAAACACACACACATACATGCTCTCACAGCCAAGCAGCTTATGGTGCACAAACACAAGCAATATGTGTGTTTGTATTTTACGTTAAACAAGTGAAGCTGTCAGTGTCAAAGTAACTGTCAACATGTCATTCAAAATGTAAATTAATAACACAACTCATAGACTCTTACACTTTTCTGCACTCACTCATGTACATACATACACATGTATAATACATATGCACATGCCCATGAACAGGCACATCCATATGCATACACATGTGCAATTTTACATTTATTCACTTGTTTCACTCCGTGGCAACACCGAAAAGTATGCAACATTTTAGCAAAACGTCACAATTTCAAGTACACAGAACAAAGACTGTATGTTTTAGGTAGTTTGTGATAGGTAGAAAAAGGCAGAAATCATATGAGCATGCAAATGTTAAGAACAACAGTGGTTTATCATATTTCTGTTTTTTTGTTTTATTTTTTTGGGCTATTGCTGGTATCTACGGATTGTGCGAGGAAACTCGTTGGACCATTTGAAGGTCTATTAAAACAGTGAACCAATTTGCTACTATAGCTCTCTTGCAGGTATCTGACACGTAATGTGATCGGATTTACTGCGATTTTTTTGCAACTTGGCCGGATTATAATCCACAAAATTAGAAACGTAGATAGTACCCAGCAATGCAAATATGAATAAGCAGACACAATTTTTCTTTCCGAGACAGAGGGAAAAATTTAGGGCTAGAAGGCAAACCTTCTGATACCTCTCACACATACTGCCCTATTTTTTTAAATATATTAATTTATCTGTAACTTTTAAGCGAAATTAAGGATATTTAAATTTGGTTAATTTAATTTTCCTGCAAGAGTAGACAGTATCGCAATAAACCCTAACATTTGCTCACCCCTTCTGATAACTCTAACGTAAATGACTAGAGCAATCATTCCGCGACTCTTTTTTATTTTTGGAGAAGAATTATATTTTATATATTTTTTATAGAGGATATAATTATATTACACAACCTACATCTTGGATTAGCAATCGGAAAAATTTTGCTCGCACAAAATACCTCCGATAACGGATTCACACTGGTTAACTTAGCGCCGGCAATAAACGTGATAGCGAGTGGAACGAGATGCTCGCATATGGATATCCTCTGAACAAAAAGCAAGAAACCAAACTGACCACAGGGTAATCGATAGAAGGTAATGGAAGTGCATGCAAATATTGACTAATATTACCATCTAGTTGCAGCCAAGGTACGCACACGATTAAGTAGAGCTAAAAACACTCGTAATCAAATGCAATGGAAGCTAGACGTCACAAAGCTGCATACCACCGAGATAGCCAATGCCTACTCCAACTAACCTTCTCAATTACTCCAAACAAATCCCCCTAGTTCTGATGTTCTCGACGCACAGTGACATAGAATTGCGAATTCTATGACCACTGCCGCAACGTCCGTACTGGGTTATGAAAAACCACGCTCCGACAAGGAAATGGATGCCGCAAACAAGGCAAAACTGTAGCCAATTGCAACGCATGCATTGATGGAACGATATAATGTGTAGATGAAGGAAATGTAATGCCTCTTTGAACGATAACGCATCTCTGGAAGAAAATATAGATCCAGCATAAGGAAAATTACAAGGATAGAGGTGAATCCCGAATTTCCTACCAAAAGTTAAAAAGCAAAGGTTTTGCAACAGGAATTCCCATCTATAGGAAAGAGATGAAAATCTGGTCACCTACATGCAGAACGTGCTGCAAATATGGAAGAAACACTTTCGTACTCTGCTTGTTCCCGAAGGCTGCATAAGTAACTAAATCAAGTCAATCAACGGGGTACATTGTCCACCGACGGGACAAAACAAAATCAGCACGGCAATTGTACGGCTTAAAAACATAGAGTATATATAAAGCCGTGGAAGACGGCTTTGTTAGGCCATCGGCTGGCAATTTGCATACACCAGTGTACGTCAATGTCAGTGTACAGTTTGATTAGCTCATGATTCATACGACGTCGATACTCACGAAGTATTTTCCTCTCGAATACTACCAGAATCTATTCATCCGCTTGTGTCATAACGCAGGATTCTCAACCATACATCAAGACAAGACATCCCGCAGTTTTTTACCGATGATGTCTACGTCATCAGCGTACTCGGGTAGCATGTGGCTTTTGTTGAATATCGTGACACCCGTGTTTACTGCAGCTTTCCTCATTATCATCTCCATCACAATGTTGAAGAGGTCACACGATAGGCCGTCGCCTTGTTTAAGGCCCATCTTGTATAGGATGGCTCCGTAAGGTCCTTGCCAATCTCCACTGAAGACTTCGTGCCAGTATCAGCTATGCCGGAGCACCAAACTCAGCCATGGCTTTCGAGCTTTATAGTCGACGAAAAGATTTTACGTGTCCATCTGTTTCTCTGGGGTCTTTTCCAGAACTTGCCGAAGTGTGAATATCTGGTCAGTTGTTGCTTAACCAGGTCTAAAGCCACACTGATAAGGCTCGATCAGGTTGGATAACACTGGCTTTAGTTTTTCACATAGCACACACTTTCTATCCTTGGCCTTACAGGAGGGAAGCCCATTACAGTAGCTTTTTGCTTGTACTTTCTGGTATATATCCTCGTTCTCCCGTTTGTTTTTCGCTTAAATAGCTGTCTAGCCCGGGTTACAGTTGGCTGTAGCGCTATGCGACATTCTTCATAGTACCAGCATTCGTCAGTGCGCCATTTTTCATATCCTAGCACGGATGTTGCGGCGGTTGCCATGGAATGCGTGATATGCTGCCACTGTGTATCGGGAACGTCAGAAGGAAAGGCGTTGTGTCGTAGAAGTTGGGAGAGCTGGTTGGAGTAGGCAGGGGCTATCTCTGGGGTTTGCCGCTTCGTGATGTCCGGCTTAATTTGTGTTGGATTACGTGCAGTTTTCGCTCTGCTCAATCTTGTGCGCACCTGAGCTGCAACCTGGTAATGATCCGAGCCAATATTAGTACCACGAATCACATGCACGTCCATGACACTAGATGCATGCTTGCCATCAATTACCACATGATCAATTTGATTTTTATTGTTTTGATCGGGGGAAAACCAAGTTGCATTGTGGATATCTTTGTGGTGGAATCTGGTTCCATCCCGCTGCGAAGCTAACCAGCCTAAGCCCGTTGTATGACGTAACGGTATGCAGGCTGAATTAACCAATTGATGGACCAAGAATATCTTCCCATCCTATTTTTGCATTAAAGTTTTCCAGAACAATTTTAATGTCGTGGCCGGGGCAGTGGTCGTATGTTTCCTCTTGACCCCAGAAATACAGATCTACACCTTCCATCTCGATCTGTGTATGTTATATGTTGCGAAAAAGATTATTTTCTATTCTCTTCTCATTCAACATCCACTTTGTGTTCTCTCACTTTCATTCCCAAACATTTTTTTGTTTTACCTGTAAACTTGTTCGTATGTAAATGTTTTTTAAATATTTTCGGTTAAAGTGATTTCGGGTATTATTCGGGTAATCTTGACCGACTTTAATATGAAACCAGACCAACATTGCACCTGTTTCAATTCTTGACTTTCTATGACCCATATAAACCCTACCGCAAAACAAACTAACCCAGAAAGTCCCATTAATATGGCATCCTACGAAATAAACTTTGACCACTCCTAAATCTGTTCTAGAGCACCTGTCTTAGGACAAGAGCAAGGAAAGAGAAATAACACAACGTCACAATAATACTATACATTAGTCAAATCCGAATTGTATATTTAATGATTCACTTCCACCTATTTTCTTTAAACGATGTGTTAAATCATTAGTAGGTCCTATAAAAACTTTATTTGATTCGTGTTTAAATGAAGGTGTATTTTTTGATAACTGGAAAAATTGCTGCGTCGTCCCTATCTTTAAATCTGGTGATAAGGCTAATGTAATGAATTACAGACTAATTGTAAAACAATGCTCATTAGCTAAAATTTTTGATAAAATCCTTAAAAATAAACTTTTTGATCATGTTTCAATGTTTCATGTTTTCAGCATGTTTTTTTCCAGGCCGTTCTACCTGCACGAATCTTGCTGTTTTGTCAAATAAAATTTTAACCTCTATGGAGAATAAGACACAGGTCGATGTCATTTATACTGACTTTGCAAAAGCATTTGATTCAGTAAGTCATGATATTTTGTTACATAAGTTTTGTCAATATGGTATAAATGGAAAATTGTCGAAATTTTTCAAAAGTTTTTTATTTGATAGAAAACTTGTAGTTAAAATGGGATCTTGGTATTCCAGCATTAAAATTAATGCATTTTCAGGGATCCCGCAAGGAACGCATTATGGACCCTTGTTATTTTTGATTTTTATTAATGATTTACCGAATTGTTTAAAGTTCTGTAAACCTCTCCTTTTTGCGTATGATTTAAAGTTGTTCGCGGAAATTTCAAATATAAATCATTCTGTTCTAATTCAGAACGACTTGTGTGCTTTAAATGAATGGTGTAGTAAAAACCAATTAGGTCTGAATCTGTTAAAATGTTGTACAATATTATATGTTCGCAGTCGAGATCCAGTTTTGTTTAATTACTCCATTGGAGATTATACATTAAAGAGAGTATATAAAGTTAAAGACCTTGTGTTATATTTGACTCAAAGCTAGAGTTTAATAGTCATATTGATTATATAACTTTTAAGGCTTATTCAATGTTGGGCTTCGTTAAAAGAAATGCTAAAGATTTAAAAATCACCGTACTCTTAAAAAAAACGTAATTTACCTTTACACCCCATGAATGAGGTATGGGATAGCTTCTCGCGTTGTTGTGAATTAACACGCTTTTTATTTTTAGATTCACAACTAACGGCATCTACTTGTTTATAGATGAATGCAAACGTCACTGTTTGAGAAGCTCTTACTAGACACGCCGATTGACTCGACACTAATACTGCGAAGTTGCTGTCGACAACATTCGAGGGGAGCCGACAATGAAAGAAAAATGTATTTATTTTTTTTTCTTTTAAGATGACTGGAGCCAGGAGTTAAACCTGTGATCTCCCGCATGGTAGTCGCGTGTTCTAACCACTATGCCACGGTCGGTCCCATCACCGTACTCTGAAGGCTTTATATGTTTCATTTGTTAGGAGCAATCTTGAGTATTGCTCTCTAATATGGAACCCATTTTATGCAGTTTATTCAGACAGAATTAAAAGAATCCAGAAGATATTCTGTAAATTTGTTTTTAAAAAGATTAATTGGTGCTTAGATGGAACTACATATGAAAATAGGCGAAAACTCCTAGGTCTACAATCTTTAAGAGATCGTAGATCTAGCTATGCTATAATGTTAATTTTTAATATTTTGAACAATGTAATTAAATGTAATGAATTGTCTGATTTAGTAATTTTGCATTCTCCTCCCCGTGAATTGCGGGTAGAAAGGCTTTTTTATGAAGATTTCCACCGTACTAACTATGGTATTAATGAACCAATAACAAGGTGTTTAAAACTTTGCAACAGTTTTTCGACGATATTGAATTTTAGTTTGCAAAAAAATCAATTTAAATTAAATTTGCTTACAATTTTTAATTAAATATATTCTATAACTAACTTTGTATACTAGTCTGTAAGATATATATCAGTAGACTGAATAAATAAATAAATAAATTGACACTTCTTTAATACTTTAGCACCTGTTTGAATGTCTCTCCTTTAGCCGTATATGTATGGGTATTTTCAGAGAATTCACAACCCATTTTCGGTAGGAATTTTTATATTGAAAATATGAGTTGGAGAATAATTAACATCTAAGATTTTTCTGTTTTTCACTCAGAATAGTGAAATATTTTTTTGATTTGTTGTAGTCGAATAAGTTCTAGGCTTGTGTTTGACCTTAGGCTGGTAGAGCGTATTTAGAAACTAAAGCAGTAAATCGACCTATCGCTATCACTGTACCTCATTTCGGCCTTATACATTATGCAAGCATATGATGCAGCTATATCCGCATATATGTGAGAATAAACATGTGCATGTGCCTGTGTGTTCACATAATCGAAGGCTTATATACTGTGTATGGGCATACGTGTGTGTGCCTGTATTGCAGCGCTGCCAGTGAATGTTTGTTACCAATGGCCAATCGTCATCTAAAAGAGTCTCTAATGACCAAAAAATGTTGTTAATATGCAAAGGTGTTTTCTTTCCTTATCCATATTCATGTATGTATGCATGTGTGTGATGAAGTAGTGACGAAATCTAGGATATGTTGGATTACTGAGGTTTGCAAATTGTGTTTGCCAGTGTGTGAGTGAGCATGAATGTAGGTAAATTCCAGTGCATGTGTGTGTGTGTCAGTTTTCGTGCACATGCATATGTGTTTGGTATTTCCAGCAAATTTTTGCCACTTTATCTTAATGCTAACACTTTTTCAGGTTTTAAATCTCTGGTGTGTTAATTTATTATTGTTGCCAACAAGAAGTGTTTGAGTGACACTTACAAATAGTTCTTTGTTGACCAAGTATATGTATGTGGGTATGTGCATGCAAAGATTTTTGCATTATGATTAAAATTGAAAGATTGTGTTGTTTTGTAACAGGAAATTAGAAACTTCATGTGTAACAAAGATGAAAGTTTACTAAAGAATATTTAAGAATTGGCCTCATCTCAAGTTTGTTGTATGTGGGGCAATATTTTTGTTCAAGGTTGAATTTGTCTGAATGCAGTTGATGTGAATACGGTTTCAGCAAACGATGTAGGTAGTATAAAGCTTTATTATATTAGTCTCATGACGCATAACAAGAGTGAAACATAAAATATCAACATGTTTTGATAGGCAATTATGGTTTAAGGATTTCTACAAATTTTTATTATGACAAAATTGTGACCAGTATGTAAGTTTTTGCGGAATAAATTGTAGTCTGTTTTTACTGAAAACTTTAAGAGACAAATTTCCCAATTCTCTTTAGTCTCTGGGGACCCGTTAGCTACCAATCCTTGTACCGGGACACAGCTTTATATCGGTCAATTGCATAGACAATGAACTAGACAAACACAGATCCTTTCGATAAAAGATCTTCCGACGGTGTGCCGATCTGTATATGGCGTCTGGACATCAGACAATGGGCCGAGATGTAGAATATCCTCCGTTATAACAACATGGGAAATTTTCTAATTTCAGTCTTTTTGATTGTTATTCATTTGAGAATTACCAGAAGCTCTCTTTGGAGGTTCACAAACAGCTCACAACGTCCCAGAGATCACGTACTCCCCGGGCAATGCCACTGAAAATCCGTTCAGTGATAGCAAATGTGATAAGGCGAAATGTTGAGTAACCTAATCGGCATGCTACCACCGAAGCGCCTTATGAAGCAAGTAACAGAAGTTACTGAAGTTCAACATAGGCTCTCTTAGTGGCTGTGGCAGCCCCAAGAAACTAGGATCGGGCCCGGTGGTTTAAACAAAATTATTATGAAAACACAAAGAAAAGAAAAAACAAGAACCAACCCCAAATGTTGACGACCCCCGCAAACGATATAAGGACCATGATTTAAGGATATGTCCCTAGAATGTCCGAACTCTACACAGAGATGGTGCCTCTATCCAACTGGTGGATGTCCTCGACAAATACAAGGCTGACATCACTGCCATACAGGAAATGAGATGGACGTGACAGGGATGCACACGACAAAAGAACTGTGACATCTTTTACAGCTGCCATGCAGAAAGACACGAATTTGGATGTGGTTTCAAAGTCGGCAAGAGACTTCGATACCTGGTCTCGCGGTTTAACCCTGTAAGTGACCGAATAGCCACTATTCGCATCCGGGCGAAATATTTTTACATTACGCTGATTTGTGAACACGCCCCGACGGAAGACAAAGACAATGACATTAAAGATGCATTCTATGAGCACCTGGAGGAGATATATGACCGCTGCCGGTGCACATGACATTTAAAATGTTCTGGGAGATTTTAGTGCTAAAATAGGAAGGGAAGGTGCCCTTGGTTCAGCAGTCGGAAAACTCAGTCTACACAACAACACCTCCGATAACGGATTCAGACTGGTTATTTTCGCGTCGGCAAGAAGCATGGTTGTGAGTGGAACCAGATTCCCGCATAAAGATATCCACAAGGCAACCTAGAGATCTCCCGATCAAAATACAAGAAATCAGACTAATAACGTGGTAATTGATGGAAGGCATGTTTCAAGCGTAATGGACGTGACTCGGATCACCACCTAGTTGCAGCCAAGATACGCACACGATGAAGTAGTGCTAAAAACACTCGTAATCAAACGCAAAGGAAGCTAGACAGCACATATCCCCGAGATAGACAATGCCTACTCCAACCAACTCTCTCAATTACTCCTAACAAACCCCCCTAGTTCTGATGTTCCCGACATACAGTGGAAGCATATTGCGAATTCTATGAGCACTGCCGCAACGACCGTCCTGGGTTATGAAAAACCACTCTTAGCCAAGCCTTGGTACGATGATGAATGTCGCGAAATGTCTGAGAAAATGGAATGCAGCATCCCAGGATAAACTGCAGCCAATTGCGACGAGTGCGGTGACGGAGCGTTATAAAGAGAAATGGCGGGAGATAGGGATAGAGGTGAAGCCCGAAAGTACAACAAAAGGTAAAAAGTAAAGGTTTCGCAACAGGGATCCCCACCTGTAAGGACAGAGACGGAAATCTGGTCACGGACACTCAGAGTGTGCTGCAAATATGGAAGGAACACTTTTAATCTGTACTTGTTCCCGAAGGCAGCATAAGTGACGAAATCGCACTAATCATCGACGATGGAGTAGACTGTCCACCACCGACCCAAGACGAGATCAGCACAGCAATTGCACGGCTTAAAAATAATAAACCTGCGGTGGCCGATAGACTGGCGGCATAGCTTTGTAAAGCCGGCGGCGATGAATTGGTAACATGCATGGACCTGCTCATAAACACCATTCGGCTCAGGGAGTCCATTCCAGATGATTGGAATCTGAGTGTCCTATGTCCAGTGCTTAAGAAAGGCGATACAAGTGTGTGTACCAACTATTGCGGGATGAGCCTTTTGTCCATCGCATGCAAGGTCCTGTCTAGTGTGTTATGTGATAGACTAAAGCCCATTCTGGCGAACCTGATTGAACCTTATCAGTGTGCGTTTAGACCTGGTAAATCTACGACCGACCAGATATTCATACTACGACAAATCCTGAAGAAGACCCAAGAAATTCAGATCGACACCTACCATCTGTTCATCGATTACAAAGCTGCATTCGACAGTCCGATACGACAGAAATTGTTTGATGCTATGGCTGAGTTTGGTATCGCGGTGAAGCTAATACGACTTTGTTGGATAACACTGACTGACACGAAGTCTTCAGTGAAAATTGGCAAAAATCTGTCAGAGCCATTTTCTACCAAGCGAGGCTTTAGACAGGGCGATAGTCTGTCCTGCGATCTCTTTAACATCATAATGGAGATGATCATGCGGAAGGCTGCAGTAAACAGGAATGGTACCATCTTCAACAAAACTCACATGTTGCTCGCGTATGCTGATGATATAGATATCATTGAACGTGGATTGCGAGAAGTTACTTTGGATTTTTCGAGCATTGAAAAGCAGTCGGCTGAAGTGGGTCTGGTGATTAATGATTACAAAACAAAGTTATTTCTTTCAACGAACAACGAGTCCACTCGTCTGGGACGCTGCTTGAATGTTGGCAACTATAACTTTGAAGTGTGCAAGCGATTTAATGACAAAGCGCTCTGTCGAAGAACAAAGATCCAGCTCTACCAGACTCTGATCCTACCTGTCTTGCTCTACAGCGCAGAATCCTGGATAATGACACAAGCGGATCAATATATTCTGGGAGTCTTCGAGAGAAAAATACTATGCAAAATATTTGGACCCATCATTGTTAACGGCGAGTACCGTTGTCGAATGAATCATGAGCTCATACAGTACAACGACATCGACGTAGTCAAGCGCGTTCAAATAGACCGAATGCGCTGCTTGGACACGTTGTACGAATGGACGAAAACGCTCCGGCTCAAAAAGTCTTCGGCCAAAACTCCGATGGATGGACCAGGTGAAAGAGCTATTAACTAAGCTTGGTGTGACGAACTATATACGGAGCGCAACAGACCGAAGCGCTTGGAATACTTTTCTACGTGCGGCTACTGATGGATACATTTCTGTTGTTGCTGCCGTTAAAGAAGAAGAATAAGAACACCTACGAGATATTGTCTGGTTGAAAAACAAGCAATTTTTTTAGGCAATAAAAAATCCACTGTCTATAGACGATGCGTGCATTTTAAAATTATATATAGTTAATACCAAAAGACTTAACTATATTTTAGTTTAGTTTGCAAATTAAATTTTGCGGTTTTTAAACGCTCTTGCACACAAAGTTCATTCTCCTGTACTTTAGCTTCCCACACTCATAATACTACATAACCATTATTAAGCTCTAACCAGCAGTAAAGTTAAGTTTTTTTCCCGATACCCTGGCGTATGATTCATATTAATTTCCGCAATAACACTGTGGCCACTGTGGCGTATAATTTTTATCAATTTCGTTAACAACTTTTTGCGCTGACCACTCTGGCGTATGAGTTACAATGTATTTCATTAATAATTTTTTCCACTCACTTACGAACACTTCAAACAAACAAAACTTTTTTTTTATGCCACTCGCCCGCAGAAATATACAGGGTGAACATGGCAACAGCACAGCAAAAAAAAAAAACGAGCGAACAAGAAAAATAAAGTTTCATAACCGTACTAATTGATTACATTTACACATAATAAACTACGTAAATAAATTTAATAAAACAACTTTACTGTTCATTTAGCCCCTCATAACGTAAGTAAAACTTGTTAAAACTCCAAAAAACACACACATACACACACAAAACAAAAACAGCCACAGCAAATCCATATATAACACCTTGCCGTAAAGTACAAGAAGTTGAGCGGAAACTAGAAGGACATGCTAGCACCGGGTAGAGCTAGTGTTGGTCTCTGTATTCGCATGCCAGAAGATAGCATACAAACAAGTTTCCATATTAAAAATCAAAAATTACATATATATGCATATGTATATGTAAATTCTCCATATAAATAATTTCTCACACAACCAGGGACTATTCCCTATTTGCTGTCGATTCATGAATGATGTCAACATTGGTTGCCTGCATGTTGCACAGCAGGAGACAATAACAATTTCTACTCGGCCGGGGTAATGCTGGTGGTGTTGGCTAACAAGCTGGGAATAAAACACAGCCAACGGAGGTAAAACCATAAACATGAATCAGAACACCATGTAGCCATTGCAAGAGTAACAAATTAACAAACTGCTAACAACAAACATCACAGGACAGATGGATTCCTTTTTTGTGTTGTTACAGTTTCAGCTGTCGTTGCTGTTGTTGTGTCGTGTGTTGCATTTAATTTAAAACATGTTGTCGTTATTGCATGCAACAACTTCCAGTACAACAAATGCCAATACTATCAACCTGAGATTTCAAACTACATGCCACACTACTTCATTTCAGGAAAACTCAAATAATTTTAATACTCCTAAAGCATATGATCCTGATATGAATAAGCAGTATGTGTCCTAGAGTGGCAACATCGAACTATGTCTGCTTACTTTCCGGGAGCACTTGAGGGAATGCTAGGTTCCACCTGCCTTCTGTCGCATCGGCAGAGGAATTCTCTTTCCTGTAAAATAAAAATTCATTAAAACCTCAATACAATGAAGTATTGCCACAAAATATTGCATGTACAATTTTACAATATACTGTAATGCTGCTAGTGGTGCTGGTGCCGGTGCTTGTATGTATAAATATATATGCATTTATATAAAACATTTATATGCATTTGTGTAAAACTCTTGTTATTTTTTGATTGCATATTTTTGTGGGGAGGCAGAAATGTGGATGTACCATGACGAAATGCATGTTAAGTTTAATGAATTGTAGTTGTTGTTGTTTGGAAACTTAGTAATATTCTAAAGTGTTTAAATGGGTTAGATATAAGTAATTTAAGGGGACAACACTTAATATTGGGGGCGCTGACTAATAAGATCACTTTAAGGAAATTAATTTTAATTTGATTGAAATTCAATTTGGATAGGGTTAGAGTTATTCTTCGCATATATTAGCATTAGAATATCGATTGATCGGGAAACTTAAACTGCTTACAGTGTGACAATTGTTATTGGCTTTAAAAGCAACTTAACAAGATATACATACATATCTTGGTGTTTAAGGCAGAGTCGGAAAATATAAGAACATTCTATGTGCTTCGACAATGTGCGCACCCGTTTAATCTGGTCTTTCCAACGGGCCTTTACCCAGTCTTTCTAACGGAGTTGGCTTCTCCTTTTGGGCCATCCTTCGAGCTCTTGGTAGAATAACTTCCGTGCTATAGTCTCTTTATTTATCCTCACGCCAAAGCCTAGCCAGCGTAATCCTTTTCACGGCTTTATTTCCAGGCTGGCACTGATATTTCTGTCAATGGCTGATACGAGATAGATGAAATAATTCCCTCATTAAAGCTCCGGTTTTTGACCTTTGTGCTGCGTTCTAAATGGAAGGATACATTGCTCGATGAGGCCATAAACTTCGTCATGCCCTTATTTATTACCTCTTTCTCTGACTCCATACACACAAATGAGAAGACAGCTGTCATTTCTCGCACCTTCCGACTCGTTAAATATAGTGTCATACGTGATCACCACAGCTTACCTCATTAACATTTACATCACTATATTGGAAAGTGTGCTTAACAAACTTTCGCCCTTTCCAAGACGTCTCGTCGTTTGGTATGGCATAGACAGATCTTTACCAGTCCTTATAGAGTATTAGTGTTCATAAGGCACACGCAGAGGCGGATTATCTTCGCACATATGGGAAACAGAAACAGGGCCCGGACAGTCGATGCTTGATGGTTTTTATCCAGAGTCTGCTAAAAATCAGACCCTTAACACTGATAAGGTCCAATCAGGTTTTCCACAATTGACATTCGAAACTCACATAATATGCGTTAGGGGACGCTACCTGCAATCGGTCGGAGGCTAATTATGTCTATACTCACTATGGTCACCATTTTAGCCATTCCTCGGGTAAGCTCTTCTGAAGTCACATATTTTCTATAAGCTGTTGCGTGCTTAGGCGAAAATTGTTTTTATTCTACCACAAATATTTTCATATTCATTTAACATATAAGCCTTCAGTGATGCTTCTTGTTGTTGTTGCCGTTGTTGTAACTGCTGGTATATGTAGCTGGGGTGATAAGTCTTTATACCGATTTTGAATTTATCGGCACTCAATCGGGCATATAATCCGATTATCATACGATTATTTTGGTCTTATACCGATTTTCAATTTATCGGCACTCATTCGGGCATATGATCCGATTATCATACGATCATTTTTGGGAACTCTGTTTTCTTCTTTGTAGATAACAAGGTTTGTGTCAAGGATTGTTAGGTGTTGTTGTTGTGAGTTTTAAACGCCAAATTCCACCAGAGAATGCGCCAGCTGGCTGATATGTGATGTTGATAAATCATTGTCCTTTTTCCTTAGTCCTTGCGCAATCTGAATTTTTGTAGTGGAAGCATCTAGGTTGAGTTTTGTTGGCTGGAGAACTCGAAAGTATTTCAAAAGTAATTTTTCATCGATGTTGATTTTGCCAGTGCCCTGGCCGAGAATAGAGCCCGGCACTTTGTATTGCTAGTCTACGCCGCTACCACTGAGCTATCGAAGGCCACTCTTTCTTCTTAATTGGTAGCAGGAACAGAAATTTATCTGTCAGTAGCCGAACGTAGAACAAAATCCCTAGCGCTTCGGTCTTTTGCGCTTCGTAAATAGGTAGTCACACTAAGTGTTCGTTCACCTGGTACATCCTACGAAGTTTTGGTCGCACTCTCCTTCGCTGCTTATCGAGTCAATCGACGAAGATCTTTCGAGCTGGAACATTTTAATCCATTCGTACAACGTGTCCAAGCCAGCGCATTCGGTCTATTTCTTTGGTCTTCTCCAGGATTTGCCGTAGGGGGAACATCTGGCCGGTCGTGGATTTACCAGGTCTAAAGCCACACTGATAAGGTCCAATCAAGTTCGCCAGAATAGGCTTTAGTCTTTCACATAACACACTAGACAGGACGTTGTGTGCGATTGGTAAAAGGCAGATCCAACGATAGTTGGTACACACACTTGGATCGCCTTTGTTAAGCCGTGTCCGTGACCAGATTTCAGCCTCTGTCCTAACTGGAGCGCATCCCTGTTCCAAAAAATTAGCTTTTTAACTTTTAATATAACTTTCGTGATTCACCTCTATCCTAGCTCACTAGTTTTTCCACTGACATTTTTTCCGCCTAAACAGGCGTTTCATCTCCCTGCTCTTCTCATTAAAACGCTCCGTCGCCGCACGCGTTGCCATTGGTTACAGTTTTGCCTTGTAAACAACATCCATTTCCTCTGAAATTTCGCGACATGCATCATCGTACCAGGGCTTGTCTTCGTAACCCAGTACGGTGGTTTTTGTTTACGGTACTACTGGGTGTCGGGAACATCAGAATTAGGGGAATCGGTTTGAAGTAACTTAGAGAGTTGGTTGGATAAGGCATTGGCTATCTCGGTGGTATGCAATTTTGTGATGTCGAGCTTCCTTTTCGTTTGGTTACGAGTACTACATAATCGCATGCGTACCTTGACTGTAACGATGCACGTTCATACCGCTGAGATGTGAGTTACATCAATTACCACTTGATCAATCTGGTTTCTTGTATTGTGATCAAGGGATATCCAGATTGCCGTGTGGATAAATTTATGTGGGATTCAGGTTCCACTCATTACCATGTTTCTTGCCGACGCGAAACTAACCAATCTGAATCCGTTACCGGAGTTGTTGTTGGGTAGACTGAACCGCCTGCTGTACCAAGAGCATCTTCCATTCCCATTTTAGCATTAATATCTCCCAGAATAATTTTAATATCATGTATAGGTGGTCATATATCTCCTTCAGGCGCTCATAAAATGCATCTTTAATGCCTTTGTCTTCCATATGGCCGGTAAACACAAATCAGCGTAATGTAAAAATATTTCGCCTTGATGCGAATAGTGGCTTTTCGGTCACCGGCAGGGTGAAACCGCGAGACCAGATGTCGAAGTCTCTTGCCGACTGTGATCCAAATTCGTGTCTTTCTGCATGGCAGCTGTAAAAGATGTCGCAGTTCTTTCGTCCTTGAAGTAGGTTGGGATAAACCGAAACCGGAACAATTTGTACTACCAGATTTCGGAGTCTGGAAATATCTTCCCCTGATTATACCATCACCCTTAGGGATGAGGGTATATATCATTTGATACGAAAAAAAAGTGTAACGCATTAAAGGAGACGAGATAGACCCCAAGTATCTTAAGACCAAATTCGTTTCGGGACTTTTTAAGACGATTGAGCTATGTCCGTCTGTCTGGCTGGCTGGATGGCTGGTCAGCATAATAACTCGAGTAATCCTTAACGGATCGGTATGAAAATTTACCAGTATTAATATTTTTCAAAACGAACTTATGGGATTGTAAATGGGCTGAATAGCCCCACCCTTCTGGTACCTCCCATACAAAATTACCTATTTTTGGAAAATTAATATTTCTTCCATAACTTCCAAACGGACAACTGGATGATGTTTGAATTTGGTCAGTTTATTTATCTTGCAAAAGTAGACAAACCCTAAGAAAGCCGAAACCTTTGCAACACCCCTTCTGGTACCTCCCATACAAATGACCGAATTGACCCTTATAGTTTTACATACATATCTCTTTTGTAAGTAAACTGAGATCACTCTAATTTTGCGTATGATGTTCCCTTGTAAAAATTAGACTCAGGTATAAATATGGACTACTAGCGGACCCGGCGAACTTCGTCTCGCTACAATTTAGTACCTTTAGATAAACTCAGTAGATGTTTTTCGATTAGTTTTCCGCCGCAAAAACAAACAACGAAGGCGGTTCTCCAAAACGTAAAATCCCACATACTTCCAACGATTAGCCTTGCGATTTATTGATTGTCATTGGAATGGATGATCAGTTGGAATTATCTGATTTGTAAGATAAGGACTTCCACTTCTTTGAATTTGTTCTTGATGGTCGTCGGTTAAATCACATTGTTTATTAGATTCTTGACAGACAACCGCGTACCGTTGCACAATTTCGGTTGATTCAGATTCCGCAACATGATTATGACCGATTCCACCTTTATCTGTAAATTATCCGGGTTGATAAATTCAGTCGAATTGTTGGTCGCTTCATCCTCGTCAGTCACGCTGTAAACAGATTTATACAAATGCAGTTCTCCAGCGATTTAACTTTCTAAATTGAAATTCTAGCTATCGATGCCTTCATTCTTCGCTGCTAGTAACATTCTGCCCATAAATTAATCCAATCGAGATTTGTATGCAATGTCATGAGTTGTTTTTCCAATGATGTGAACTCGCAAAAATTAGCAGGGAACGATATCAATCCAGTCGAAACATCAACACGAATTTGGCCATTGCGAAGCGCCAGCAGTTGTTTCGAGAATTCAGCAGAAGATGGGGGGTTCTGGAATGAGCCCCTAATTTTTTGGTCAATTACAACTACTTGGCATTGACGACGTTTTCAAGCATGGTTTAAGTAAATCAGAAGCATTAGACATTGTGAGTAAAGTCAAGTCCCACCAAATCGTGTTAAGTCCCCTCGTAAATCCTATATAGCTCGGTCATCTACTTCCAAAGCTCGATTATTCGTTATCGCGCATTCACCCGAAATGTTGATTTGGCATTCCCGCATCTGCTTCGCTGAAATTATCGGTCATTGTATACTTTGGCTTTTCATCCGTGATATGATTTATCAACAGTTTCAAAGCAGAATTTGCAGTTGGACTGCCTTCCAACAATGTAGCAGCTATGCCAGACGTTGCAGCGGCTAACGTTATTTGAGATCTTGACCGAATTGTTGCCGGAATCAACAAAAAAATGTCTTGGCTGTCCCAACCGGAGCATCGAGAATGTAAATGCCTTTCGTTTTATCGTGAATCGTACACGTTCTTGTACTCGGCATTTAACAGCGGCACATTTGTTCGAACTCTTCCGGTCAGCTCATCTAGATTATAGTTTTGCTCCCGTTCCCGTTGCTGGCGTTCCCAATGTCCATAACTGATTGTCGCACATGAGCACGCACATGTCATCCGTCGAACTCGACGTGATCGCAAACAATGTACGAATTTGAATCACTGTCGCAGAAACGGTCGCCTCGGCGAGTATTAAGTCCGCTTTCGAGGAAATTTTAATTTTGCCAAGCCTCCAGAAATGCGACACACCGAACACCATCCACAGTACGTAGCGAATTGAAGGGATAGTTAAGGTACCCTTGCGTGGATGAACTGTGTATAGTCTGATTAATTATTGCATGATGATTACGTCATTTGGTTTGATATTCTAATAGAAGGCATTAGCCAAGCAAATAGCTCTCCCTAAAAAACTACAAAGTCGTTACGGAATAAATGCCCGCAATCCCATTGGATAACTTCATTTTTCACACGTATACTCATTTTTTCAAAATATGACAAAATTTATAAATATTGCATAGAATATCAGTATGTGTCTTATCTAAATATTATTTATCTCGATACCAACCAACATTTAACCGAAATTTTCCACATAAACATCATTCAAAATTTTTTGCGTTTTCCGGAATTTTTCAAGTTTTTCCTTAAGAATTTTCTATTCGAAAGGCCATTCCGGTAAATTCGTCGAAAAAAAATTAAAATTTTTCCATCATTTTCCAACCAAAATTTTCTATTTTTCCAATCGAAAAGCCACAATGGAACAATTGCGTACAAAATGTTATACAAAAATTTAATTTGCGATGCAAAATGTTTCCGAAAAAATCAAAATTTTTCGAGTTTTTCTGGAATTTTCCGAGTTTTTCACCGAGAATTTTTCAATTTTTCCATTCGGAAAGTCATTTCGGAATAATTATCCGAAATTTTTCGCAAGTTACATCCTTCAAAACTATCAAATTATACGACAAAAAGCAAAATTTCGTCGAAAAATAGTATGAAAATTTTTCGAATTTTTCCGGAATTTTCCGAATTTTCCAACAAAATTTTTTTATTTTTCCATTCAAAAAATCATTCGTAACAATTGCACACAAAATTCCATACAAAAAAGCAATTTTCGGTTTTTCCAATTTTCCGGCTTTTCCGGAGGATTTTCCCAAAATGTTCTTTTACATAAACCTTCTCGTGGCATTTATGAACAACTGAAAAAAAATTTCAGCGAAATCTGTTCAGCCGTTCTCAATTGATGAATTACTATACATTTTTGCCACCATTTTTATATATATAGATTTCGGTTCACGCCTTCTGGTACCTCCCATACAAAATTACCTATTTTTGGAAAATTAATATTTCTCCCATAACTTCCAAACGGACACTGGGGGGGTTATGAAATTTGGTCAATAAATTAATGTTGTGATAGGAGGCAAAACCTCAGAGAGCCTAACTATTTGACCCACCCCTTCTGGTACCTCCTATACAAATGACCGAACTCACCCCATAATCTTACATATATATCTTTTTTGTAAGTAAATTGAATTCATTCAAATTTGAGTACGATGTTCGCTTATGAAAATTAGACTCAAGAATGAACATGGACTATATCTGTTCACTCCTTTCGGTACCTCCCATACAAAATTACTTATTTTTGGAAAATTTATATTTCTCCCATAACATCTAAACGGACACTTGTGGTGTAATGAAAATTGGTTGATAAATTTATGTGGCGATAGGAGGCGAAACCACAGAGAGCCTAACTATTTGCCACACCCCTTCTGGTACCTCCCATATAAATGTCCGCCTACAAACTTTTTTGTAAGTACACTGAATTCTGTCAAATTTTGCGTAAGTAGTACGGTTATGAAAATTTGAATCAGGAATGAATATGGATAATATCGGATCACCCCTTCTGGTACCTCCCATACAAAATGACCTTGCTTGGAAAAATAATATTTCTCCCATAATTTCTACACTGACACCGGGGAGATAATCAAATTTGGACATTTAATTGATCTTATAATATGAGATAAAACCTCAGAAGCACTAACTACTTGACACACCCCTTCTGGTACCTCCCATATAAATAATCGATATTGCCCCTTTTATATACATATCATTTAGTTTATACACTGAATTCAGACAAGTTGTGCTAAGGTAAGCGTTCATTGTACGTTGATTTACGAAAAAATAGACAGGTTGTTCTAGCCCTAATTGTACCTCCTGTACAAGTAAGTCAACGTTTTTACGGTTTTGGTCCACAATACATAAGTAATTTTATTTTAATTAAATATCTTATAATTTCAATTACTCAAAACTGAAACAATATCTTATATTGGGTGATGGTATTTATCAGCCAGTGTACCTGACTGAAAATTCTGTACTGCTTTTAAAGTAGTGTTAATAAATAGGGACCGGCCGTGGGATAGTGTTTAGAAAAATCGGCGTGTCTAGTAAGAGCATCTCAAACAGTGACATTCGCATTCGTCAATAAACAAGTAGATGCCGTTAGTTGTGAATCTAAAAATAGAAAGCGTGTTAATTCACAACAACGCGAGAAGTTATCCCAAACCTCATTCATGGGGTATAAAGGGAAATAAAGTTTTTTTTTTAAGTTAATAAATAGTTAGAATAAAAATTAAAGTAAATAAAGCTATAATATCCTGCCATAGTCAGAGAAAACCCACTCTGTTATTCCGTAAGATTTTTTTTTAGATTCTTGTGAAGACCTTAAAGGCAACAGATCCGATCTATAAAAGTACAACCACGTTATGAGTTTTAAGTTGACACCAAAATCAGAGATTTATAAAAGTGATGCCGTCAACATATTAAGAAATATTGAGAAACTTTAAATAGTTTTTGATAAAATTAATAATTTCGTCGAATATGAAATATTTGTCTGAAAACGCATTAACGATTCCTTGCGATTTTATAGTTTATAATCAAATTTTTTTATCCTCTTTTCATTAATTTCATATAGTTATGTCAAATATGACACAGCAGCCGTGAAAAAGGTAAAATGGCAACAATTTTCAACCCCCATAACATAGTTACCTGTAGCTTCAGCAAAATTTACAACGGTCCCTTATGAAAAAGGAAAAATCATCGGACAAAAAGGTTTTTCTCCGCACACAATTCGCCTTTAACTCAAGGCGCCAAACACCGACCAACAAACTCATTGGCACTCAGTCAATAAACTCCATAAAACATGCAATACCTTTTTCTCTTCAGAAATATTTTGCATACAAATGTGAGAGTTGTTATTGCATAGTTTGTTGTAAAGCTAGTTGTTGGCTGTAGTTATGCTGTGCCTTTTTTTGCAGATCTCTGCTGCTGAGTAAAAGTCGGACCTCTATCTTTATACCTAGGTTTTTTTTTGTAGTAACTTTGTTATGTTGCAAATTTTACTGCACTACATATTTACTTTTGCTTAAAATCTATACATTTACTGGTACTTAAACATTCGCACACGTTAAAGTTGTATGCATTCACAGCATGTTTGTGGATGTGCGTATGTGTGCTGGTGTTACCGATGCAAGAACACGAAACATAGTTTCGCCACAACGAAATACCCCAAAGGAAATTAGCCTGACAGGAAATTCCACAACGTTGACATTTCATACTTTTGAATTAAGCTTTAAATGACAAATGTATGAAAGAGCATACATAGAGAAGTGCGTGTCTTAGTGAGTGTGTGTTTGTAGCTACCACTGCTGATGCATACTACTATGTACGAGCATGCATATGCGTATGTACACCAACATACATGTGCAGTGATATACTTTACATAGAATTGTAGGGGTTTACTATGAAATAGTTATAGGCAAAATTGATGGAAGGGTC
This sequence comes from Muscina levida, assembly GCA_964034835.1. Classification (NCBI taxonomy): domain Eukaryota; kingdom Metazoa; phylum Arthropoda; class Insecta; order Diptera; family Muscidae; genus Muscina; species Muscina levida. Next base: position 28,021,974 of record OZ035881.1, read on the forward strand.
AATGGGGAATAGCCTTATGGGAGGCCTTTGAATCCTTTTCCCTTTCTTGTTTCATCTCGGATGGTCGTCTTTTAACTATCTCAATTATTTTTTTATATTATAATTTATTAAAATTTTTATATTTTTATATTTTTATATTTTTATATTTTTATATTTTTATATTTTTATATTTTTATATTTTTATATTTTTATATTTTTATATTTTTTTATTTATATATTTATATATTTATATATTTTTATATTTTTATATTTTTATATTTTTATATTTTTATATTTTTATATTTTTATATTTTTATATTTTTATATTTTTATATTTTTATATTTTTATATTTTTATATTTTTATATTTTTATATTTTTATATTTTTATATTTTTATATTTTTATATTTTTATATTTTTAAATTTTTATATTTTTATATTTTTATATTTTTATATTTTTATATTTTTATATTTTTATATTTTTATATTTTTATATTTTTATATTTTTATATTTTTGTATTTTTATATTTTTTTATTTTGTTATATTTTTTTATTTTGTTATATTTTATATATTTATGTATTACGTTTTGTATTTTTTTATTCATGACAAACTTGTTTAGCCCTTAATAATGTACAAATTAAAAAAAAACTAGATGAATAACTTCCTATGCTTCCCTTCACTCAATCATTTCTACTAAGCGAATCTAAGGAGTACAAAATTAACATAAGAAACCTTTTAGTTGCTGCGCTGGCCTAAGGCCTTTTTTTTACCAGATTCACATTTGGCCTCAGGTCTTTGACACTGCGACCCTCTCTAAAACACCTCTCAACATTGACACAACATATTGCTATGGCTTAAGCACAATCCTTAGTTATAAATGGGCGTATGTGTATAAATGAGAATGTGAGTGCATGTGGTATTTGTGAGAGCACATGTACACAGACACGCGTTTGTGTAAGTGTGCTATAATCGATATATTGCAATGAATGTTGCTTGTAGTGCTTGTATGTGTATCCTAAGGGATCATAGGGTAAATTTTGAAATCTATGTAGATATTCATATGTTTCTGCATATGTATGTGCAAGTGCTATGTACTTATGTAACGTGTGCAGATATTGTTAAACAAAATTTTGCAATTTTTTCGGGGTTACAAATGGGTGAATGTATACTTTCGCCAGCGCTACCTTATGGCTAAGTGAATGCATAGAACATATTGAGTGTATGTGTGTGTGCTTAAGGATACCACAGTATACCTATGTGCAAATGTATGAATGCATATATATGTTTAGGGCTATAGTTTGTTAGAATTTTCCAATGTGAGGGTGTGTTGGCACCATAAGGCATATATAACAATATATAGATTGTTACTTAAATATTTGCTGTTAACATTACATCGCAAGTAGATCTACACTACCAGCTGTATGTAGTTAGGTGTACCAACTTATTGTAATGTCAGTTACTGTTGTTTTTGTGATCCTGCTGCTCTTGCTTATTTTTGTCGTCGATGGCCCCAAGCACTTTTGTTTTAAAATAAAACAAAAACATTGTGACACACTGCTCATGTGTTGTTAACTTTGGCAAGAACATACTGTAAATTCATTTGTACTCCATTCCCTACTGCGAGACAACATCGTCAGCATCCACAGGAAAATTGTTGCAGATAGTATTAAATGAATTTAATTAATATGGATGTGGGTGTGAATGATGTTGAGTTTTAGATTTTGTTGGCAAAAAGAATTTGTGTCATCGTCAGCAAAATGATAACAAGATTTTTTGATTGAAAAAATGTAGCTGGAAGGCCATAATAAGGGAACGTTATAAATAGGTATTACTTACTCTTTGATTTAATGTGTTGATTAAAGCTACGGGAAGTTTAGCTATAGCATACAATTGAGTAATATAAGCAGAAACTGTCAGAAAGATGTGTAAAAACTTTAGCGTTTTGTAAAACAGTGACGTATGATTAACAAAATTCTTGAAATATATCATACGTCACCTAGTTGTTTGTATGAAGTAAACGTTTAAAATTAGACAGCTCTGCAAAAAGAAACTAAAAAATCGTATGCAAAATAACCTCTTGAATCTGAATATCAACGCATTTTGCCCCAACAACCGCCGTTTTTCGGGACGCCCCATTTTCTTTGATTGACTTGAATGATAACAAAAAGTGAAGTAAGTAACAGAAACTGAAGGGGGTGGAAAACAGCTAATACGTATGAAAAGTAGGTGGTATAATATAATAATATCTTATCTTATACCCAATACCAAGTATATGACACTGCGTGACACTATATTTGATCCATGAACGAAGCTATATACAAGTGATAGTAGTGACCATGTATAGTAAATCTGCATAATGATTTTTCATCTTTTTAAAGGACTTAAATATTCAAAGGTTATATAGGTTTGAACAATTTATTTCCTGTGCCAACGATGGTGATATGGATATTGATTGAAAGAAAACAATGTCGGCTTTTTATTTTTGTTAAGTTCAGACTTATAGGAAGAAATGTGACGAAAAAATTTTCATTCGAATTTTTATCTTTGAATGTCCTTGGAAATTTGCTTCAGTCCAACCGAATTTTAATGGTTTTAATCAACGATGGTAGTTTCAAAATTATGGGAAAACATCTCCAGTGACTCTTTGGTTGCAGTTTGCGAAATTTTTTGGAAAAAGTGATATCAAAAAGAGGTGACTTTAACTACATACCTCGTAGAATAGAGTACTTTACAGCAACCCAGTATATTTTGAAATACTGAAGGAACTTATACGCGAGGAAATGCAGAAAATTTCATGAGGTAGCAGCAGTCTCAAAATAATCAATGATCACATATGAATATTTTATACCCTCATCCATAGGGATAAGCATAATTTGTTACGAGATAAGGAGACGAGTTGTACACCCAGGATATGTCAGGAAAAGTCGAACAAACGCTCAGTGATCCTTATGATAATTAACATTTCCTAAAGTGAAGTTACAGGAATGCACTCCACTCCTTCAAGTGTATTCTTCTTCTTAGTTGACAGCAGCAATAGAAAGCCATTCATCAGTACCAGCACGCTATAAAGAATTCTATGCGCTTCGGTTTTTTGCGCTCTAAGGAAGTTCGACACGCCTAGATTAGATAAAATCACTTTAACCTGGTCAATCTGAAGAAATTTTTTTCGCCCCCTCCTGTACTTCGCATCGAGTAATTGTATTCATCCATTTGTACAACGTGCCAAGCCACCGCAATCGTTCTATTTGAACGCGCTTGACTACGTCGATGGCATTATACAACTCACACAGCTCATTATTCATACGACATCGATACTGGCGGTTCACAATAATTTGTCAGAATATTTTGTAAACTATTTTTTTGCGTGGCCGTTGTGGATGTAAAGTGAATCTTCCATCTCAAGCCGATTTGTGCTCATGCCCCGACGGAAGATAAAGAAGATGAGATTAAAGATGCATTTTTCGAGCGCCTAGAGGAAACATACGATCGCTGCCCTGGCCACGACATAAAAATTGTTCTGGGATACTTTAATACAAAATTGGGAGGGGAAATTTAGCCTGTATACCGACACATCAGACAACGGGTTTAGGCTGGTTAGCTTCGCAGCGGGAAGGAACATGGTAGTAAGTGGAATCAGATTCCAGCACAAAGATATGCACAAGGCAACTAACTTGGCTACCCCCCGTTCAAAACACAAAAAATCAAATGAATCATATGGTAATTGATGGCAGGCATGCATGTAGCGTCGTGGACGTGCGTGTTATCCGTGGTGCGAATATTCGCTCGAATCATTACCTGGTTGCTGCCAAGGTGCGCACAAGATTAATCAGAGTGAAAAATTCACGTAACCAAACACAAAGAAAGCTGGACATCACTAAGCTGCGAACAACAGAGATAGCCACTGCCTCTCAAACCCGTTCTCTCAATTTCTACGACAGAACGCCTCTAGTTTTTACGTTCCCGATACACAGTGGCAGCATATTGCGCATTCCATGGCAACCGCCGCAACAACCAGGCTAGGATATTTGTATAAATAGCCCTTGGGTGAATCCTGGTACGATGAAGAATGTCGCATAGCATATGAGGAACAGGGTGCTGCTTACAGGGCAGCTCTACAGCCAATTGCAACCCGGGCTGTTAGGGAACGGCACAGTAAGGCAGTAAAACAGGCGCGACAGCTATTTGAGCGAAATAACATCGGATGAAGAAACGCGAGAACAAGGATATAGAGAGTTACTGGGATAGATGTGGGGCCCGAAAATTTTTCCAGAAAGTAAAATCAAAATGCTACGGTAATGGTGTCCCCTCCTGTAAGGACAAGGTTGGTGTAGCGGCAGATCAACTCAACTCTAAAACATCTCAGCTCTAAAACATCTCACTAAAACATCTAAAGCAGTAGTTCTAAACAATGTTGGCTACACTGCTGCTAGAACGTTTCTGATTGGCTAATTAGTAAAAAGGGGAGACAAACAAGTGCCAAATCGGGAGCAAACAAAATATAGGTCATTGTACAAAAATTATCGTGAGAAGAGGCCGGCATATTGTAGTAAACAAACAAAGGAGAAAACACAAATCGAAATTTAAACAAGTGAAATTAGAAACTGTTAAATAAATTGAAATAAATTAAAACAAATAAAAAGAAGTTAACAAATTAAAAAATAAAACTAACTAAAACAAGTTTTTTAATAAACAAACAAAATCACAAAACTATTGTGATCATACAAAACAGTTGGAAATCAGGTTACAGATACACAAAGTGTGCTGCATATATGGTAAGAACACTTCCAGCAACTGCTGGTTCCAGGAGGCGCTTGCAGACTTCCGGCAGAGCTCTTCAAGTCCGGCAGCGAGGAGCTGATAACGAGCATGCACCGGCTCCTATGCACGGTTTGGCTTTATGAGTGCATGACCCATAATTGCAATCTAAGCGTCCTGTGCTAAAAAAAAGCGATCCAAGTGTGTGCTCCAACTGCCAAGGGTTCAGCCTTTTACATATCGCATATAAGGTCCTGTCGATTGTGCTATGTGAAAGACTAAAGTCGGTGTTAGCCAACCTGATCGGTTTAGACCTAGTAAATCAACAACTGACCAGATATTCACACTTTGGTAAAACCTGTAAAAGATCCAAGAGAAGCAGATCGACACGTATCATCTTTTCGTCGCCTATAAAGCTGCCTTCGACAGCCCCATACGACAAAAATCACTCAAAGCTATGGCTGAGTTTGGTATTCCAGCGAAGCTGATGCGCCTTTGCGGAATGATGCTGACTGACACGAAGTCCTCAGTGAAGATTGGCAAGGACTTTACGAAGCCATTCTGTAGCAGACGAGACCTAAAGCAAGGCACCGGCCTATCCTGTGACCTCTCCAACATAGTGATGGAGATGATAATGAGGAAAGCTGCTGTAAACACGAGTGACACGATATTCAACAAAAGCCACATGCTACTCGCGTACGCTGATGACATAGACATCATCGGTCGAAAACTGCGGGATGTGACTGCAGCCTCCTCATGCATACAGATGGAATCAGCGAAAATGAGTATAATGGTGAACGAGGACAAAACGAAGTTATTAGTTTCAACGAACAAAGAATCTACTCGTTTGGGAAACTGCGTGAACGTTCACAACTATAATTTCGAGGTGGTAGATAATTTTGTATACCTATGCTCCGCCATCAACAAAGCTAATAATTTCAGCCTAGAAATGCGGAGAAGAATCCTGCTTGCAAATAAATGCTACTACGGACTAAGTAAGCAATGACAGAGCCCTCCCTCAACGAACAAAAATCCAGCTTTACCAGATACTGGTTCTACCTGTCTTAATGTATGGCTCAGAATCCTGGGTTATGACACAAGCGGATGAATCGGTTCTGGCGGTATTCGACAGAAAAATACTCCGTAAAATATATGGGCCCATCATCGTTAACGGAGAGTATCGGCGTCGTATGAATCATGAGCTGTACGAGCTGTACACTGACATTGACGTGGTCAAACGCATTAAGGTGCAACGGTTGCGTTGGCTAGGTCATGTTGTCCGCAGAAGTGGCCGACCAAAACTCCGTTGTAAAGACCAGGTTACTGAGAACCTTACAGAACATGGTGAGACTAACTGGAGAAGAAGCGCAGAAGATCGAGGCGCTTATAATATATGTTCTGCGTGAGGTATATAATCCAATGGGATTGCAAAGAAGTGCCAGTAGATGCCGAAATGTGAGCCAAATCAAAATCTAAAACGTACCAGAAAATGGTATTGATGTATATATCTCTCATAGAGCGGCGTCCAAATGTGATTTGTAGTTCTCTCAACAGTTAGCCTCAATGAAAAATTCTAAATACATTTATCTCGCAATCGCCTTTTTAGTAATCTCAACGAGCGAAATGTTATACAATCACAAAATTGTTGATAGAAATTCTCTAAAAACTGAACACTTGTATTGGACAATTGTAATATTATATGATAGATACGATTGTCCAGTGAACTCTCATTTCCCAGACTAACATATTACTTATTAGCATTACGATGCAATTTCCTTGAAATCCTGCTTCTGAGATTGTTTACTATTATTTTTTATACATTTATTTACATAGCTATTTCTTCAATATTTGTAAACTTTACATACGTCTTTTATTGTTTCTTTTACGTTTATGAATAATATGCTCCAGTGACTCTCCCTTTCCCACAGTCGCATACACACCAAGTTTATTTCATTTTGAATATTATGCTAAATAAGTTTGAGTTTAAATAAACTTACACTAAAGTGGGTCAGTGAATCTCATTTTCTAGCAAATCTTTCTTATCCCCGAGAAACAAGTTTTTGTAGTACATATTCTTCTAGAGTTCTTTTCTCTGTACATTGAAGTTAAAGCCTTAAAGTTACTTTCAATGTTTTCCAATTGCAGTTTGTTATCTTTTTCCTCTATCATGATTAGATTGTTATTTTTTTTTTGTCGTTGTTGTTCAATACAAATTTGTTTGTCTATTTGTATTTGTATTTTTTTTTGTTGCTTTCTTTATTTTGTGTAACGTATTACATCATATTCCCAAGTTTATTGACGTTTCTGGTTCAGCAATATTTTGCAAGAGTTCACGTATCTTTTTTAATATAATATATAAAGCGTAGTGCATGGAAATAGAGGGGGGGGGATTCAAATGGTATAATTTTATTGGGTTAGTAACAAATATATGAAGACATTTTACAAATGCAATGCAACCAATGTAACTCTACAGGAGGGGGTCATGGGGGACGCCTATGTATCTTTCATGTCCCCCTTTTGCGGAATCATTTTCAACATCTCTGTCATTTTGTTTTTGTATATTTCTTATTTTCGTTAACATACTTTATGCCGTTCTTCCTCTAGTATTTGCATGATTTTGCTTTTTGTCCTCTCCTACCACCAACTCCATCCCTCCATCCACCACATCGCATTCACCATTTTGTTGTTTATATTCGTTTTGCAATATTTTTGCTTTGAGTTTTATTGAAAATGTTTGCGAACAATTTTTTATTGCATACATTTAGGAGCGACGACATTGCTGGAGCAAACGTACGAGAGATTTGTACGAATGTATAGGGAAATAAATAAAGAAAGGAAGGACTAAAGAGGATGCATGTGCATTAGGTTGATTCTTATTTGGCAAAAAAAAAATGTTTTTGGAATTTTTCATGGGCCAAGTTAAAATTTTATTAAGACGTACAAAAAAACTCTATGTGAATTTTTTTAATTTTTTTCTTAAAGGTTTAGGGGTCGCTACCGGGGTTCGAAATTCAAAATGTTACCGTCATCCTGAGGGATAAGCTGAATAACTCGAGTAAACCTTAACTGATCCTTATGAAAATTTGTCAGTATTAATAATTTCCATAACGAAGTAACGGAATTGTAAATGGGCAGAATTGCCCCACCCCTTCTGGTACCTCCCATACAAAATTACCTATTTTTTGATAATTAATATTACTCCCATAACTTTCAAACGGGCAGATGGATAGCATTTAAACTTGGTCAGTTTAATAACCTTTTAATAACAGATAAACCCCCAGAAAATCAAAACCTTTGTCACACCCCTTCTGGTACCTCCCATACAAATGACCGAATTAACCCCCATATTTTTACCTACATATCTTTTTAGTAAAAATACTGAATTCAATAAAATTTTGTGTGAGATGAACACATGCCAAAATTTGCCTCGTGAGTGACTATGGACTATATAGGCCAACCCCTTCTGGTACCTCCCATACAAAATTACCTATTTTTAACCAAATTATTTTTAACCAATAATTTCCAAACAGACAGCTGGATGGCATTTAAACTTGGCCAGTTTAATAACCTTGTAATAACAGATAAACCCCCAGAAAATCAAAACCTTTGCCACACCCCTTCTGGTACCTCCCATACAAATGACCGAATTAACCCCCATATTTTTACCTACATATCTTTTTAGTAAAATACTGAATTCAATAAAATTTTGTGTGAGATAAACACACGTAAAAGTTTGACTCGTGAGTGAATATGGACTATATCGACCAACCCCTTCTGGTACCTCCCATACAAAATTACCTATTTTTAGACAAATTAGTTTTTACCAATAATTTCCAAACGGACAGCTGGATGGCATTTAAACTTGGTCAGTTTAATAACCCTGTAATAACAGATAAACCCCCAGAAAATCAAAACCTTTGCCACACTCCTTCTGGTACCTCCCATACAAATGGCCGAATTAACCCCCATATTTTTACATACATTTTTTTGTAAGTAAGCTGAATTCATTTATATTTTGCTAAAGATATACGCTTATTGTAATTTTACTAATGCTTATCTTAAATATAAATCTAGTTTAATGAATGTTATTAGATATTCAACATAGATAATGCAACGCTATTGTCTTGCCCCCCTCCATTAATTTGCAGTCCAACTTTGGAATTTTTACAGTACAGTTAATATGAAATGATTTATTTCAAATTTGTTCATCAGTTTTTGTTGTATTATTACTTAAAAAGGTACATTTCGAAAATAAAAATTAAATTAAACAGTTAAAAAATAATATTAAAATAAAAATTTAATATATTAATATTAAACATGAATTCATTGCATGAAAAACTTGACATTAAAAAATATAATTATAAACAACTGTATTACTGCTTACAATTTTCTTTAAATTTGAAAATATTGTAAAATATTATTTACACATGGTAGATTTTTTTGGATCTGAATATTTTTTTTCTAAATTCTTTTACCAATAATAATAGGAACTGCTTCTGTTCTCCATAATGTGTATGCAATTTATTGTATTCCTGCATCAAGACCACTCCGTGTTCAGCTATATCATTAACAACCTTCAACCTAGACCGAACTAATTCTTTACTTAATTTAAAGTCTGCATCTTGCTACCAATCTTCAACATTTTTTTAGGAAACCCGATTTAATACCCGTTGTGATGAAAAGTCTAAGAGTATTGTTGGATACAAAATGCTCCTTCTATGTTTAAAGCATTTACCATCTTCTTCTTAATTTCATGAGAAACTTTGTCATCAAAAATGCAAATCCAACTAGCTCTTCCTAAAAATGCCAGAGATGACCTATAATTTTTTTAAGGCTATTGCCGCTGTCTCGTTATTAATTGTTGCATAAGACTTCAAGTCTTTTAATACCTGGAGGTCATTTCTTGAAGCAGAAGGTCCAGAAGTGGACTCAAACCAATATTTAAAGTAAATATTAATTATAAAACTGCAAACATCCTGTATTCCACATAATTCGCTTTTGTTTAACTTGAACTGCTCTCTGAATAAATATATTTTTAAGGAATATATTACCTTAGCCTTCCATCTAGCACGGTGAAGACCTGCTGGTGCTCTGAAGAATATTTGTGTTTTTGGAACATCCCGCAGAATATTATTGTCAGCTTAAGTAGCTCTTTGTAGTCCTCTCGTAGCTGAAACTCTTTAAGCTCATTTTCGGCAAAACAAATAGCATTCGCAGAATTCTTTACTTGTCTTAATATGAGATCATCCGATATGCCAGGTTTAAAATTGGAATGATCAACTTTTGTCCAGGCATTTTTAAACCTCTTAAAAAGTAATATTACAGGACCGGTTGATATTCCCGAAATACAATGCATAAATCATATTATATGACTTCTACGTTTAAAACTTTTAAGTTAACCTATGAAAAAAATCAAAATTTTCTGTCAAATAATTAGCATAAATATGTAAAACTATGAGGGTGAATTCGGTCATTTGTATGGGAGGTACCAGAAGGGGTGTGACAAAGGTTTCGATTTTCTGGGGGTTTATTTGTTATTACAAGGTAATTAAACTGACCAAGTTTAAATGCCATCCAGCTGTCCGTTTGGAAATTATTGGTAAAAAATAATTTGTCTAAAAATAGGTAATTTTGTATGGGAGGTACCAGAAGGGGTTGGCCTATATAGTCCATAGTCACTCACGAGTCAAATTTTTGCATATGTTCATCTCACACAAAATTTGATTGAATTCAGTATTTTTACTAAAAAGATATGTAGGTAAAAATATGGGGGTTAGTTCGGTCATTTGTATGGGAGGTACCAGAAGGGGTGTGGCAAAGGTTTTGATTTTCTGGGGGTTTATCTGTTATTACAAGGTTATTAAACTGGCCAAGTTTAAATGCCATCCAGCTGTCCGTTTGGAAATTATTGGTAAAAAATAATTTGGTTAAAAATAGGTAATTTTGTATGGGAGGTACCAGAAGGGGTTGGCCTATATAGTCCATAGTCACTCACGAGTCAAATTTTGGCATGTGTTCATCTCACACAAAATTTTATTGAATTCAGTATTTTTACTAAAAAGATATGTAGGTAAAAATATGGGGGTTAATTCGGTCATTTGTATGGGAGGTACCAGAAGGGGTGTGACAAAGGTTTTGATTTTCTGGGGGTTTATCTGCTATTACAAGGTTATTAAACTGACCAAGTTTAAATGCCATCCAGCTGCCCGTTTGAAAGTTATGGGAGAAATAATAATTATCAAAAAATAGGTAATTTTGTATGGGAGGTACCAGAAGGGGTGGGGCAATTCTGCTCATTTACAGTTCCATAACTTCGTTATAGAAAATATTAATACTGAAAAATTTTCATAAGGATCAGTTAAGGTTTACTCGAGTTATTCTGCTTATCCCTCAGGATGACGGTAAAATTTTGAATTTCGAACCCCGGTAGCGACCCCTAAACCTTTAAGAAAAAAATTAAAAAAATTCACATAGAGTTTTTTTGTACGTCTTAATAAAATTTTAACTTGGCCCATGTAAAATTCCAAAAACATTTTTTAAGACTCACCCTAATGTGCATGCATTGATTTGTTTTGAAGTATTTTGTTTGTTGGATTTATTGCTTTAGAGAAATGTCGAAAGATAAATGAAATCATAACAAAACTATTGAGATATACAGAAAGAGAGAGAAAGAAAAAAAACACAGCTAAACACATACACACACGGTAACATACAAAAGCAATGGCAGCAATACAAATTTCAAATCAAAATTGTTCGTGTTGCCCAGACGCACATACACACAAAGCGGGGAGCAGTGAATTCGTTGGAGATTTCTAGACAAATTGTTTACGAAACTATGAAAACTGTTGGAAAAAAAGTCATGTACAAGGATTTAAATGATTGCCAGGAAGATTAATGTTTCAAAAAACGCGGAAATATGTTTGCCACTATGCACACAACATCTAATGATAGTTGTTGGTAAAGACTATCTTCAATTGCTTTAACAATTTGTGGAAAAGGAGAGAATTGTACAAATTTAAATCGTTTCATGTACTTGGCTGGAGTATAATTATTTGCTAAGATGATTTCTGAAAAATCAGTTTAAGGAGTGCGAAAATATTTATTGTGATTACGAAATTTATTGAATCCGCTGAAATTGTGTAAAATAAAACACTTGCTAAACTGTTAAATGATACTTATCTTTTTAATCCTTAACCGCTACACATGTGGAGGATTACATCCGAACACTGTTTATGTCATAAGCAAAACGTTTCAATGATGTTTTGTTTAAATTGATAAAATATAATAGATTTTACTAAAGTGTTTTAAGTAGACACTCTGAACTGCTCATTCATATGTTTAACGGACCTTTGATAGTAGACTATACCCGAAGATGTTTAAAGTTCTGACATTTTTCCTTATTAGCAAAGGAAAGAGTATGCCAGACTTACCATCAACTCACCGACCGCTCTGCATGCTTAAAACGCTGCTGTGTTATAAAGTCCATAGACCTTATGACACTGTTGGCAAGTTTTTGGAATGACTCAAGCGATAGACCATTTGATAGGCGACATGGACTTAGACCATGGAGCCATACCATAGGAACTTTAAAATATGTCATCGACGTATTCTTAGCCACAATAGAAGTGATTCAGTTTGTCGGACGGGCTCCGAGCCTTGGAGACGGAACTTCACATAGTGACATGTTTGCTAGAAATTGTGAACGATTACTGATTACTACAAAACACTACCAGTAACATCGGGAACGGCACAGGAATCAATTCTTGGGATACACTTGTTGAATATTACATACGACGACATACTAAGGATTGAAATACCACAGCGGACATTCCTGTTGGCCTATTCAAACGACATAGCAGCTGTAATTAGCGATCTAGGCTCAGATGATACAAAAAGCAAGCACAGGCAGATTATGACCCGAACCGGTGATTATATTTACATGGCCGAGTTCGTTCTTCTTACTAGACGACACATACCAATGGAAATACAAATGTATACTGGCGACATTAGAACTATCACATATTTTACAGCTGCCATGCAGGAAGACACTAATTGGGATGTGGATTCACAGTCACAAGGGACTTCTGGTCTCGAGGTGTAAAGCTGTAAATAACCAAAAAGCAACTATCCGCATCTAAAATATTTTTGAAGTACGCTAATTTGCAATTCCCAACGAAAGATTGGTAGGGAAGATGCTTTTTGCTCAGCACTCGGAAAATTTAATCCGCATAAAAACACTTCCGATAACAGACTCAGACGGGTACGATTCGCGTCGACAAAAAACACCGTAGTGATTTCAACCAGATTCTCTCATAAAGATATCCACAAGGCTAACTGCATAACCATTGTTCTTCAGACACGAAACCGTAGTGATCACTAGCGAGGTGCATGTGATGCGCGAGGCATATACAGACTCGTATCACCACCTAGTTGGAGTCAAGATACTCAAACGTTCAAGTTGTTTAACGTATACTCCACTTATTGTCTTAATTTCAATTTTCTAGGTCAACTATATGTTATAGCTCCCAGACAACTGACATTTTCTACAGTCTACAGTTCTTAACATTTTAAAGTAACTTATTTAACGAATTTGAAGAAATATAAAGTTTTTATTTATCTTGACGTATATTACGTAACTTCATATTCCTCGCTTCAAGGACTTTTTCAGACATCATGCCAATTGCTGGCTACCAAATCTGGTTGGCTGAAAAAACTTCTACTTCAAATATCTCGGCGTCTATAAGAGATATGGTAAAAGCAAACACATATTATTTTAGGTCTTTATTTCAGCTATTGAACGGCTTGTTACTACTTAGTCTATATACGAAAGAAAAATACTTAGTGGCAATGAACTGATTTGAGAACAAATTCATACATTAACCTCATTGCGGCACACCCTAATGTTAAACTATCGATACAAAATTTCTCACAATATATTCCTAATATTGGCCAAAAGAAACGTAAGGTGAAGACAGATGACCAACATCGCGATTAATACATATTTTTAACGAAATTCGAAAAAATGCCATATAAGGAACACCCTAATGCTCTTTGTGAACAATTAAGGGGGTGGAGTATTCCGATCATATTGGTTGTTTACAGAAGTTATTCAGTTCTACAATAAGTACGTTTTTGGTAAAGATAGCAAGTAAAAACATTGCACAATGGCCCAAAACTCCTAAAAAACTGATTTGTTTAAAGTAGATAGTGTGTTTTGAGAGCTATTTAATATCCCTAGACTTGTTCAGATTGCATAGGTTTGTTCAGAAAAGTTATTCGGTGTTACCTAAACTACAATTTCACTGAATAGAGTAAGCAAAAAATCTGGATTCCCTACGACTTATATTAAAAAAAGTGAAAAAATTAAAATTTTTATCGAAGTTTTTTGAAAATAAACGAGGGAAGTCTAATTTTTTTGGGAAATTTTATTATATCAGTTTCTTAAACGGACTATTAGCTAAAACTTTGTTGAAGAAGAGTAGGAGCAAGATTAAAAACTGTAGAAACTGTTGGCCAACAATTGATGTCACCTTTTTTCAAGGGGTCCAAGGGATTTCAAAAAGTTTAGGGGGCCAAAAAAAAATTTGGTAGCCAATCTAGCCAAACTGAGCTAGTGTTTTACTCAGCTCCGGTTGTACTATCGAACCTATATAGTCACGTTCGGGTGTTTTTCAAAAAGTTTGATTTTGTGTCATAGTGTTACTTACTTACTTAAATGGCCTATTACAACTTACAAACATGGTTCATAAGTTTGAGGCCTGAAGTTCTAAAGAATTCCACACGCTTCGGTCTTGTGCGCGTGTTCTCCAGTTAGTCCTACCAGATGGTGGCACATCGCCTCCCACTTCGTCCTTCCAACGGAGTTTGGGTCTCCCTGCTCTGCGCCGTCCTTCAGGTTCGCCTTCAAACACCTTTCTCGCTGGAGCATTTACATCCATCCTGGCAACATGACCCAGCCATCGTAGTCGTTGCATTCTGACTCTTTTAGCTACGTCGATGTCGTGGTAAAGCTCATACAGCTCATGGTTCATCCGATGGCGAAACTCTCCGTCGACACAGATAGGTCCATACATTTTTCGGAGTACTTTTCTCTCGAATACTCGCAGGTTTTATATGTCCGTTGTCGTAGCACCCATGATTCGGCAGCATACAAAAGAACGGGTAAGATTAGCACCTGGTAAAGCTGTTTCTTAGTATTCCGAGATAAGGTGGTATTACTAAAGTGCTGCCGAAGTCCGTAAAAACATCTATTGGCGTCTGGTTATTTAGTATGAGAGGTACCAGAAGGGGTCGGCCGATATAGTCCATATTCCTCCCAAAGTCAAATTTCAATAAGCTTATATCTTGTACAAAATATGACCGAATACAGTATATCTACCAAAAAATGTATTTAAAACTATGAGGGTGAATTCGGCCACTTGTATGGGAGGTATCAGAATGAGTATGGCAAATGCTTTGGTTTTCTCAGTATTTGTTAGAAGATAATTAAATAGACAAAAGGTTAATATCCTCCATTTGCCCGTTTGGAAGTTATTGAATAATATCCTCCATTTGCCCGTTTGGAAGTTATTGAACAAATGTTATTTTTCAAAAATTGGTCATTTTGTATGGGAGGTACTAGAGGTGGTGGGACTGTTCTCCATATATCTCCAACAGTTGGCAGTAGTTGGTTATCATTTTGGATATTTTTACACCACAAGGACTCACACTTTATATAAATGCTAAATTTAGCTTGAATACGATTGAATGACGTTAGTTATAGTCCAAAGATGTCAGTATACGCTCTAAAACCATATATGCTACAGCAGCTTAATTACACAGTGCAACATTGAAAAAAAACACCCGAACGAGACTATATAGGTTCGATAGTACAACCGGAGCTGAGTAAAACACTAGCTCAGTTTGGCTAGATTGGCTACCAAATTTTTTTTGGCCCCCTAAACTTATTGAAATCCTTGGACCCCTTGAAAAAAGGTGACATCAATTGTTGGATAACAGTTTCTGCAGTTTTTAATCTAGCTCCTTCTCTTCTTCAACAAAGTTTTAGCTAATAGTCCGCTTAAGAAACTAATTTAATAAAATTTCCCAAAAAAAATTAGACTTCCCTCGTTTTTTTTCAAAAAACTTCGATAAAAATTTTAATTTTTTCACTTTTTTTAATATAAGTCGTAGGGAATCCAGATTTTTTGAATACTCTATTCAGTGAAATTGTAGTTTAGGTAACACCGAATAACTTTTCTGAACAAACCTATGCAATCTGAACAAGTCTAGGGATATTAAATAGCTTTCAAAACACACTATCTACTTTAAACAAATCAGTTTTTTAGGAGTTTTGGGCCATTGTGCAATGTTTTTACTTGCTATCTTTACCAAAAACGTACTTATTGTAGAACTGAATAACTTCTGTAAACAACCAATATGATCGGAATACTCTACCCCCTTAATTGTTCACAAAGAGCATTAGGGTGTTCCTTATATGGCATTTTTTCGAATTTGGTTAAAAATATGTATTAATCGCGATGTTGGTCATCTGTCTTCACCTTACGTTTCTTTTTGCCAATATTAGGAATATATTGTGAGAAATTTTGTATCGATAGTTGGACATTAGGGTGTGCCGCAATGAGGTTAAAGTATGAATTTGTTCTCAAATCAGTTCATTGCCGCTAAGTATTAAGATAAGATATCAGGCGTTAAAAACGGAATTTTTGACTGTATGCATAGCAATGTCTAATGAACTTTTGTTCCATCTGAATACCCATTGAATACTTACCAATAACGATTTTTATATGATAAAAATAAAAAATCCCCTCAAAAGACCATTGGATATTAATGGTTTTGGTGACATTTGTAAGCATACACAATGTATATACAGGTGAAACAAAAGTTAAGTAGTCATTGCTATGCTTTTTAAGCCCCTGATGTCTCGAGAATTGATAGAGATAGTGATAATATACACATATACTTTTTAAACATATAGATTTTAACTTGATTAACCTTTAAAAGTTGAAATATATAATTGCCCATAATAATCTACATCGAAATTCAATTTCAACATTTTTAATAATTTTTTTAAAAATACCCCCCCTTCTACATCAAATATCTCGGCGTCTATAAGAGATATGGTAAAAGCAAACACATATTATTTTAGGTCTTTATTTCAGCTATTGAACGGCTTGTTACTACTTAGTCTATATACGAAAGAAAAATACTTAGTGGCAATGAACTGATTTGAGAACAAATTCATACATTAACCTCATTGCGGCACACCCTAATGTTAAACTGTCGATACAAAATTTCTCACAATATATTCCTAATATTGGCCAAAAGAAACGTAAGGTGAAGACAGATGACCAACATCGCGATTAATACATATTTTTAACGAAATTCGAAAAAATGCCATATAAGGAACACCCTAATGCTCTTTGTGAACAATTAAGGGGGTGGAGTATTCCGATCATATTGGTTGTTTACAGAAGTTATTCAGTTCTACAATAAGTACGTTTTTGGTAAAGATAGCAAGTAAAAACATTGCACAATGGCCCAAAACTCCTAAAAAACTGATTTGTTTAAAGTATATAGTGTGTTTTGAGAGCTATTTAATATCCCTAGACTTGTTCAGATTGCATAGGTTTGTTCAGAAAAGTTATTCGGTGTTACCTAAACTACAATTTCACTGAATAGAGTAAGCAAAAAATCTGGATTCCCTACGACTTATATTAAAAAAAGTGAAAAAATTAAAATTTTTATCGAAGTTTTTTGAAAATAAACGAGGGAAGTCTAATTTTTTTGGGAAATTTTATTATATCAGTTTCTTAAACGGACTATTAGCTAAAACTTTGTTGAAGAAGAGAAGGAGCTAGATTAAAAACTGTAGAAACTGTTGGCCAACAATTGATGTCACCTTTTTTCAAGGGGTCCAAGGGATTTCAAAAAGTTTAGGGGGCCAAAAAAAATTTGGTAGCCAACCTAGCTAAACTGAGCTAGGGTTTTACTCAGCTCCGGTTGTACTATCGAACCTATATAGTCACGTTCGGGTGTTTTTCAAAAAGTTTGATCTTGTGTCATAGTGTTACTTACTTACTTAAGTGGCCCATTACAACTTACAAACATGGTTCATAAGTTTGAGGCCTGCAGTTCTAAAGAATTCCACACGCTTCGGTCTTGTGCGCGTGTTCTCCAGTTAGTCCTACCAGATGGTGGCACATCGCCTCCCACTTCGTCCTTCCAACGGAGTTTGGGTCTCCCTGCTCTGCGCCGTCATTCAGGTTCGCCTTCAAACACCTTTCTCGCTGGAGCATTTACATCCATCCTGGCAACATGACCCAGCCATCGTAGTCGTTGCATTCTGACTCTTTTAGCTACGTCGATGTCGTGGTAAAGCTCATACAGCTCATGGTTCATCCGATGGCGAAACTCTCCGTCGACACAGATAGGTCCATACATTTTTCGGAGTACTTTTCTCTCGAATACTCGCAGGTTTTATATGTCCGTTGTCGTAAGCACCCATGATTCGGCAGCATACAAAAGAACGGGTAAGATTAGCACCTGGTAAAGCTGTTTCTTAGTATTCCGAGATAAGGTGGTATTACTAAAGTGCTGCCGAAGTCCGTAAAAACATCTATTGGCGAGCACTATTCTCCGCTTAATTTCTTGGCTGATATTATTTTTCTTATTGACGGAAGATCCGAGGTAGGTAAACTCATCTACTAGCTCAAAACAATAATTTTCAACGTTGACGCTGCTTCCCCATCGAGAGGACTCTTTGTTCGTCGAAATCATTATTTTTGTTTTGTCCTCGTTGACCGCTAAACCCATTTTCTAGGGATGAGAAGACTGCAGTAACGTCCCGCAGATTTCGGCCAATGATATCTATATCATCGGCGTAGGCTAGTGGCATGT
Organism: Muscina levida; assembly: GCA_964034835.1. Taxonomy (NCBI): domain Eukaryota; kingdom Metazoa; phylum Arthropoda; class Insecta; order Diptera; family Muscidae; genus Muscina; species Muscina levida. The sequence goes on from OZ035881.1 coordinate 28,040,607, forward strand.
GGCTTTTGTGGAATATGGTGCCAGACATGTTGACACCAGCCTTTCTCATCATCTTCTCCATAACTATATTAAATAGTGTACAGGACAGGCTATCGCCCTGCCTGAGACCTCTCTCCGTGTTGAATGGTTCAGACTGATCCTTACCAATCTTAACCGAGGATTTGGTGTTGTCTAAGGTACATTTGCAAAGTCGTATCAGCTTTGCAGGAATACCAAACTCAGACATAGCCTTATAAAGCCTATTCCTTATCGGAGAGTCGAAGGCAGCTTTGTAGTCGACAAAGAGGTAGGTGTCGATCTGCTTTTCATGGGTTTTTTCTAGGATTTGTCGTAATGTGAATATTTGATCCGTCGTAGATTTGCCAGGTCTAAAGCCGCACTGATATGGTCCAATTAGTTTTTCTACAATTGGCTTTAGACGTTCACACAATATGCTTGAAAGGACCTTGTACGCAATTGGTAATAGGCTTATTCCACGATAGTTCTTACATTCACTACGATCTCCTTTCTTGTATATGGGACATAACAGACTGAGACTCCAATCCCCGGGCATGCTCTCCTCTTGCCAGATGTTCTCCATGAGCTGTTGCATGCTCCTAATCAGCTCCTCCCCGCCAGCCTTAAACAATTCAGCAGGGAGACCATCGGCTCCAGCAGCTTTGTTTTTTTTAAGGCGGGGTCTTCTGGAGTGGTGTCAGTATCCAGTAAATTTCTAAAGTGATCTCTCCATATCTTCTGAACGTTATCCGGGTCCGTCACTAGCTGACCATCGCTGTCCTTGCAGGAGGGCAACCCTGTTCCACGCTTTAACTCTCTTGTAGAATTTTCGGGCTTCCCCTCTACTTCGGAGCAACTCTGTGCACTCATCCTGCCTCTTCTCCAGCTACTTCTTTTTTCTTATAAAAAGACGAGTTGCCTCTCGTCTCTTCTCCCTGTGCCGTTCACGAACAGCTCGCGTTGCCATTGGCTGCAGTTTTGTCCTGTATGCAGGGCATTGCGACATTCATCATCGTACCAGGCATCTTCTTGAGGCGGCTTTGAGTACCCAAGTACGCTTCTCGCAGTCCGTTCTATGGAGTCGGCTATATATTGCCACTGCGAGGTTATATTATCAAGGGTTGGAGCATTCCGCAGCAGTTGAGTTAGGTGGTTGGAGTAGGCGTCCGCTACCTCTGTGGTCCGCAGTTTACCGATGTCCAGCTTTCGTTGTGCCTGGTTACGTACGTTTTTCGCCATGCTTAGCCTAGTGCGTACCTTAACTGCGGTAAGGAAGTGATCGGAGTCAATGTTCGCACCCCTGATCACTCGTACATCCAGAACACTCGATGCGTGCCTTCCATCGACTTCCACGTGATCTATCTGATTCCTCGTCAAATGATCTGGAGATAACCATATTGCCTTATGAATATTTTTATGGTCAAATCTAGTGGTGCTAACTACCATATTTCTTGCCGCAGAGAAATCAATCAGTCTGATGCCATTGTTCGACGTTTCGGTGTGCAGACTGAATTTTCCGATTGTAGGCTCAAATGCGGTCTCCCTGCCTATTTTAGCATTAAAATCGCCTAGTACAATTTTGATGTCATGGCTGGGGCTACGGTCTCGTAGAACTCGTCTTTGTCCTCATCGCTTTTCTCTTCTGTCGGAGCATGGGCACATATAAGTGTTATGTGGAAAAACTTAGTTATGACTCTTATGGTGGCTATACGTTCACACACCGGGTTGAACCTTGAGACTAGGTGTCGCAGTCTCTTGCCAACCACAAACCCACAACCAAACTCGTGCTTGTCCGCATGGCCACTATAGTAGATGTCGCACGTCTTCTTGCGCAAGCACCCGTGTCCCGTCCACCGGCTTAATTCTACCAATTTTTTTTTTGGCACACATGAAAAGACTGGTCACAAACACATAATTTTAATTTATTACATACCTTCTCTGAATGAGAAAAAAAGATATTGACTCAATAAAGTATGATTTGCTTGTAATTTGGCTCAACCAACAGAAGTCAACAAATGCTGCCAAATCTTTACGGGCCATGTGCTAAATTTTATTCACTTTAAAGTCTCGCAGCAGAAAAGGAAAGCCCCTAAATGATCATGCTAAAGCTTTTATAAGCATTTACAAGTGTACCGAGTACCGTTGTCGAATGAACCATGAGCTACGGCATAGTGAAGAGTGTTCAAAGAGACCGAATGCGCAGCCTGGGAAATAGATGTAAATGCTCAAGCTCAAAAAGTTTACAGCAATAGACTCAATGAGCTGCGCAGGAGGAGGGCGACCAAAACTTCACCGGATGGTACAGCTGTTATCTAAACTTGGTGTGCCGAATTATCAGAGCGCAAAAGACCGAAACTCTTGAAATTCTTTTCTACATGCGGCAACTGGTGAATGATTTTGTTGTTTCTGCCAATTACGAAGAAGAAGAGATAGACAGTATAGCCCCACCCTTTTTGGTATCTCCCGTGGGGAGATTTACCCCACCGAAGCTGTTAATCCCCATTAAGCTGACAATAGTCTTAATGATATCGAAATGATGATTTCTTTTTTGTGGAAATAAATTAAAGAATTTTTTTTTCTGCGTTTTCAGTTTTTACTGTGGGAGCCACTGCCATACAATATGACAATACTCCTGGAGATATTGTTATGAAATGTTTGCATTTGTTGGCAAATTAATTAACACTTTCTACACTGTAAACATTTCTACAGTTTGAATGCATGTATGTGAATGTCTGAACCATACGACGGGAAATCCTATCTCCTAACATATACATATGTTCCAAAAACTAGCAAATAATAACACAGTACAACGTTTTCAAGCTTATTGATTTGAGACTCAACTCTGAGAACCGCACGTGAAAGTAGCCTCAAAAAGAAGAAATTCTGTATAATTCGTTTTTTCAAGTTACATGCCATAATAATTTAATATCGATTTGAAGTTAGTAAATATCGTATAGGGGAATTTGTCAAATTTAAAAAAATATCGAATTACAATTCCTTAAATCTGTTCATATAACGTTTCCCTACATAAGCAAAAGATTCACTTTTCCATTCATCAAATGATTTTGAACTGGGTTCATTTTGTATCAGTTACAATAAAACTGTTGTACTCCGTGGCGTATGATTTACGTGGAATATTACTTATGATAACACAAGGGAACAAAATTGAACTTTTTGAGCGTTGTTTGCAATTCTATAGCTTTTTTTTACTAATTTGAGGTCGCTGATTTTAAATCTAATCTCCATTTTTCTCCATCAGCTCGAATTTTTAAGTTACAGGTACTAATCGTATTTTCGACTATTTTCCAAAAAATTATAGTTCAAAAAATCATAATTTTTTTTTTCATAAGCCGGATTTTAAAATTTTGTTTTTTTTTTTTGAAAGATATCGTTGTTACCTTTGAAAAAAATAAAATTTTTTAATATCACAAAAATAAAATGACTGAGCAAAAGCTCTTTTAATCAAAAAAAAGAAAAAAAAATCCGAAAAAAATTACACATTTTAATTTTCTTTACGCTGAAAGTTAATCGGTTGGGGCCAAATTTTTCTTTTTATTAGCTTAATTGAATATCATATTAAAGTAGCTTTCTAAAACATGCATGGACATAATAATCGATTGAAAATTAAATGAGTTATGCTAAGTTCGGTGATAACAGATTTTTCGAATTTTTTTGTTTCTACCCAAAAAAAATTAAAATATTGTATTTTAAAAAATCATGACAAATTTGCAAATTTATTTATAGTTTAATTTATAGTTTTGCCTCCTATTACAATATTAATTAACTGACCAAATTTAATTAATCGGCAGGTTTCAATTTAGAAGTTAGGGAAGAAATATTAATTTTCCAAAAATAGGTTATTTTGTATGGTAGTTACCAGAAGGGGTGATCCGATATAGTGCAAATTCATTCCTGATTCATATTTTCATAACCGTAAAACTTACGAATAGTTTGACTGAATTCAGTGTACTTACAAAAAAGATATGTATGTAAGACTATTGGGGTGAGTTCGGTCATTTGTATGGGAGGTACCAGAAGGGGTATGGCAACGGTTTCAGTTTTTTTTAGGGTTTGTCTACTTTTGCAAGATAAATAAACTGACCAAATTTAAATATCCTCCGGTAGTCTGTTTGGCAGCTATCGAAGATATATTATCCAAAAATAGGTAATTTTGTATCGGAGGTACCAGAAGGTGTGGGGCTATTCCGCCCATTTACAATCCCATAAGTTCGTTTCGAAAAATATTAATACTGTTAAATTTTCATAACGATCCGTTAAGGTTTGCTCGAGTTACACTTTCACAAACATATTAATAAATGTTATTTTTGTATGGAAATCGCGATTTTTGTAAATTTAGTTATCTCAGTAAATTGTTGACAAAATTAAGTTGTGCACAGATTTCAATGAAATGAAGCTCATTTGATTCAAACTATATTAAACTAAATGTTTTAAGACAAACACTGTGATTTTTGTTGCATTATTTTTTTTTAAGAATTTTTAAAAAAACAAAATTTTTTTTTTTTTGTAAAATTGTTTTTTTTTTTTTAAACTACAACGATATCTCTGAAACTACTAGGCCAAATTAAAAATAATGTAGGCAAGGATTAAAGATAATTTTGTTGACGAATTTCAGTTTTCTTTTTTAATTGAATATGGTAAACCGTTTTCAAGTTATTTAAATATTTGTATTGGAAGTGCCTTAGTTTTGGACGTAACGGTATATCGCGAAAAGTCGAGCTGATACAAAAAAACCAAGTGCAGATTTGGATTCAGCATCCCAAATTACCTTTAAAACAATATTCAGTTTTTATACAACAAATACCTTGTTCCCTTGTGTAATCATACGCCACTATATTTTATTAGTGTAGTGTCAAACAATACACGATACTTACTAACTTTAAATCGATATTAAATTATTATGGCATGTAACTTGATAAAACGAATGATGCAGAACTTCTTCTTTTTGGCTCTACTTTCACGTTCAGGGACTCAGAATTGAGTCCTAAAATCATGTGTTGTACTGTGTAATACATAAATAATTTCACTTAAAAATCGGTTAATTTAGATAATTTCTGCTTTAAAATCATACACCAGAAATTTGGAAACAGAGTATACGGTGAGGCTTTATATTGTTTTATATATCTGTCATCCTCGTTGGAAGTAATCTACATTTGGGAAGGCCGAGGTTCACAGGTTTCAATTGTAATTGAAATTTAGATTTCAGTTATTCAACTTTGAAGAATCCCTCAGTTAAGGGCCACCCTTTTGTTACATGCACATATGAACATTTCGATTTATGTTCACCATGCTATAAAATCTTAGCATAAAGGTCACAATTTCTTTACCATAGTCCAGTGCTACTACAATGCATATTCATAAATAGTGAAAAACTTTATGGCCCGATGATTGTATTAAATGTTTCTCTCATTTGCTACTCCTTTTTTCCTCACTACTAACGACTTCACCTAAACTTTCCAGAAATTGCATAAATTTAGGGGTAATTTCCAACAAACCAGTCTTTTGCATACACTTAACTGAAAGATTTCAGTTTTAGTTGAAATTTTAAAACTAGATTCATTTCATTTACTGGAAAACATGGCCAAAAGCTAAAGAAAAATGAAACAAAACAATCTTAAAACTTTTACCAAAGACAACGTTGGCGTTAGCGTAAAAGATTCCTAGATCGCTGCAAGTGGCCAGGAATGAAGTTAACAGTTTGTACTGGCGGCAGCGGTGGTAGTGATGGTGGTAGCAGTCGCCAAAAAGACAAACGAATTGAAAATTTTGTACGTTAAAATATTGTTGCTCACAAGTATGGTAATGTGGAAGTTTGTTGTACAACATCGCTATCTTTTTGGGCTAATGTTGTTGTTATCCCTATGGTGATTGCTTTTATTTTCGTAGCTGTCCTGCTGGTTTTTTTTTTCATTTTTGCTTGTTGCTTTCTTAAGTTTGACGCTTTTATGCAATTTTAATTTGACCGCGTCTATACGAAAGATTTAACCACCATTTTGTTGCTGCTGCTGCTGTCCCGTACTCGCGAATGGTGCGGCTGGGAAAAGTTTGTTTTTATTGTTTTGCTAAAACTTCATTTTGTTGTGGCAACATTTTTCTGAAGTAAAAATGTCTTCTTTTGCATACTTTGTGGCAAAGTTACAGCTGCAAAACGACGACAAAGTGGTGAGGAAATAAAGCGAAACTTTTCTTACAATTTCAAAATCTATTTGTTGCTTCAATGGTTTGGCTGGAGTTTTTGAGCGACTTCATTTATTACTGTCGGTTGTTGCTGTTCTTGTCATTTTGTGTGTAATTCCTTCCTCGAAGCGTTTCAATGGCTTAATGCGATTCTAGAAATTGTCTTTTCTTGGCAGTGCATGCAGAGCACAGTGGATTGGAGGCTTTAATGTAGTTACACGTGGATACTGATTTTTAGGAATGTGTATAATAAATTATACATATTTATATATTTTCTGTACATATATTACTTTTAAACTTACTTTGAGAACGCTTCCTAACCTCTATAATAATATGTTAGGCTTGTTTACTTTTGTGGCTTATTTCAAGCATCTGTCTTATGTGAGATCCACTCCACTGTGCTTAGCTCGCCTGACAATATGCAATAGCAGTTAGTGGGAACATATATTTGTATGCCGCTGAAGGACAGAGCATAAAGTCTCAAACTTTTTTTTTGTGTCGCTGTTACTTCTGTTCATTCATTCTCGACATGTCGTCGCATTTTCGTTTGTGTTTTGTCACGCAATTTTGTGTTACAAATATAAATTTCATTTCGTTTGTTTTTTTTTTTTGCCATTTTGGTTCCCCTCTCGAAATAGTCCCCTTTGGCCAACAGGAGCTGCCTAACACTCTGCTGCAAGAGCATATAGAATATTTTAGTAGCTTTGTTTATGTCGTGTTGTGGGTCCAACGACAAGGAGCCATACCTCCAATCAAATTGTATGTTTGCTTCCCTAAGCCTCCGGTTGTTTTTAGTTGTATTAGGTTTGCGTTGCTTTTTTCGGTAAATAAAGTCTGCTTGCTTGCTGTTTCCTTCAAAAATATACATCACTTCTTAGTAGTTCACATTCTGGAGGATATTTTTAGTTTCTTTTGAAGAATTGTTGTCCTTTTATCCCTCGCTGGATACTGCATCAGCTAAAGAAATGGTGTCCTTGGGGTAAATAATTTTAGTTTTTTTTTTCGTTTTCGTTTCTCTCCCACTCATGTTGTTGTATATGTATGTATGTGTTTTCCATTTGTATATGTAATAAGAAATACATTTTTATGCCATCTTGTTTTCTTGTTTTGTTTTGTGCCTCTTAATACTTATCTCTTGTCTTCGGGGAAATTATTAAATTTAAACACAAATTCGAATGCTCTTCTTAAAGGCCGCATTGGTTTCCGGTCCGTTAAGCTCAAGAAATTATAGTGAATTGTATATGAAATTCGCAAAACATCCTTAACGTACGGTTGCTGGCAAAATTATTATAAAAAATACACTAAATATGAAGCATACTTTAAGGCCATAAAGACAAATACTATATAGAGAATAATTTATGGCGTTAAGAAACTGAAATGCTGAAGCATACTTTAACGCTAAGGGGTTCTTAGCGAAATACTTACTATTTCCACCAAGTGTAAAGTTTAAAGCAGTTAAACAGATACATCTTGAGGATGACTTTTGTAATGTCAAAAGACAAATTCGTTTTATTTTCTCAAGATCAACTTATGATTATAAAATTATCAAGGATATTTTCAAAAGGTTTTAGCAAAGCTGTCTCAGAAATGATAACATGTCGTGCACAAAGTGGAATTACGTAAATGGTCAGCAATATTTTAAGCAGTTCACAAAGTGCGGTTATATACATTTTAAGCAAAATTTTAATAATTATTATAAAAATTTTTTCAACAAAATGTTTGTTGTTGTTTGTTGTTGGCATTTCAATTTAAAAGCATTTAAAAGGTTTTAATGTCCCTTGACGTTGTTACAACCATAATTAGGAGTCGCAAAGTCGAATATCATCTAAAACCAATATTGTGTTTGCCTTCGAATCGGAGACTCTTTTGAGCTCCCACGGTCTGGTAGAGGCTATAAATGTACGACAAAGAAATAACGTTCCATTGATTTAAGTCATTACAAAATGTTTGAAGATATTAACGGAAACTAGTTCGAAAATTAATCAACCAGCATTAGAGTTAAAATAAACGATGATCACATACTGAAATTGTTTATTATACCCTTCACCATGCGCATGAACGGAGTGAAGGGTATATTCATTTTGTTCTTCCATTTGTAACGCCCATAAGGAGGCGTGGTAGGTATAACAATATATATATATAAATGATCAGCATCGAAATCTGAGTCGATTTAAGGGTGACCGTCTGTCCGTCTGTCTGTCCCCGCGATTACAGCCGCAGTTTACGTTATATCGAGCTGAAATTTGGAATGCAAGCTTCTATCATCAAAGCGGAGGTTAAGTTCTAAGATGAGCCCGATCGGTCAAAAACTACTCCCACTTCCCATACAAACTCCACCTTTTTGGGTTCTATCCCTGCGGTTACAGCCGTAGTTTAAGGGGAATCAAGCTTCCCAACACTAGGCGGAGGTTGAGTTCTAAGATGAGCCCGATCGGTCAAAAACCGCCCCCACCTCCCATACAAACTCCCCCTTTTTGGGTATATCCCTGCGGTTACAGCTGTAGTTTAAGGGCAATCAAGCTGAAATTTTGTATGCAAGCTTCTCTACACCAAGCGTAGGCTGAGTAGTAAGATGAGACCGATCGGTCAAAAACTGCTCCCACCTCCCATACAAACTCTCCCTACGATTGCAGCTGTAGTTTAAGGGCAACCAAGCTGGAATTTTGTATGCAAGCTTCCATACTCTAAGCGTAGGCTGAGTAGTAAGTTCAGACCAATCGGTCTAAAACTGCTCCCACCTCCCATACAAACTCCCCCTTTTTGGGGTCCCTCCCTACGATTGCAGCTGTAGTTTAAGGGCAACCAAGCTGGAATTTTGTATGCGAGCTTCCCTACACTAAACGTAGGTTAAGTTCTAAGATGAACCCGATCGGTCAAAAACTCCTCCCACCTCCCATACAAACTCCTCCTTTTTGGGGTCTGTATCTACGATTACTGCTGTAGTTTAAAAGAAATCAAGCTTAAATTTTATATTCAAGCTTCCATACTCTAAGCGGAGGTTGGGTATTGAGATGAGATCGATCGGTCAAAAACAACTCTCACCTCCCATACAAACTCTCCCTTTTTGGGGTCTGTCCCTGAGATTGCAGACTTATTTTAAGAGGTATATCTTCTTCTTATATATAAAAATGAATTGCTGTGCAGTTGTCTCGCTAAAACTCAAAAACGGCTGGACCGATTTTCAAAATTTTTTTTTTGTTTTGTTCGCTATAGCTTCCGGATGGTTTAAAAGGTTTTATTTTTTCAAAAAGTGGGCGGCGCCACGCCCCTTTTTTCAAATATCGCTCAGACGGCCCTTCTAATAGACCGATTGATACAAAAATTTTACCATGAGAACCTATTGCCCTGTAGATAGTTCCTGACTACATTTGGTTGTAATTGGATAAAGGAGCGTGGCACCGCCCATACAACTTGAAAATTAAAAAGGCTATATTTCATGAACTATCAGAGGTATAAAGTAGAGATTTGGTATATATGCTGCTGGAGCAGTATTAATTACAGCCAGGATGGAAGTGGGCGGCGCCACGCCCCCTTTTCAAAAATCTCTGTAACGGCTTTTCTAATAGACCGATTGATACAAAAATTTTACCATGAGGTACTGTTGACCTGTAGATAGTCTCAGGCTATATTTGGTTGTAATTGGATAAAGGGGCGTGGCACCGCCCATACAACTTGAAAATTAAAAAGGCTGTATTTCATAAACTATCAGAGGTATGAAGTTGAGATTTGGTATATATGTTGTTCGTACAGTTAGAATTACAGACGAGGTGCAAGTAGGCGGTGCCACGCCCTCTTTTAAAAAATCACTCGAACGGCTTTTCTAATAGAACGATTGATACGAAAATTGTACCAAGTGGTATTGTTGACCTGTTGATAGTCCCTGGCTATATTTGGTTGTGATTGGAAAAAGGGGCGTGGCACCGCCCATACAAAGTAAAAATCGAAAGGGCTATATCTTATGAACTATCAGAGGTATGCAGATGAGATTTGTTATATATGTTGTTGGAGCAGTATTAATTACAGCCATGGTGGAAGTGGGGGTGCCACACCCCCTTTTCAAAAATCGCTCTGACGGCTTTTCTAATATACTGATTTATACGATAATTTTAAAAAGTGGTACTGATGACCCTCTTGTTAGTCACTGGCTGCAGTTAGTTGTGATTGGATAAATGAGTGTGGCACCGCCCATACAAGTTTAAAGTAAAAAAGACTATATAACGTGAACTATCAGAGGTATGAAGATGTGATTAGTAACATATATTGTTGTTGCAGTATGAATTACAGTAAGGGTGGAAGTGGGCTATTCCACACCCCTTTTTAAACAAACAGTAATAACTGTCAAAATTCCATAAAATATTGCGCCTAGAGATATCAACAGTAAGGGGGGCCGATTTTTTTATTCGCAAAAATCGTAATCAAAATCGGAATCTACGATGAATTGTAAGAAAATTTCACCAAAAAACTTTGTGTCTAAAATCAATTCCTAGCTCGCGTTGGGAAGCATGAAGATTTCAGATAGAAATTTTTTTGGTTTTTAAATGAGCACAAACCGAAAACTTCAGATATATATTTTTCGAGATCTTCTGCGTAAAACTAACTTCCCAGCAAACTAAATAATGCAAATCTATGCATTGGTTAAAAAGTTATGGCCTCTGAGAGTTGGCATACGGAAATTAAGCTTTTAATAATCATTTTTCAAAAAATTGGTCGGGATCCAAAATAATGTCAAAAATATACCATTCTCTTCGTCTTGGTCTCCAAACATCGGAATGGTAGGTCTGACGTAACTGAAAAATTGCTAAAAATATATCTCAACCTGAAATCTTTATGCTTCTCAGCGCGAACTAGGAATTGATTGTAGACATATAGTTTCTAAGTGAATTTTTCTATGAATTCATCGTACATTTCGATACTGGTATACGATAACCACGTTTTTTTAGTGCGCTGCGCACGCACTTCAATAGTTAAATTTTTAAACTGTATCAAATAATGGTCCATACACCAGTTACTTTTCATTTACTTTTCAAGAGGGCGCATCGGTAATAAATCATACATATAGAAAAATAAAGCAATATTCATTGTAGTTATACTGGAAAACACCTTTTGTTTTATTGGGGCACAATTTAAATTTTTATAGTATGTCAGAGGTAACATTAGCAAACAATTGTAAATATGAATTAATTTTTTTTTTTTATTATAGAACTTCTGATAGTTAAAAGTTTAAATCTAGCTGTCATACTAATGAAGTGTGATAGACTTTCTTTTAGTATATTTTGGAAAATCACCATATAAAAACTACACAAGAACAACGTTTACAAATCTTGCAAATTTATTTTCAAAGTGCACGTTCTATTCGCTATACTTATGGACCCCTTTGTGAAGTTGAGGGTGCATATAATGATCCATCTGAGCAGCTGAAAGAGATATGGTTCCAACACGACGGTGTAATATGCCATACAGCGCGTGAGACCATCACTTTGTTCAGCCAAACGTTGGTGAACGAATTATCTCAAAAAATGGTAATGCGAGTTCAATACAAAAAAAGTATTCCGGAATATTCTTGATCCGTGAGAGAAGAAGACATGACAAAAAAAGTTTTTATGGCTAAAGGCATGAAGCTTCAAACTGAATTTTCATTTGCGGTCAAGGCACAACAAATGTGTTTTTTATGTTCAAAGAGATAGTTAGTATCCGCTACTACAGATCAAAATAAAAATTAAATTTTGATCCTTAGCGGAATGTAGGTTTCTGATTAGTGGAAGAAGTGGTTTTTCGCCCCACATAGAGAAAAAACTTAATCTACATGTTGGTACTATAGAAATGACTTTGCTGATGAACTTTTTATTAGCATTTACAACAATAAAACTTAATTGGTTAACTTTCATGTTAAGGAGTTACTTCAAATTAGTTATATAAGTTAATTAACTCAACATATTATTGTCGAGCTTAAGTACCGTTTTCAAAGTACCTAAATGTGACCTAAATGTGAAATATATTACAAGTTAATATGCAATAGCGAAGCATTGCCGGGCCCACTAGTAGCTGATATTTTGTACCCAAGATTCTATCCTTTAAGCGTAGGCTACTTTTTAAGACGAGCAATGGTGGTCAAGAACTACTCCCACCTCCCATTCAAACACCCCCTTTTTGGGGGTTTCCGCCTAACTGCCCCCGCGATTCCAGCCATAGGTTAGGAAATATCGAGCTGAAATTTTATATGCAGGCTTTAATCCTATAATAGGAGCTTACGTTGTAAGATGAGCAAGATCGGACGAATACTTCTCCCACCTTCCATACTAAATCCTTTTTGAGGGTGTCCGAGATAAATTGTAAGATAAGCAAGATCGGATTTAAACCACTCCCACATTCCACACAAATTCCCATTTATGGGGTGTTACAATATTCATGCTCTGGTTTTAATTTATTTTTTTGCAATTTCTTATGTGGTTTCGTTTTTGAAAGAAAATAATTATTGACATAAAATGAATTTATGATGCTAAAAGTAACGTGCACCTCTCACCAACTCTCCTGTTTTGTGGTACTAAGTTTAATAAAATATAGTTGTAGTACAAATAACCAGTTTTATCACCATTTTTACAAATGGTGAAGGGTATCTGAGCTTCGGCATAACCGAAGATAACCGCCTTACTAGTTTAATTTGTTTTTGTTTCGTTTCATCATTAATGTGTCTGTGAAATGGGTTATAAAATAAATATTTGTAACGGGTAAACTTCAAAACAGATATACCTATTATAAAAGTTATTTCTTTATAGCATTCCAATTGGCTACTAAACCGAGCAGGGTATAATTTTTGGACTTATATAAAATACATCCGGTCACATCAATATTTTCGTACGAAAGTCATATTAATTTACTTAACTCCCTTCTACTTCCTTTTGATAATTCTAAGTTACACTTTATAAAGTGTGTTTCATTTAGAGGATTGAGTGATTTCAATCTGTCTTGAATGGAGAGAATCAGCTCACAATATTTGTTACTTACTTACTTATCTGGCACTTATTTGCAATAGTATATTGTAAGTATATGCCGCACGTAGAAAATAATGTTATGAGCTTCGATATCCTGAGATTCTTCTCCAATTCGTTTCACCAAGTTCTTCAATGTTCTCAATTACCTGGCCTATACATCGCCGTCCACAGAGTTCATTGTCAAAAACTTTTCAAGCTGGTGCATTTTTATTCATGCCTATATTATGACCGAGCCAATTCAACCGCTGAAGCTAAATGCGTCTGTCCACGCCAATGTCGGTGTACAGCTCGTACAGCTCATGATTTATACGATGTCGATATTCACCGTTAATGAAGATGGGCATATATATTTTACAGAGTATTTTCCTCTCGAATACTGCCCATCCAATTCTTCCGCTTGTGTCGTAGCCTAATATGCTAAACCATACATAATGACTTATAGGGTGTTCTCTGTCATTAAATCGAATGCATCTATTCGCAAGCACGATTATTTTCTGAATTTCAAGAGTAAAGCTGTTTGTTTCAGTGATGTCGGAGCTAAGGTAGATACGATAATCTACCACTTCGAAATTATAGTTGTAAATTTTTATATTATTTCTTTGTTCGTTGAAACTAACAACTTTGTTTTGTCCTCGTTGGCCATAAGACCCATTTTTGCTGATTCCTTATGTACACATGAGAAAGCTGCAGTCACATCCCGCAGTTTTCGGCCGATGATGTCTACGTCATCAGCGTACGCGAGTAGCATGTGGTTTTTGTTGAATATCGTGCCACTCGTATCCATCATTGATGAAGACACACAATAGACTACCGCCTTGTCTCAGGCCTCGTCTGGTATAAAATTGTTCCGTATGGAGCAGTCAGCGTCTTTGGGCAAAGGCGTATCGGCTTCACAGTTGTGACACAGCGTTTTGTTCACAGTTTCAAACTTACTTGGAAAAAGTGGGAGGCATTGATGAATGGAGCCAAGGCGAATGGGTTGTTCTTGACTTAGTATCTTCATATCGTGGAATGTTTTCGTGTGCCGGAAACTTACAGACTAGTTCCTTTCCTTAACGTTTTTCACCATATGAAGATAAACAAAAAATATTTTCGGAAATTGAATACTACAACTCGACAAAAGGCCGAGTCGACACACTGGATCAAATGGTTCGAACATGTTCCTGCAAAAGAAAAACCAATCGGTGCTCTGTACTCTATCTTACTGGATATTTCTGCTCTCAACGCTTTTATAATGTGGACCGAAATAAATACTTCATGGCAAGGAAATAAACTCAGCGAACCCTTAGCCAAAAAACATATTAAAAGGCGTAGTCGACTTTCTCGCGCAGAAGCTTCTGTATCGTTAGTACAAGGAATTCAAGCAGAGGACAGAGCCTCGCCAGCTTCGCATTCGCTTTCATCAAAACGTATATGTGCTATTGAACGGAAAATGTGAAAAATTTTCCAGTCAAATCAGGTTAGGTTTGTTTAATTCGGCAGCCGCGTTCAACACAGCTCACATGTATCCTAGTACGAGTTTCGTTGTGATACCATTTCCAAATTTTCGCACCAAATATTTCTATTCCGTTTGGTCAACGTCCCTATCAAGCATTTCGTTGCTCTGATGAAGGCATTGAAGTTTCGCAAATCGCTTACTGATAGACAGATATTATCCATTAGTGTCCGATGACTCAGGTTAAAAAAGGCAGGACAGTATCGTAGAATATGTTCCGTTGTCTCCTCTTCTTCCTCATCATTGCAGCTTCTTCAAAAGTCGTTGTATGGAAGTTTCAATCTTTAGAGTGTTTATCAACCGGCCGGTCACCGGTTATTATAGCTATGATATTCCTCAGGTGGACTCTGGAGAGGTTCAGCACAATCCGTGTCCATTGTAGTCCAAATTTTTAGTCGCCGTGCAAGTGGGTTCTCCCACCCATCTCTCCTTAGCAATGGTGTTCAGTTTCTACGCAATTAGCTGTTTCCCCATAATGAGAGGCCCGTCTAGAAAGGAAATATTATCATTACTTAGTACATAACTTGCAATAAACCCGTTTGTCCATCAAACCGACCCACAATTTCTCTAACGACAACTTATTGCAATGATCACAACGTCATACTATGACCCAAACATAACGTGTGTGATTTTTTTCTAACATAGTAGCAGGGTTGGGGACCGGCCGTGGCATAGTGGTTAGAACACGCGACTACCTGCGGGAGATCGCAGGTTCAAACCGGGCTTCAGTCATCGTAAAAAAAAAATAAATAAAATTTTCTTTCATTGTCGGCTCCCCTCGAATGTTGTTGACAGCAACTTCGCAGTATTAATCGTCGTGTCTAGTAAGAGTTTCTCAAACAGTGACGTTCGCATTCGTCGATAAGCAAGTAGGTGCCGTTAGTTGTGAATCTAAAAATAGAAAGCGTGTTTATTCACAACTACGAGAGAAGCTGTCCCATACCTCATTCATGGGGTGCAAAGGGAAATTAAGTTTTTCTTAAGTAGCAGGGTGATTTCTGTCGTATCGGGATGTCAAAGGTAGATTTATAGTTGTCGAAATAATAATGCGTGTCGACCTGTTTCTCATGATTCTTTTCCAGAAATTTCCGCAGTGTGAATATCTGCTACGTTGTTGATTTACAAGGTCTAGGGCAGATTTTTATAATCGACGAAAAGATAGCACCTGACGACCTTTTGCTCTTTGATCTTTTCCAGGATTTGCAGCAGTGTAAATATCTGGTCAGTTGTTGATTTATAAATTCTAAAGTATAAAATTGGATCACCTTTTTTTCATCACAGGACTTAATAAACCTATTATGATCGTTATTAGTTCAACGCCACCGAACTTAAAGAGCTTTGAGTCGGCACTGGCTGCTTTACTGTTTTCAGCCGTAATATTGCTCTCCTTATCTTACTTTGCCTTCCGGTACAATTTTCGTGCTTCACCTCTATACATGTACTTACTTACTTACTTAAGTGGCCAGTTACAATTTACGAAACGTAGTTCATAAATTTGAGGCCTGAAGTAATAAAGAATTCCACACGCATCGGTCTTCTGCGTGTGTTCTCCAGTTAGTCCTACCAGATGATGGCACATCGCCTACCACTTGGTCCTTCCAACGGAGTTTGGGTCTCCCTGCTCTGCGCCGTCCTTCAGGTTCGCCTTCAAACACCTTTCTCGCTGGAGCATTTACATCCATCCTGGCAACATGTCCCAGCCATCGAAGTCGTTGGATTCTGACTCTTTTAGCTACGTCGATGTCGTGGTAAAGCTCATACAGCTCATGGTTCATCCGATGGCGAAACTGGCCTTCGACACAGATAGGTCCATATATTTTTCGGAGTACTTTTCTCTCGAATACTCCCAGGTTTTGTATGTCCGTTGTAGTAAGCACCCATGATTCGGCACCATACAACAGAACAGGTAAGATAAGCACCTGGTATAGCTGTTTCTTAGTATTCCGAGAGAAGGTGGTGTTACTAAAGTGCTGCCGAAGTCCGTAGAAACATCTATTTGCTAGCACTATTCTCCGTTTAATTTCTTGGCTGACATTATTCATCTTGTTGACGGAAGATCCGAGGTAGGTAAATTCGTCGACTACCTCAAAACAATAATTGTCAACGTTCACGGTGCGTCCCCATCGAGAGGACTCTTTGTTCGTCGAAATCATTATTTTTGTTTTGTCCTCGTTGACCGCTAAACCCATTTTTGCTGACTCCTTTTCTAGCGATGAGAAAACTGCAGTAACATCCCGCAGATTTCGGCCAATGATATCTATATCATCGGCGTAGGCTTGTGGCATGTGGCTTTTGTGGAATATGGTGCCAGACATGTTGATACCAGCCTTTCTCATCACCTTCTCCATAACTATGTTAAATAGTGTACAGGACAGGCTATCGCCCTGCCTGAGACCTCTTTCCGTGTTGAATGGTTCAGACTGATCCTTACCAATCTTAACCGAGGATTTGGTGTTGTCTAAGGTACATTTGCAAAGTCGAATCAGCTTTGCAGGAATACCAAACTCAGACATGGCCTCATAAAGCCTATTCCTTATCGGAGAGTCGAAGGCAGCTTTGTAGTCGACAAAGAGGTGGTAGGTGTCGATCTGCTTTTCATGGGTTTTTTCCAGGATTTGTCGTAAGGTGAATATTGGATCCGTCGTAGATTTGCCAGGTCTAAAGCCGCACTGATATGGTCCAATTAGTTTTTCTACAATTGGCTTTAGACGTTCACACAATATGCTTGAAAGGACCTTGTACGCAATTGGTAATTGGCTTATTCCACGGTAGTTCTTACATTCACTACGATCTCCTTTCTACATGTGCCTCTACATATCCTCGTTCTCCTAGGATTGACTGTTTGGTATGGGTTATTGGTTGTACCATTGATTCGTATTTTTTTAAACTGAGACATGCACTACAATACCATGATACATGACTCTTTGTTGTCTGAAATAGAAACCTGTGATATCGGCAATATATTAGTTTCACGCCACGTCACACACATGGCTCGGCTTTATTGAGATAACATTTTGGTGGGCAATTACTTTCGATCATTCATAGATCATGTGATCTTGCACCTATGGATATCGATAGTTGCCAACAATCTCATCAGCACCCTTTGCTGTGACTCCTATACAATAATCACAAACTTTTAGTGTAAAAAGCTCCCTCAGACACAGAAAAAAATTACGACAACTGAATTGTCTTATTAAATACCATTTCGTCAATACAATTAAATATTTGATTAAAAAGGTGACAACAACCGAAATTGTAATAACAATTAACAGTGTTGTGGCATTTAAAATTTTTTTATTTTTGTTGAATTTGAACAGTGGTAGTTGTTATAAATCAAAATTGCACACAATTACTTAACAGCAATTATGTTTTTTTTTCTGTGAAGAATTCAGAAGCCAAACACACCAGTTCGGAGATAGCATCAACGAAGACCACACGTCAGCATAATGCACACAAGCTCATATATACGCATTTGTCCTTCGGACAATAACAAATCCAGTTTTCTTAACTTTCCTCATATCATAGTCATGACTTGGCAGCAAACATAACTCGCGTAATTTCCTAGATAACGGCACCAATGCTACAAAAAAATGTCATCGAAAGACGGACCTTCTGAATAGACCATCTACGGTGTAGTCTCTGCTAACATTTTAAAGAAATTATTTTTAAATTAGAAATGTCAGGGTTTAATCTTCTGGGTCGTTATAAGGATTCCGACACCTAATTCCAACTTAAGTGTTTTATCAATTATAATAATGAAATACAAAAACAATTTTCCTGTCTCTTAAGTATTAAAAAATTACTACAAGCTTAAATCTGTAAATTTTCTCCCCACATGACATCACATTGATACCATTTATGAGAGTACAGGAAACGAAAACAAGGAAAAACTTGCAAAAAAGTTTAAAGTTCCTCGGGAACATCGGAAAAATATTGAACTTTGGAAAAAACAGTTTCGATAATAATTTCAAACTTACCTTGTTGCTAAATCTCTATGAACAAAGTTCATTTGTTCCAAATATTTCATGCCCGATGCAATTTGCGTAGCAATGTAAACTAAACAGCCATAGCTGCTTATGATGCAAGCAAGTTGTCCAGCGGTGACACAAAAAATGGTGGGAGGCATACCAAAGACCACCACATCAGTTGTTGTTGAACAAATTTACCAAGGAGGATAATAAAATATCAAATGGATGTTAAGGGATTCCACATGACCAGCGGCAAATGCACCAATGCAAAGAGTTGGAATGGCATCCGGCAACATCGACACCATTAGTCGCAGTGAAGCATTTGTTCGTTGTTGCCACGCCACGACGTCGTTGGGCACATGAAGATGGTTGTTGCATTCGTATTTTAGGCGACGTTGTACAATGTAACAAAGTTTATACATCCGGTTTCGCAAGTGCGCCAGTGTATGCGTGCCATATAATCAGGGGAGGATTTGTAAGTGTATGTGAATTTGGTTTTGGCATTTGTATAAATATGACGTTGAGACAAAAGTTATCGAATTGTTGGTTTTTTGTTGTTGTTGTCGTCGTCGAAATTTAAGTTGTATGGCCGTCGTTGGTGTGATAGTGTGGTAGACGCAAATGAAATCAACACGAGACCGGAAATTTAGTACAAAAACCGGTAGCACCAACACCAGCAACAATATGCAGCCAGGATGAAAGCCGTGCGGCGTCATAGTTAAGCAACATGCAGGACGATGGCAACGTCATCATCATCACCATCATCAATGTGGCCAATGCCACAAATACCAATGCAGAGAAGAAATAACAGCAGAACCAGCAGTGCCACCAGCACCATCATTAGCAGCAACATCATCATCATCATCGCAGTCGTCGTTTCCACCATCATTTGGGAACGACAAAGTCATTTGGTAGACGGTACCGGAAACCAGATAAAGCGTGTTGAAATCGTTGCAAATATAAAAACGAAGCAGTCGGAGAGGAAGAGAGAAACGAAAAGATCGAAAAAAAAACAAAAAAACCATGAATGAAAGGAAACACATAAAATGAAATGAAAAGTTTTGCGTTTTTCGTATAATAAACTGCAATGATAAAAACTGTAGCAATGTAATGCGTTTACAGCATTCCCCACGCCCCGTTTTCCGCTTTGAACGCAAAACTTTTCAAGTTTCAATATCATTTTCAAACTTGGCTACTAAGTATATTACTCTTTGGTCACCCCACACCCACTAACCTTAACATGTTGTTTTTGTTCATCATACCCGACGTTGAGGATGATGACGACGACGACGACGACGCTGTTACATGATGCAGTCCTGCGGCGTTGGTGGCGTTTGTCTCAGCTATATGCTCCTGCAGGAATTGATTTAAATCGCCCAGACAATCGCTGTAGTCCAAGACCATACATATCGGTTCATCTCGCAGACAGGCGCCTACAAGAGGAGCCACATTTACGTCTTTTAGACGTGATAATTGTTTGGCCTTAAGTCGAAACTCTTTGCGCATATGATCGGGTGCACCGGGTCGGAGGGTGGCAACGGCCACTAAATTGGTGCTGGAAATAAAGAATAAGGAAAGTTAAATCGTCAGAAGTATGGCAATTGGGATTTTAAATGTACATTGAAAAAAATAAAATTCGTAATATTTTATCAAAAAAAGATATTTTATAAGTCATTGCGTGGATTCATCTCTGCTTGTTGGTGATATATTAAAAGACTTGAAATCGTCCAAAGTAAACACACATAGTGAGAGTCCCACATAACTACATTCACTTTTAAATACATTCAAATAAGCCCGACCATTAAGATTGTATGCAAATCGAAAAGTACATAAGGTTTGACCATAAATGTAATATATTTTGAAATTCAAATTCAATATTTTGAAACTCGCAAATTAAGAAGGCGTAATGTTAAGTAACCTATATGGGGTACTACCACCAATGCTTCTCAGGGAAAAGGTAACAGAAATTACTGAATCTCGACACCAAGGTAGCCCCAAGAATCTAGGATCTGGCGCGGAGGCCTAAGAGGCCTCTCTTTTTAAATAAAAACTATTATGAAAACACAAAGAAAAGACAACAACCCTCCAAAAGTTGACGACCCCCGTAAATGTTTTTTATGTCCATGCTTTATGGATATGCCTCTGTAACGTCCGAAGTCTCTACAGAGATGGTACCTCTATCCAAGTAGCGGAAGTCCTCAACAAATACAAGGCTGACATTATTATCATACACGAAAAGCGATTGACGGGACAGGAATGCAAACGACGAAAGAACTGTGACATATTTTACAGCTGCCATGCACACGAATATTGATATGGATTTATAGTCGGAAAAACATTGGTTTAACCTTGCAAGTGACTGAGAACGAAATCGCATAAGGACAAAATGTTTTTTCATCAATGTTTTTACATCGACGATACATTAAGGCAACATTCTATGAGACCTAATTTTCCTTTACACCCCATGAATGAGTTATGGAATATCCTCTCTCGTTGTTGTGAATTAACACGCTTTCTATTTTACACTCACAACAAGCGGCACGAATGCGAACGTCACTAATTGAGAAGCTTTTACTAGACATGCCGATTGACTAGTGTCTGCAAAGTTGCTGTCTACAACATCGAGGGGGCCGACAATGAAAGAAAGATGTAGATGACTGGAGTCGGGAATCAATCCACGGACCTTCCACATGTTCTAAGCAATATGCCACGGCCTTGGCCATGACACTAAAATTGTTCTGGAAGATTTCTGTGCTAAAATAACAAGGGAAGATGTTCTTGTATACCCAACAACACCTAAGACAACGGATTCACGGAGTGGTAAGCTTCGCATCGGAAAGAATCGTGGTAGTGGGTGGAACCAAAAGATATACTTATCTTGTGTAGATTTCTTTTGATCAGTAGACAAGAAGATCAGTAGAAGATCAGGTGGTTATCGATGGAAGCGTTTTGGACGTGCTTGTGATGCGCGGTGCAAATATTGACTCGGATCACCACCTAGTTGCAACAAAGGTACACACGCGATAAAGTAGTCCTAAAAACCCTCGTAACCCAACGCAATGAAAGCTAGACATCACAAAGCTGCATATCACCGAGATAGCCAATACCTACTCCAGCAAGGTCTCTCATTTACTTGAAACAAAAACTCCCATTTTTGATGTTTCCGACACACAGTGTCAGCGTATTGTGAATTTTATGACCACTATCGCAACGGCTTTGGAACAATGACCCCCAACTGTAACAAAAGAGATGGAAATAAAGTCACTGGCACGGAGAGTGAGCTGCTGGAGACATAAGTGACGAACTCACGTCAATAATCGACAACGGAGTAGATTGTGCACTATCGAGCCAAAACGAAATCAACACGACTTAAAAAGAACAAAGCTGCCGGAGCCGATGAACTGCTGAAAGAGCATTTTAAGGCAACGCACATGCACCAGCTCATAATCACGATTTCCCTAAAAGAATGCATGCCCGATGATTGAAATCTGAGTGTTCTATGATAATATCATAATGGAGATGATCATGCGTAATGCTGATGTAAACACGACTGGTTGCATCTTTAATAAAAGTCAAATAAAGTCATTGACTGAGGACTGTTGGATGTTACTGGGCCTTCTTAAGCATTGAAAAGTTGTCGGCAGAAATGAGTCTGGTGGTAAATATGGACAGAACCAAGTTATTTGGTTTGACGAACATAGAGTCTATTCGTTTGTTAGATGATATTGTCTACCTTGTACCTGCCGTAAACACATATAATAACTTCAGCTTAAAAAACAAGAGACAAGTATTGACAGTAAACCTTTGCTGACAAGCGTTAAGCAAGCGATTTAATGAAAAAGTGGAATTGTGCGGGGTAAGATTCCAGATAGATTTATGAAGCGGTTTGCATGTTATTGAGGAGAAAACCTTTAGAAGTAAAAAAAACTTTTTCTTAGATGCTAAAAAGTAAACTTGTAACTATATGGGTGAGAAAACAACTAAATAGGATATCAATAAGAATTGATCTCCGTACCTTTTAGCACTTATGACTAAGTATACTTTAGAAGGAGAGAAAGATTTTTGAATAAAGAAATAGATTGTTAGGGAGAGCAGGCCATTAAGTGGAAGAGTGATAAGGTAGTGAAGGCCTAAACAATCGTCCGGTGCCTGACACTGATTCTGTCTGTGCTGCTATACACCGCAGAATCCTAGGTAATGATACAGACGATTAATCTATAATCAAAATATTTCAACCCATCATTGTTAATGGCAGGTGTAGTTGAGTTATGAACCATGGACTGTATAACGAGATCGACATAGTCAGGCGCGTCCAAATAGACCGAGTGCGCTGGCTGAGACATGCTATACGAATAGATGAAAATGCTCCAACTCGAAATGTCTTCGGCAATAAAAGAAATGGGTGGCGCTAGTGATGGCACGATTAATCGAAAAATTGGTAATAATCGATTATTTTCTTTCAATTGACGATTTAATTGTATCGTGAATTCTCCTTCGATTAATTGCATTAATCGATTATTCCAAATAATATTCGATAGACATCCAGGAACAAAAAAGATTCGTCGACAGCCGCCAAGTGTATTCATTGAGCTTTGACTGCAGACGATGAAAGACCTTCTTTGTCAATGTTTCAGTACACGAATTAAAGCGCAATGTATTAGACGCATGGGAAGATATGAAATAGGTCTATCCTAAGCTGTACTCTCTTCCACCAAAATATTATTTTTTGATTGCTACATCTGTACCATCAGAGCGGCTTTTTTCCAAAGCGGGTGCAATTGTAACATGAGAATGGAACAGATCAACCACGAAACGGCTATCAAAGCTCCTATTTTTAAATTCTGTGCTAAACAAATAAATTCTTTTTTATTAAATCGAATAAACGGAAAATATCATGAAAAATTTTGTAATTAGTTAAATTTTTTTATTTTTTTTTTATGATAATTTTCAATTTTAGGTGAAAATATCGAATTAGCGATTAATCGATTAAATGTTTGCAATTAATCGCGATTAATTATTTTTCGTTTTGATTAATCATATGATTAATTAATCGATTAGTCTTTTTTAATTGCCATCACTAGGTGGCGCAGGATGAGTCTACCAAAACTTCGTTGGATTGACCAGGTTAAGGAGCTGCTATCAAAACTTGGTGTGACGAATTATCTACGGGGCACAAAAGACCGAAGCGGTTAGAGTTGTTGTATACATGCGTTAATGCATGTTTTAATATTTGTTGCTGCAGCCAAATAAGAAGGAGATAATTGTCCGTCACTGCCTTCGGAAACAAGCAGAGTACAAAAATTTTTCCTTCATATTTGCAATACAATCTGCATGTCTGTGAGCCGATATCCATCTCAGACTTTATAGGTGGAGATTCCTGTTTTATGACCGTTTTCTTTCTGCCTTTCCGAAAGAATTGGCGGTCATCAACTATATTCCTTTATTTTCCGTTATTTTGTCTCTCTTCTTCTTCATAGACACATTTACTGCAAAACAGAGGCGTTTCGCACTCGCTACCATTGGCTGCAATATTTCATTGTATGCATCGTTCTTTTTCTGTGAGCCGATATCCATCTCAGACTTTATAGGTGGAGATTCCTGTTTTATGACCGTTTTCTTTCTGCCTTTCCGAAAGAATTGGCGGTCATCAACTATATTCCTTTATTTTCCGTTATTTTGTCTCTCTTCTTCTTCATAGACACATTTACTGCAAAACAGAGGCGTTTCGCACTCGCTACCATTGGCTGCAATATTTCATTGTATGCATCGTTCTTTTTGCTAAGATAATATGCGTCATTCTTTATGGTTCCTGAGATTTCCTGAGCGTGGTTTATCATACCCAAGTACGATCGTTGTCCCTGTGATCATAAAATGGTCAAAGTTCGGCCACTGTATGGTAGGAACAGCATACAGTTTGGAGACTTTCGGTTCTAGTTATTTTTAAGTGAATAACGATCAGATATCTGAAATTAGATAGTCCCCTATCCCTCCCATTTTCGCGATTCTACCTTAAGCCGTTCAGTCCGGGTGATGGTACCAGTTTTATGCCTTTCTGGCCCTTTTTCCCTAAAATAGTACGAGTATTGAAAAATCACTTTGTGCCGTTCTCAAAATCTATAGATAGCATGCTCATCTAGATTTTTGCAATTATAGCTTTAGCCGTTACAGCGCCCTAACTATGTTTTTATATAGATTACGATAAAGGTCCAACAGACACAACCACACTGAAAATTTCATTAAGAGCGGTCCATTAATTTGGCAGATATAACGAGTTTTTAAAAAGTGACGTGGCATCGCCCGATAGGGATAGCTTCACGCGTTGCTGTGAATTAACACGCTTTCTATTTTTAGATTCACAACTAACGGCACCTACTTGTTTATCGACGAATGCGAACGTCACTGTTTGAGAAGCTCTTACTACACACGACGATTGTATCGACGCTTAATACTGCGAAGTTGCTGTTAACAACATTCGAGGGGAGCCGGCAATGAAAGATAATTTAATTTCTTTTTTTTTCTTTTTTTTAAGATGACTGGAGCCAGGTTTGAACCTGCGATCTCCCGCATGGTAGTCGCGTGTTCTAACCACTATGCCACGGCCGGTTCCGAGACAGTCACCAAGCAATTGTAGATATCACGAAAGATTATTTATACTTACTTACTTACTTACTTAGCTGGCACTTATTTGCAAACCTATTGGATTAGAAAAATATTATAAGCGCTCCGATCTCCTGCGATTCTTCTATAGTTAGTCACACAAAGGTCTTTAAGGTTCTCAGTAACCTAGTCTTTCCAACGGAGTTTTGGTCGCCCTCTTCTGCGCCGTCCGTCGAGCTCATTGTCGAAAACTTTTCGAGCTGGAGCATTCATCTATGCGTACAACATAACCTAGCCAACGCAACCGCTGCACCTTAATGCGTCTGACCACGTCAATGTCAGTGTACAGCTCGTACATCTCATGATTCATACGATACGGATGATGGGTACATATATTTTACGGATAATTTTTTTTTCTCGAATACTGCCAGACAGGTAGGACCAGTATCTCGTATAGCAGGATTTTTGTTCGTCGAGAGAGGGCTCTATCATTGAATCGCATGCTTAGTCCGTAGTAGCATTTATTAGCAAAGAGGGTTCTTCGCCGGATTTCGAGGCTGATATTATTTTCTTTGTTGATGGCGGAGCCAAGGAAGATAAAATTATCTACCACCTCGAAGTTATAGTTGGCAATATTCACGCAGTTTCCCAAACGAGTAGATTCTTTGTTTGTTGAAACTAAAAACTTTGTTTTGTTCTCGTTCACCATTAGGCGTATTTTCGCTGATTCCTTCTATATACCTGAGAAGGCTGCAGTCACATCCCGCAGTTTTCGACCGATGATGTCTACGTCATCAGCGTCTACCTCATTATCATCTCCATCACTATGTTGAAGAGGTCTCACGATAGGCCGTCGCCCTGTTTTAGGCCTGGTCTGGTACACAATGGCCCCGTAAGGTCCTTGCCAATCTTCACTCAAGACTTCGTGTCAGTCAGCGTCATTTCGCGTAGGTGTATTAGCTTCGAATAATGTCTGCCGTATCGGGCTGTCGAAGGCATCTTTATAGTCGACAAAAAGATGGTACGTGTCGACATAATACGCTTAGATTCCAATCCTCTCCACCGTACTTGAAGAGCTCTGTTGCCTTGTTGTCTTTGTGCTAGAATCTTGTTCCAATCTCTACCGCTGCGAATCTAACCAGCCTAAACCCGTTGGTATTTATATCTTTCATCTTATTTTTTCATCCAAATTAAAAATATATTTAATGTTCTGAAATCACTTATCATCGTACCACACTTTCCTGATTCTTTACATACGTTTCAATTAAAACAGATTTTCTACTTAAAGTTTCGAAATAATTGTTTGCGGTTAAAGCGTTTGCTCGGCAAACCCCATATCCCAGTAATAAACTATCAGTTCAATTAATTGCATTCATTTTTATTAAAACTAACCAACTTCAATTATAGAAATCTACCGCATCAACTCTAACACTACAACGCGCGCACACACACACACACACACACCATGAAAAATTAAATTTCAACGTATGGTGTAGTATATTGAAAATATGTGGTTGAAAATTAAAATAACACAACAGCGCAGCAAATACAACTAAAATTTTAATGGAATTTTTGATTACTACCAGACAGTAGTAGTCAAAAAGTTTTACAACCCCCGCATTGTAGCCACTAAACCCCATGCACTATGCTATATCGCAGCACTTTGCATACTTCTCAAATATTCATGACATGCGGTTTGGCTGTTATGAATTCCACCTTATCCCCGGTCCTGTAGGAAAACTTTAACAATTGTTAACCGGAAACTTTGGATCTACATATAGTGCTAAGTATGTGGAGTAAGTTTTCCCATGGTATAAACTTCTTAATTGTTTTAAGGTATTGTGGTTTTTCATCATCGTCAAAGTCTTTACAAACATCTTTCTACTACTGCAAATATTCACAGATGAATGATTTTTGGGGGTGTGGGGGGGTTTAAAATTGAAACCGTTAATAACAAAAATGTTTCACAAAATTCTTTTCTAGTTTTATGACATATTTTACTAGTTTCCTACACATCCGCAACTCTAATCGAGTCTTGTGGTTTGTATATCAGTTAAGAGAAGAACATTTTTTAGTTGTACTTTGATTTGGTTGCATTTTACGATAGAGTTTATAAGTTTATTTGTTTATGGTCGATTTTTTTTTGTTTGCTATTTCAATAGTTATCTTCAAGTTTGATTTGTTTTTGTCATTTAAGTTTCTTTCATTTATATTTCATATATTTCCTTTTAGTTTATTGCCAAAGTTTTGCGGTTATAGTCAAAGTTTTCTATTACAGGTTTATGATGTACGAAAAGTTGTCAATCATTCACTGGTGTAGGGACATAGGCAAAGGGCGTAAGCGATGACAAAAATGCTTATCATACAGCATAAAGATTTTGTGGTTTTGATTGAATGAGTAAATATTTGATAGGTTTGTCATGGAGACAAGTAATTTTTATAGTTTGAACATAACGTTAAAAAACTGTATGCAAAAAAAGTCAACTAAAAGTATATAGGAAAATATTTGATATGCAGTTTTTTAAAATAGGAATTACAATGAAGTCTTTTGAATATTTGGATACTTTTGATGATTGAAAAAAAAAATTAAATTATAAAAAAAACTGTTGTTAAATAAGTTGGATTGGAAATTTATTAAATTTTGGCATCTAGAAAATAGGTTAAGTCTAACCATATTTGCTTAAAACAATCCAAATTTCAATAAGCACAACAATGAGATTACATATGTGGCTTGGAACAGGGGTTCGTATTGGCTCGCTCGCGAGCTGATCTTTTCCTGAAAATTGGCTCTTAGCTCGCGAGCCGAGAGCTACAAAATTTCAAATGAGCTCTCAGCTCGCGAGCCGGAGCCACAAAATTTCAAACGAGTTCTCGGCTCGCGAGCCAATAGCCCAAATAAAGAGCTGGCTCGCAAGCCAAGAGCGATTTCAGCGAGCCGAGAGCTCGCTCCTGGCACGCGAGCCGAGAGCCGAAAAGAGCGAGCCAATACGTACTCTGCTTGGAACTGAATGAACTATTAAATTGCAATTGAATGTATTAGAGAACAAAATTTATTTAGATTAATTTGTAGTAACATTGGGTGCCATTGACGATGTAAAGTTAATCTTGCATCTCAAGACGACTCACAACCTCCTTCTACAACCTCCTGGGCAACGTTGTTCTTGATACTTTTTTTTTATCAGGAATAGCGGCTGATAGAGAGCGATGAACCCTGATGGTTGGGCTAGCCAACCGTTTTCAGGTCCTAAAATTGTTTTGGGAGACTTTAATGCAAAAATAGGGAGGAAAGATGTTCTTGATCTATCGATCGGTAAATTTAGCTTGCCTACCGACACGTCAGACGACGGGTTTAGGCTGGTTAGCTTCGCAGCGGGAAGGAGCATGGTAGTGAGTTGAACCAGATTTCAGCAGAAAGATATCCACAAGGCAACTTGGCTATCTCCCGATCAAAACACCAAAAATCAAATCATGTGGTAATTGACGGCAGTCATGCATCTAGTGTCATGGTCGTGCGTGCGATCCGTGGTGCTAATATTGGCTCGGATCAATACCTGGTTGCAGCCAAGGTGCGCACAAGATTCAGCAGAGCGAAAAACTCACGTATCCAAACACATAGAAAGCTGGAAACACGAAGCTGCAAACACCAGATATAGCCACTGTCTAACTCCAACCAGCCCTGCCAACTACTACGACACAACGCCTCTACTTCTGACGTTTCCGATACACAGTGGCAGCATATTGCTCATTCCATGGCAACCGCCGCAACAACCGTGCTATGATATGAAAAACGGCGCTCAGACGAATCCTGCTACTATGAAAAATGTCGCATAGCGTCTGCGGAACAGGATGCTGCTTATAGGGTAACGCTACAGCCAATTATATCCCGTGCTGTAAGGGAACTGCACAAGGAGACAGTAAAACAGGCGAGACAGTTTAAACTTAATTTCCCTTTACACCCCATGAATGAGGTATGATATAGTTTCTCGCGTTGTTGTGAATTAACACTATTTCTTCTTTTAGATTCACAACTAACGGCACCTACTTGTTTATCGACGAATCCGAACGTCACTGTTTGAGATGCTTTTTACTAGACATGTCGACAACATCGAGGGGACCGGCAATGAAACAATGTTGAACATGTGATCTCCCGCATGGTAGTCGCGTGTTCTAAGCATCATGCCACGGCCAGTCCGAGAGACAGCTATTTAACCGAAAAAAGCGCGATACAGGGATAGAGGTGAGGCCATAAAATTTTACCAGAAAGTAAAAGCAAAACGCTACGGTACTGAACTCCCCTCCTGTAAGGACAAAGATGGAAATCTGGTTACAGATACGCAGAGTGTGCTGCATATATGGAGGGAACACTTCCAGCATCTGCTGGTTCCAGAAGGCAGCGCACGTGAAAATATCACGCCAATTATCCACGAGGGTTTAGATTGGCCTCCACCATGTCAAGCCTAGGTAAAAATAGCAATATTGCGGCTGTAAAATAATAAAGCAGCCGGTGCCGACAGACTTCCGGTGGAGTGGAGCTGATTACGAGCATGGTCTGTAGTGAGTGCATGCCCGTATTATGTCCTATGCTTAATAAAGTGTGTGCTCCGCGAGATCAGCCTTTTACCCATCGCATATATGGTCCTGTCGAGAGTGCTATGTGAAATACTAAAGCCCATTCTGGCGGACCTGATTGGACCTCATCAGTGTGGCTTTAGACCTGGTAAATCCACGACCGACCAGATATTCACACTACGACAAATCCTGGAGAAGACCCCACTGATACTGCAAAAATTTAACAGAGCCATTTTCTTCCAAACGAGGCTTTAGACCAGGCGATAGTCTGTAATGCGATTTCTTTATCTCGAAAGGCTGCAGTTAACAGGAAAGGTACCATCTTCAACATGCCATGCTGCTCGCGTATGCCGATGATAAAGATGTCATTGGCCGTGGATTGCAAGATGTTACTAGCATTGACAAGCAGTCGGCGGAAGTGGGTCTGGTGATAAATGAGGACAAAACCAAGTTATTTGTTTCAACGAACAAAGAGTCCACTCGTCTGGGACAATGCGTGAACGTTGATAACTATAACTTTGAAGTGGTAGATGATTTTGTCTACCTTGGCTCCGCCATTAACAAAAATAATAAAGTCAGCATGGAAATCAAAAGATGAGTATTGATCGCAAACCGCTGCGACTATGCGCTAAGCAAGCCATTAAATGATAAAGCGCTCTCTCGAAGAACAACAATCCAACTCTAAAAGACTCTGATCCTACTCTACTCTACAGCGCAGAATCCTGGGTATTGACACAAGCCGATCAATCTATTCTGGGAGTCTTTGAGGGAAAAATAATTCGCCAAATATTTGGACCCATCATCGCTAACGGCGAGTATTGTCGTCGAATGATCTACGAGCTGTATGAGCTGTACAAATACATCGACGAATGAATCATGAGCTGTATAAGCTGTACAACGATATTGACGTAGTCAAGCGCGTTCAAATAGACAGAATGTGCTGGCTTGGACACGTTGTACGAATGGACGAAAACGCTCCGGGTCGAAAAGTCTTCAGCAATAAACTCGATGGGCGGCGCAGAAGGGGGCGACCAAAACTCCGATGGATGGACTAGGTGAAAGAGCTGTTAACTAAGCTTTGTGTGACGAACTATCTACGGAGCGCAAAAGATCGGTTACTGATAGATAAATTTCTGTTATTGCTGTCATTAAAGAAGAGGAAGAACGGGATACTGTCTGTTTGAAAAACATTCACTTCGGTTAGGCCATAAAAACTTCACTCTCTGCAGATACTTGATGAAGGAGGATGAAGAAACAACGAAATACCCTCAACAGGAGTGCCCAGCATTAGCTGGGAAATTACCACATATCTACCCCAATTATTTATCTACCTACAATTTTACACATCGATACTTCTTTCACTTTTCCGATATTATAAATAATTGAATCTATTAGCACTGCTGCTGACACTCTGTGCAATTTGATATTTACTCATAGTATCTATTAACTTTGCATTTAATATAACTTAGCTGACTACGGCGATGTATATAATTTGGTTCACCACTAAATTGCTATCTACCTTGTAATACCCTTTTACAAGTGTCATATACAGCTAATCTTATTTCATTTCCCTGGATATTGCATAACTATCGAATGCTTTAAAATGACCGCAATTATAATCGTTTTCGCCCTCCCCTCCCCTACTTCTGAGACAACATCAAGGATAACGGAACGCTAATGGAATTCCACGCAAAAGCATTGCGGTTTTGCAATAGCAATCATCTATAGGAAAAACGTATGCAAAATCTCCCATCAAATGCCAGACATGTGCTGGTAGACATGTTGTCCCTCCTAGGACAACACACGGACATGGACAAACAATAACGACAGTAAAAAGTAATAATTAACATGATTATACTACAATGACCGCCCCCCGCCGCCCCCACGCCAAAGAAAGGAAGGAGGTTCCGAAATGACAGAAATTGACTTTTGCATTTCGCAAAATGTCACATGTTTTGCATTTAAGTGAAAGGTACCTCCTTCGGACGGTCAGACTCAGTGCAGCTGTTGTAGTCAAAAGTCATTTGCATATTGAGTTGTATTTTTATTGAAAATAATAGTAATTGACAAACAGACAGTGACAATTGACATTCTTGCACAGACGGACAGACAAACATAGAGACGACCGGCCCTAGCCACTCACAGACGTAGACAAAAACGAACAGAACAACAAGATGGACTTTAACTAGGAACTTTATATGTATGTGTATACAAATATATACGGCTGGTTGGGGAGGTAAGTTGTGAAATTGCCATCATCATATTGGTGTACATATGCATCCGGACAAAAGTTTTGTCATGACTGTAATGCATGACACCCACCGGGAAACGGAAATGTAAACGGCCAGTGTTGCAACAATACGGAAACATACCATCCATTTGTAGTCAATTGTGGGTTTTATTGTATGATTTCTCACAACTTTTTGGTTCATTTCGTACAAAACCATAAAATTTTATTTAAAAAAATATTAATTAATTTTATATGTACTACTCATGCATGGGGAATACATTCCATATATGTGCATTCTCGACGATGTGAGTTTGAGAGTTTATCGTAGTATGCACAGTGGGAGTAGATGACTACAACTTAATGAAGAAATAAGAGGAAATTGTTGAAAACATGCCTATGCTGAGTATTCCAAACTATATATCAACCATTAAGTATTAAATCTGGCTTTATAAGTGATCCCGCTAGCGTAGAACGCATAAGAGCGTCAACCATTTCTAGACTACAGTCTGATAAGTGCCCAGTACATATTTAGATTTTAATGATTTTATGCAACGAACGTGGTTTTAGCAAGGAGGGGCAACATGTCTCACCTCCAAAGACTCATTGGATGCCGTTCGCACATTTCTTTGTACAAAAAGTGATATACATATAAACGATGTTACATCAGCTAGTCACCTAGTAGCCAAGTACGAGGACAATGACTACTTTCTTCTGGCCAAATTTAACAATAAAGCAGAACG
Organism: Muscina levida; assembly: GCA_964034835.1. Lineage (NCBI taxonomy): Eukaryota > Metazoa > Arthropoda > Insecta > Diptera > Muscidae > Muscina > Muscina levida. Next base: position 28,073,387 of record OZ035881.1, read on the forward strand.
GTTCTATGTGGCGCCCACTAGATGTCACGATTGACAATCTGTGTGAACTGACTACCTAGATCTTGCGATCTGACTCCGCTAGATTTTTCCTTGTAAGGTTTTCTGATCTCGCGGGAATATTCAACTTCATCTGGATCTATGTCCCAATTAAAAGCTTCAAACCTATGAAATCACTCAGACCGGACATTATCTCCCCGGGTGAACTGCAAACGCTGATTCCATAGCTCAAATATTTATATTGGCTATTACCATTAATGACCACCGCTATATATTACGATAATAAGTACTTTATTTTGTCTAAATTCAAAAATATGAACATGGACTATATGTGGTTCTAGCAGAATGGTACTACCCTCCCCACAGCGGATGTCACCATCGACATTCTTCATGAACTGTCCACCAAGATCGTGCGAATTGACTCCAATATAGTTGTTGTTATCGAGTTTTCTGAAGTCGCAGATCTATTCAAATTCATCCGGATCTATGCCCCAATAAAAGCTTCAAACCTGTTAAGTCTCCATGATCACACATATGCTGATTCCACAGCTCAAGGAAATTATATCGGCTATCATCGTTACTGATGACCGCTACCGTACAATTATGACTACTTTTTTCCTGCCAATTTAAATAGTATAAATACGAACGGCATGTGGCTTCATCAGAACTCACCGTCAAGATCGTGCGAATTGCTATTTGGTATTTGCTATTTGCTATTTGCTATTTGCTATTTGCTATTTGCTATTTGCTATTTGCTATTGCTATTGCTATTGCTATTGCTATTGCTATTGCTATTGCTATTGCTATTGCTATTGCTATTGCTATTGCTATTGCTATTGCTATTGCTATTGCTATTGCTATTGCTATTGCTATTGCTATTGCTATTGCTATTGCTATTGCTATTGCTATTGCTATTGCTATTGCTATTGCTATTGCTATTGCTATTGCTATTGCTATTGCTATTGCTATTGCTATTGCTATTGCTATTGCTATTGCTATTGCTATTGCTATTGCTATTGCTATTGCTATTGCTATTGCTATTGCTATTGCTATTGCTATTACAATTGCTTTTGCTATTGCTTTTGCTATTGCTATTTGCTATTGCTATTTGCTATTTGCTATTTGCTATTTGCTATTTGCTATTTGCTATTTGCTATTTGCTATTTGCTATTTGCTATTTGCTATTTGCTATTTGCTATTTGCTATTTGCTATTTGCTATTTGCTATTTGCTATTTGCTATTTGCTATTTGCTATTTGCTATTTGCTATTTGCTATTAGTTATTTGCTATTTGCTATTTGCTATTTGCAATTTGCAATTTGCAATTTGCTATTTGCTATTTGCTATTTGCTATTTGCTATTTGCTATTTGCTATTTGCTATTTGCTATTTGTTATTTGCTATTTGCTATTTGCTATTTTCTATTTGCTATTTGCAATTTGCAATTTGCAATTTGCAATTTGCAATTTGCTATTTGCTATTTGCTATTTGCTATTTGCTATTTGCTATTTGCTATTTGCTATTTGCTATTTGCTATTTGCTATTTGCTATTTGCTATTTGCTATTTGCTATTTGCTATTTGCTATTTGCTATTTCCTATTTGCTATTTGCTTTTGCTATTGCTTTTGCTATTGCTATTGCTATTGCTATTGCTATTGCTATTGCTATTGCTATTGCTATTGCTATTGCTATTGCTATTGCTATTGCTATTGCTATTGCTATTGCTATTGCTATTGCTATTGCTATTGCTATTGCTATTGCTATTGCTATTGCTATTGCTATTGCTATTGCTATTGCTATTGCTATTGCTATTGCTATTGCTATTGCTATTGCTATTGCTATTGCTATTGCTATTGCTATTGCTATTGCTATTGCTATTGCTATTGCTATTGCTATTGCTATTGCTATTGCTATTGCTATTGCTATTGCTATTGCTATTGCTATTGCTATTGCTATTGCTATTGCTATTGCTATTGCTATTGCTATTGCTATTGCTATTGCTATTGCTATTGCTATTGCTATTGCTATTGCTATTGCTATTGCTATTGCTATTGCTATTGCTATTGCTATTGCTATTGCTATTGCTATTGCTATTGCTATTGCTATTGCTATTGCTATTGCTATTGCTATTGCTATTGCTATTGCTATTGCTATTGCTATTGCTATTGCTATTGCTATTGCTATTGCTATTGCTATTGCTATTGCTATTGCTATTGCTATTGCTATTGCTATTGCTATTGCTATTGCTATTGCTATTGCTATTGCTATTGCTATTGCTATTGCTATTGCTATTGCTATTGCTATTGCTATTGCTATTGCTATTGCTATTGCTATTGCTATTGCTATTGCTATTGCTATTGCTATTGCTATTGCTATTGCTATTGCTATTGCTATTGCTATTGCTATTGCTATTGCTATTGCTATTGCAGTAGTAGTTAGTTGGAACATCCGGAGTACACTCGGAGACATCCTTCAAAGAACCCTTATCACTATGGCAATGAGGGAAAAGTATTCCAAGCGCTTCGGTCTTTTGCGCTCCGTAGATAGTTCGTTACATAGTTAGCCCCCTCCAGTGCCGCCCATCGGTCTATTAGAACGCGCTTGACTAAATCGATGTCGTTGTACAGCTCATTCAGCTCATGATTCATTCGACGACGCTGCTCGCCGTTAAAAACGATGGGTCCAAATATTTTGCAAAGTATTTGTTAATGTGAAACCAAGCGTACGCACTGATCGTACGCATAAGAACGCATCTCAATTCAGCTACTGGTTGTTTTGAAGAAAAGCTTTCACTCATGCGTTCTAGCAGTGTGAAACTGCGCTACTTACGCACTCTCGCTCCTTTTTTAATATCGAGCCAAAGTTTAGTTATTATTAACCCTTCAACCCGCGAATAACTCCTTTAATTTTTACCCCGCGTAAACCTCTACATTTTTCACATAACTTAATTATATTTAACGGTTCACAATACATACCCCCACCCCGTGCCGATACATTGAATTTTGTACTTTTACAAGTGAATAATTTGTGAATTCTCGAAAAGGTAAACCCCTAAAATAAATAAGTTTTATAACGTAATTCTGAATCCCCCGTCTTTTATTTCCCACTCTTCGGAAATTTAAACCACTTGCCTATTCAACCCCCCCGCATTAACATTTTTGGTCCTTCGAGCCGGATAAGCAAGTGTTTTAAACGAAAGAAGACTTTTACTTTCAGAAAGAATTTCGTTTAAAACTTGGATTTAACCCTGTCACCATTAAACTCGGTAAATACCCAATAAGCAAATACACAACCCAGTGGATACCGTGAGTACCAGCATCTGTGAAGTTTGGATTGCCTAGTACGCCTACGCTGTATATAAAAGGTATGTGATGTTTATTTACTCATTTTTAATCGCGAAATAAGTGCAACAATAGAATAAAGAGTTTGTGTTACAAAAACAATAAGCGAAGAGAAACGGTAAACCAGTTTTACCATCAGTGGAATTAAATTTCCCTTCGCTTATTTGTAATAAATTCCACAAAGAGCTTAACAGAGATATTTACGATATCGTCTCTGTGCTCTATTATTCTCTGTTGTCTGTACACAACTTAAAAGTGATATTATTCGCTCCGTTTATTCTACTCTCTCTCTCATCATCATCTGTTAAACATTTTGTGTTAGCACTGATCTGTGTGACAGCTTGTGTGTATGTCTAGTGAGCAATAGCTGTTAGTGAGAAAGTGAGTAGCACAACTCTCTGAAAAGCTTTCTCCAAACGTTCGCTAACATTTGGCAAACACAATTACATTGTGCAATCTCAGAGAACATTGAACCATATTGTATAGCGTAAAGAACGGCACTAATAAACATCACAACTACATACAACAATTGTAATCAATTTGAGTTCTCTGCTGTGCGGACAATATTTCAATACTCTTATACAAGAGAAACTTACGCGAACACACAATCACACACATATTCCACACAAGTCTCGCAAATAACTATTCGCAAGAGAATATTATTATTGTTTACCTTATACCATATTTGAGAAAACATCATTGTATTGAAGTATTCTCTCACCGTGAGACTTCTAAATTGAATTGTCACAACAGAAAGGAAAACAAATAAAAACAAAAGAAGACAAAATACCTAAGTTCATTGAACTCTCAGGAAACTGACAAATCCGTCAGATACATTGAACATATGTTTGCGAAACCTGTCTTCTATTATTGTAAAACGTTCTAACTGATCATATGTTTGTTTTGATCGTTATTATATGAGAAGTTATCATATTTTTATTAAAATTTTTTGAATATTTCAATATTAAATTAACACTAACCCCCTATAAATTCTTTAAATTAACAAATTTATCCAAGATACTAACCCAATTGTGTTTTAAATATTTACTAAAATTATTATCAAACTTTTCAATAAATAATTAAAAAAAAATTGTTGGTAATTTTTTGAAATTCTTGGTGTTTTTAACCATTTTTGTTCGACATTTGATACCCAAACCTTTCGTAACGCGTTTTTAATCCTTTTGGGCTAGTCTTATTACCGCGTTTTCTTTCGATAATCGAATCGTATTTGATATTTTTCATATTGTTTTTCGCGATCGTGTTAAATAATCATTTCCCGTCCCATATATCTACTTAGATACTTTAACCATGTCTGCCTTACAACGGTTTATTCGGGCTTCCGACAGCGTCATTCAGTTTCACCAATATTTTGTTGCCATTCCCGAAACCGACCATACGATCCACACATTGGACGTTCAGAAGGATGAGATCCTACATCATTGGGACTCCCTTCGCACTTCATATGACGTCATATTGGATAGTCTTGAGTCTCAAGAGGAAGAAATAGACCTTGAGAGTATAAGGAAAAAGTTTTATGCGGCTTATGACGCTCACCTTAAATGTCTCTCAAAGGCCAATGAACTTGTAGATAAACTCAAAGCTGGGTTAGAAAGTTCTACAAGCGCTGAGGGTTTACGGCAAATACCTAACCCTTGTATATCTTTACCTCCATGCGATACTGAAGTATTTTCGGGAGACTACGTATCCTGGCCCACTTTTAGAGACATGTTCTCTGCCCTCTACAAAATAATCCGCGTTTAACCGCAGTAGAGAAGCTTTGTCATCTCCTCAAAAAGACTCAAGGTGAAGCTCGAGCTATTTTAAAAACATGCCCTCTTACCAATCAAGGCTTTGATATGGCATGGCAAAACCTCGTTGATAGATACGAGAACAAAAGGGTTCTAATCAACGCCCAACTAAAAACTTTGTTTCATCTATCACCTATTACTAAAGAGTCAGGACCCAGTATCAAAGGACTTCAGCGTACGATCAATGATTGTATAGCCAATCTTTCCCTCCTTGATATTGCCACTGATAAATGGGATCCTATATTCGTTTATATATGTTCAATTAATTTGCCCGATTTAACATTAAACTTATGGGAACAATCCCTTAAGAGTAAATCCGACTTACCTAGTTGGAAAGATTTGGATTCATTCCTTACTGCACGGTTTCATACACTCGAATCAGTAGCTGATATACGAGCCTCGGTGAATCCAAATACTTATAAACCAGTGCATAAAAATCAAAATAATCGTGATGCAAAGCGCCTAAATGCTTACCACACGCAGTTGTCGGAACAAACAAAGCAATGCAGCCTTTGCAATGAAAATCATCCATTACGGTTATGCCACGTTTTTCTGAGAATGTCTGTGGATGACCGGTACGCGACTGTTAAAGCACAGAAACGCTGTACAAATTGTCTTGCAACTTCGCACGAGTTCAAGAAATGTAAAAGCCAATACGTTTGTTCTCTTTGTCGCTCGAAGCATCATTCCTTGCTTCACAGAACAAACACAACGGCAACATCTCCCCAAGTGGTCAATAATAACAGACATTCACAGGATCATACTATGACGTCATCAACAGCTGGCATCAACGCCAACTCGTCTGCAAGAGACCCCGGTAATATAGCCTCGACCTCGTCTGGAACCCGTCAATCTTACTCTACGAATATACAGTCCACTTTAGCTTCTTCTTCCTCCGCAATTATATAAGGGACCGCGCTAGTTGACGTTTGTATAGGGGATTTAAGGTACAAGGTTCGTGCCCTTGTTGACCCCGCATCTGAAGCTTCGTTCATTTCTAAACCCCTTCAAAAGAAGCTAGCCATCTCTACGAAGTCCTCACAGATTGGTGTCGTTGGACTTAGCGGTTCATTAACAGCGACATCCAGTCAAATCTGCACTGTTACAATAGGATCTCCTATTGATACTAACTTCGAGATTGACGTGGACGCTTTCATAATCCGAAAGCTTACCGGTCAGTTGGACTACCAGACGTATTTGTCTGTCATAAAAACGAGTTTTCCCGACATTCCCATAGCCGACTTCGGTGCAAATACCATCTCACCCATTGACTTACTCTTGGGTGGGGACGTATACCCAAAAATTATCCGAGACGGTGTACAGTGGGATAATAAACAACTTTTAGTTGCCCAAAAAACCGTCTTTGGGTGGATCGTCACAGGTAAAGTGACAGAAAATTGGGTGTCTTCTACTGTCGCATCATTTTATAATGAAATTGCTCTAAACGAGCAATTAACCCGCTTCTGGGAATTAGAAGAGATCATAGACCAACCCGTGATTTCTCCCGAAGACAAATACTGCGAACAGCTTTTTAAGGACACAACTTATCGCGATGCCTCAGGACGTTTTGTCGTCTCGCTCCCATTTAAACGAGAATTCCCGACTGAAATCCAACTCGGAGAATCTCGTAGAATTGCTTTATCGCAATATTTAAGAAACGAAGCCCGATTGAACAGGGATCTTCAACTTAAGGCGGACTATGATAAGGTCATTAATGAATACTCAACTCTTGGTCATATGACAAGAGTTGAATCTAATGCATCCGCCTCATACTACCTCCCCCATCATGCTGTTATAAAGCCCGAAAGCACCACAACAAAGCTTCGGGTCGTATTTAACGCATCAAACCCCTCATCTAATGGCACAAGCCTTAATGATGTCCTCTATACAGGCCCCGTTTTACAGACAGATTTGACTACTCTGCTTCTTAGGTGGAGAATGTTCAAATATGTATTCAACGCTGATATCGAAAAGATGTATCGGCAGATTCGCGTGAACCCCCAGCATACCCCATATCAAAGGATTCTTCATAGAGATGAATCCGCACTTGATCCCCATGATTTTGAGTTGAACACTGTAACATTTGGTGTCAACTGCGCCCCGTATCTGGCCATAAGAGTTCTACTCGAACTTGCAAATCATTGTGAGCCAGAAAACCCCGAAGTATCTGATATACTCAGAAATTATATGTACGTCGATGACGTTCTATGGGGATCAAATGATCTTTCCACAGCTATTGACGCTAGAGAAAACCTTATTAGAGTGCTTAGATCCGCTGGATTCTGTTTAAGAAAGTGGACATCTAATACCGACACTCTTCTACAAGGCATTCCCCCCGAGCATCTGCTCGACTCAGCGTTTCTTAAGCTCTCAGACACAAGTACCACTAAAACACTTGGTTTGAAATGGAACGCTGGAAGTGACTACTTCTTTTTTACACCCCGTAACAACCCCGATGAAGATAAATTCTCTAAGCGCAATGTTTTATCAAGAATAGCTATGCTATTTGACCCCGCCGGTTGGCTTGCCCCAAAAATTATTGTTGCAAAAATGATTATGCAACAAATTTGGAAAGATAAAACTGATTGGGATGAAGATCTCCAACCAGAAACTCTCCTACAATGGCAAACTTTTCTCCATGATTACCCAGTAATTGGAGAAATAAAAATACACCGCTTTGTAGACTATGACTCTGCTTTTAACATAGAGTTTCATGGATTTTGTGACGCCTCGGAAAAGGCCTATGCAGCTGCTCTATATATAAGAGTGGAGACCCCAGACGGACTTATAAAGTCTTATTTGGTGTCTGCAAAATCCAAAGTTGCCCCCGTTAAGTTCGTGACTTTACCACGAAAGGAACTATGCGGTGCTGTGTTATTAGCACGCATGATTCATACATTAAGAAATGATTTGTTTCTAACTAAACATAGCTTATACTTGTGGACTGATTCCACTATCGTATTAGCTTGGCTACGAAAGGCCCCGTGTCAATGGAACACATTTGTAGCCAACAGGGTGACCACAATTATCGACAAGGTTGGTAACGATAACTGGTCCCATGTATCCTCACAACATAACCCCGCCGATCTTGCGTCTCGCGGTATGACGGCTCGAGAGCTTGTCAATAACAACTTGTGGTGGAACGGCCCGCCATGGTTGACTATGCCCAAATCGCAATGGCCTAATAGTTTAGAAATTTTGGATACAGAAGAGGAACTACGACCCCTCAAAACCCATATCAACCAACTTGCAGATAGCGATATTTTATCTCGGTTCTCCGATCTTCCCCGAGCTATGCGCGTTATATGTTATATATTTAGATTTTTCTTCTCCAGTCATCCTATGCACCGTCATAGAGTAACTTATGCGTCGTCTGAACTATGCCAATCAGAAATAAATTTCGTACGAACCCGCCTTATAAGGTTATGTCAGGAAATCTATTTCCCCGAATACAATATTCTTGCCAGCGGTCATCAACTTCATAAAAGCTCAAATATACTTTCCCTTAACCCATTTCTTGACCCAAATGGACTAATCCGAGCCAACGGTCGTCTCTCGCAGTCAACCGCGCTCTCATACGACGAAAGATACCCAAAAATACTGCCGTATTCCGGCCGATTTACAAAACTTTACCTCTTATATCTACACCGGCTCTCCATTCACGGTGAAAATTCATTAATGTTGCGTCTTACACGCATGGAATTTTGGATTCCAAAACTTAAAAATCTTATAAAAAGCGTGATACATAATTGCAAAGTTTGCGTTCTATATCGGCACAAGCGAAGCCAACAAATAATGGCGGCTTTACCCCCTGAAAGGACTGTTTTAACTCGTCCTTTCGCTAATACTGGTGTCGATTTTGCAGGACCTTTTGACATTAAGTCATATGTAGGCCGCGGTACCAAAATCACTAAAGCTTATGTTTTAGTGTTCGTTTGCTTTGCAACCAAAGCCATTCACATCGAGCTTACAAGCGAGATATCAACTCAGGCTTTTCTAGCGGCTTTTGCCCGTTTCTTTTCCCGACGTGGGTCGCCTCAGAATATATACTCTGACAATGGTACTGCCTTCACAGGAGCTGCCACGATCTTGGCTAAAGATCAAGCCAGCCTATTAGCTGCCGTTAGACAAAATCTTATCTCCCAGAGTAGCTTCCAGTCTCTTGACTGGCATTTTATACCCCCTGGTGCACCTCACATGGGTGGACTATGGGAAGCAGGTGTGAAAAGTTTTAAAACCCATCTCAAAAAGGTCATGAAGTCCCAGTTTTTCACCTATGAAGAATTTTCAACGATGCTTATTCGCATCGAAGCTTGCCTAAACTCCAGACCAATCTGTCCAATGAGTGAAAACCCGTCTGACCTTGGTGCTTTGACACCTGGTCATTTCTTAGTAGGAAGTCCCCTTCTCGCCCCAGCTGAGATAGACCATTCGCAGCTTAATATATCTCACGCTAATCGCTGGCAAAAACTTAAGTTGTTGCACCACCAATTCGCAATTAGGTGGAAAAACGAATATCTGAAAGAGCTCCACAAAAGAGTTAAGTGGAAATACCCCCAAAGAAATTTTTCTATTGGCGATTTAGTAATTGTTAGATACGACAATCTCCCCCCTAACCAATGGCGTCTTGGTCGTGTCGAGAATGTTTCATACGGTTCAGACTCAAATGTCAGAGTAGCAGAAGTGCGCACGCAAAACGGCCTCATCAGCCGTCCGATTGTCAAACTTGTTTTGTTGCCAACCCAAGAACAATAATAATCCTTTTTCTCCTACTTACAGTTTAACTATGTCTACTCCACCACGTCGCATTCAAAACGAGCGTTCCCCCGATGACTCTGACCGGCAAATGCAAACATCCAAATCTACAACCGAACACCAAGGAAAGGACTGCCGGTATTGCCAAAAAAACCACCCGTTACGGAAGTGTTTCAGATTCCGCCAGCTTTCATCTTCTGAACGACTAAACACTGTCAAAAGGTTTAGATACTGTTTAAACTGCTTGGCCCACTCTCACCAAATACCCCAATGTCGCAGCCGTGAAAGAAGCAAGGTCTGTTTTAAGAAGCACCATACCCTCTTGCACGATTCATCGAGAGTGCAGAATGCATCAAAAGGCACGAAGAAGCAGCAACGTAAGGCCAAGTCACGGAAACAACCAAATAATATGACCGTGGCCAATGTTCAGCCATCCACTTCCCGCACGGCCACCATCATCATAAATGTGAATCCTGCTCAATAGATAATACCGTCTTTTTTTTAATTTTTATTTATTCTAACTTTAAAATATCTTGAAAAATGAATTACAATGTTTATATTTTAAGTACTATAATTTCTGATTAATTGAATTCTTGTAAAAATCATTGTACTTATATGTATCTTACAGATAGATATTATTGCCGTATCTTAAGGATAAATATTATATTTGTTTATTGCAGTACTGCAAGGGGGGCGGTATGTTAATGTGAAACCAAGCGTACGCACTGATCGTACGCATAAGAACGCATCTCAATTCAGCTACTGGTTGTTTTGAAGAAAAGCTTTCACTCATGCGTTCTAGCAGTGTGAAACTGCGCTACTTACGCACTCTCGCTCCTTTTTTAATATCGAGCCAAAGTTTAGTTATTATTAACCCTTCAACCCGCGAATAACTCCTTTAATTTTTACCCCGCGTAAACCTCTACATTTTTCACATAACTTAATTATATTTAACGGTTCACAATACATACCCCCACCCCGTGCCGATACATTGAATTTTGTACTTTTACAAGTGAATAATTTGTGAATTCTCGAAAAGGTAAACCCCTAAAATAAATAAGTTTTATAACGTAATTCTGAATCCCCCGTCTTTTATTTCCCACTCTTCGGAAATTTAAACCACTTGCCTATTCAACCCCCCCGCATTAACAGTATTTTTCTCTCGAAGATTCCCAGAATAGATTTATCCGCTTGTGTTATTACCCAGGCTTCTGTGGTGTAGAGCATGACAGGTAGGATCAGAGTCTGGTGGAGTTGGATCTTTGTTCTTCGAGAGAGCGCTTTGTCATTAAATCGCTTGCTTAGCGCATAGTAGCAGCGGTTTGCGATCAAAACTTATCTATCTTTTAATTTCCAGGCTGACATTATTATTTTGGTTTAAGGCGGAGCCAAGGTAGACAAAATCATCTACCACTTCAAAGTTATAGCTGTCAACGTTCACGCAGCGTCCCAGACGAGTGGAATCTTTGTTCGTCGAAATAAATAACTTGGTTTTGTCCTTATTTATCACCAGACCTACTTCCGCCGACAGCCATAGCATCCAACAGTTTCTGTCGTATCGGACTGTCGAATGCAGCTTTGTAGTCGATGAACAGATGGTAGGTGTCGATCTGCATTTCTTGAGTCTTCTCCAGGATTTGTCGTAGTGTAAATATCCGGTCATGGATTTACCAGGTATAAAGCCACACTGATAAGATCCAATCAGGTTCGCCAGAATGGGCTTAAGTCTTTTCCATAACACACTAGACAGGACCTTGTATGCGATGGGTAAAAGGCTAGTTTCGCGATAGTTGGTACACACACTTTGATAGCCTTTCTTAAGCACGAGACATATGACACTCAGATTCCAATAATCGGGCATGCACTCCCTGAGCCAAATCGTGTTTATGAGCTGGTGCATGCATGTTACCAGCTCATCGCCAACGGCTTTAAAAAGCTCTGCCGGCAGTCCATCTGCTCCCGCAGCTTTATTATTTTTAAGCCATACAATTGCCGTGCTGATCTTGTCTTGGCTCGGTGGTGGACATTCTTCTCCATCGTCGATGATTGGTGTGATTTCGTCACTTCTGCTGCCTTCGGGAACGAGTAGAGTCCGAAAGTGTTCGCTCCATATGTGCAGCACACTCTGAGTGTCCGTGACCAGATTTCGGTCTCTTCCCTTACAGGTGGGGATCCCTGTTCCAAAACCTTTGCTTTTAACCCTTTGGTAGAACTTTCAGGCCTCACCTCTATTCCTGTAGTTTTCAATATCCTGGCTCTCTCGTTTCTTCCACAGATACTTTTATACTTTTATATACTATTTATACTATTTATACTATTTATACTATTTATACTATTTATACTATTTATACTATTTATACTATTTATACTATTTATACTATTTATACTATTTATACTATTTATACTATTTATACTATTTATACTATTTATACTATTTATACTATTTATACTAGTTATACTATTTATACTACTTATACTATCTGTACTATTTATACGCTTTATACTATGTATACTTTTTATACCATTTATACTAAATCCTCGATTTCTTTGATCAAAATTCGATTCATGACTTTTTAAATCGTTTGAGCCATGTCCGTCGGTCCGACTATTTATACTATTTACACTATTTATACTATTAATACTATTTATACTATTTATACTTTTTATACTTTTCATACTATTTATACTATTTTTACTATTTATACTATTTATACTATTTATACTATTTAGTATATTTATAATGTGTATTCTATTTATGCTATTTATACTATTTATGCTATCTGTTCACTTTATAATTCCACTGCCATTTCCCCCCACTGTGCTGCGTGTGAACACTGCCACATTGTCTATGTTTCTGCAACATCCATGACTCTATCTACGTATATGAGTACGTATAGAATATACTAAATTGATACAACTGTTGTTGGAACCCACACACATAAACACTAGTATACAATATAGTTATGAGAATATAAAATGCGACAGTGTCTGATAAAACATTAATAGACATTTGGATAGACAGTTATCAGACAACAGATGGACTTTATTGTTAGACCACAGATGAAAATTATAATAGACAAAATATATACGTTTTTCACAAACCACATTCAATTCATTCATACATTTATATCGTAACTACATAGTATCGTGAAAGCGCATGTATGGCAAAGTTTTGGCACGGGCTATAGGCTGGGACAAAAACTTTTACTCTGTTCTTGTAAAATAAATCCAAAACCGAAGTTTGGTATTTTATATAGAACAAATTTAATAGATTTTCTTGAAAGTTCTACTCCGTAAATGCATATGCCACCTACTGATTAGTAAAATGATTGGGGAAGTTTGTAATACAATTTTACTGCATTGAAACTACATCCGTTCGAATAATAAACTTTGGCTTGGATGCCTACCATAACCAAGAATTTATTTTCCTATTGCTCTCACGCGCTTAGTGCTGGCCCTCTCTGTTCCAGACCTCACAAATAGAATATTATAACTTAAAAACACAAGCACCACTATAAACTACCGACACAAAAACAACATCAGCAACACAACAGACTGACAGACAGGCTGGCTGACTGGTAGACAGTTTTAGACAAACACTGTCTAAATACTTACTCCATGCAAATTCATTTATAGCAAAAGTTATTATACAACTGAATTGTCTTCCAGAGACAAAGTAACAAAATCAACAGCAGAGAACACACATCAAGGATAACCGAAATTACAAATCCTTCATTATAGAATTACTTAGAATGCAGCATTTCAACCACAAAAACAATTTGCAGGAAATATACATGATTTCCTCCCACTAACCCTAGAGGCTGACAACAATACTTTTAGTTGCAACATGCAACAACATATAGTTGTTGCGACAAAAACATAACAACAACACGAGTGCTGAGCCAAAGCTAATGAAGTAAACATAAATTGTGCAGATATTTGATGCAATTTTTATGCTAAAACCATAGTAGTTTTTGTTGTTACTTTTTCGAATGATATAAAAGTAAGGTAACAGCAGTGGAAAAAAGAATTGATTTCGAATTGCATTCATTTTAAAACGAACAGCCTAAGAGTTGCTAATTTTCTTATTGAGCATTACTATTCAATGGACTTGGACTGAAGATTTCTATGAATATTGATGATAATCCAAATGCAAAACGTCTGGAAGTATTGTTTCCATATTTGTTTTAATTTTTATTGTCAACTTTGCATCAGGGTTGAATGCATAATGCTGCATATATCACATTATGAATTTGTTAGTCAACTGAGAAAAGAATCATTGCAATGGTTACATTAGAAATGTTCGCACTACGAGGGTTTGTAGGACCAACAACTTGCAATGAAGATAAAAGTAACTGTCAGAGCACGTTAACGTTATTTTCAGTTTTTTGTTTTTCTTTTTTTAAGTATCCAACATAATACATTAGTATTATATAAGAGAATGCATTAGCATTATGTTGGATAGTTTAAAAAAAAACACAGGCTAGTGAATCCCATTGTGATACCTGCAATTTTCCTTTTACCAAATACTGACCAGCTGTATAGCCAATTTGCTTTTTCGGTGCTTACTATATGGTTTTCGAATACCATAGTTCTCAGTCCAGCTAATGCTGGGAAATTCAAGAGCAGGTGTTTCGTTGTTTCTTCATTCTCCTTCATGCAGCATTGAAAGAGAGTGAAGATTCTAAGTTGAGTTACCTAAACTGCATGTTATCACCGATGCGTCTTAGGAAGTAGGTAAAAGAAGTTACTGAAGCTCACCACAGAGACTCTGTTAGTGGCTTTGGCAGCCCTAAGAAACTAAGATCGAGAGCGGTGGCCTTATAAGCCACTCTCCTTAAACAAAAAATTGTTATGAAAACACGAAGGAAAGAAAAAACAAGAAACTCCCTAAATGTTGACGACCCCCGCAAACGTTATAAGGACCATGATTTAAGGATATGCTCCTGGAATGTCCGAACTTTATACAGAGATGGTGACCTGAAATACGAAAAGCTTGGTCATCGGACACTTCTAGACAATACCTGTCTATCAGTAGGTGATTTGCGGAACATCCATGCCTTCATCAGAGCAACGAAATGGCTTGACAGAGACGTTGTCCGAACAGAATAAGAACATTTGGTGTGAAAATCTTAAAATGGTATCACAACGGGACTCATACAAGGACCCAAGTGAGTTGTGTTCAACGTGGCTGCCGAATAAACCTAACCTAACCTGTACAGAGATGATGCCTCTATCTAACTGGCGAATGTCCTCGACAAATAAAAGGCTGACATCAACACCATACAGGAAATGAGATGGACGGGACAGAGTTGCAAACGACGAAAGAACTGTGACATATTTTACAGCTGCCATGCAGAAAGGCACGAATTTGGATGACGTATCATAGTCGGCAGGAGACTTCGACACCTGGTCACGCTGTTTAACTCTGTAAGTGACCGAATAGCCACTATTCGCATCCGGTCGAAATATTTTACATTACGCATATTTGTGCCCACGCCCCGACGGAAGACAAAGACGGTGACAGTACAAAATGTATTCTATAAGTGCCTGTTGGCGATATATGATCGCTGCCCTGCACTTGACATTAAAATTATTCTGGGAGATTTTAATGCTACATTAGGAAGGCTTATCGGTTCAGCAGTCGAAAAATTCAGTCTACACAACAACACCTTCGATAACGGATTTAGACTGGTTCCGCGTCGGCAAAGAAACATGGCGATAAGTGGAACCAAATTCCCGCATAAAGATATCCACAAGCAACCTAGATATCTCCCGATCAAAATACAAGAAATTAGATTATTCACGTGGTAATTGATGGAAGGCATGTCACAAGCGATATGGACGTGTATGTAATGCGCGGTGCAAATATTGCCTCGGATCACCGCCTAGTTGCAGCCAAGGTACGCACACGATTAAGTAGTGCTAAAACACTCGTAATGAAACGCAAAGGAAGCTAGACATCACAAAGCTGCATACCACCGAGATAGCCAATGCATACTGCAACCAGCTGTCTCAATTACTACAAACAAACCTCACCTAATTTCTATGTTCCCGACACACAGTGGCAGTTTATTGTGAATTCCATGACCACTTACGCAATTATCGTACTGGGTTATGAAAAACCACGCTCAGAAACGCCCTGGTACGATGGTGAATGTCGCGAAATGTCTGAGGAAAGGGATACTGCATACAGGGCAAAACTGCAGCCAATGGCGACGCGTGCGATAAAGGGGCGTTATAATGAGAAGAGAAGAAACGCCTGTTCAGGTGGAAAAAGCATCTGTGGAAGAGAGCCAGGATATCGTAAAGTACAGGGATATGGATGAAGCCTGAAAATTCTACCAAAAGGTTAAAAGCAAAGGTTTTGGAACAGGGATTCCCATCTGTAAGGACAGAGACGGTAATCTGGTCACGGACACTCAGAGTGTGCTGCAAATCGGAGGTAACACTTTCGGACTCTACTTGTTCCCGAAGGCAGCATAAGTGACGAAATAACACCAATCATAGATGACGGAGTAGATTGTCCACCACCAAGCCATAACGAGATCAGCAATGCGATCGCAAGGTTTTAAATAATAATGCTGCGAGAGCCGATGGAGCTTTTTTAAGCCGGCGGCGATGACCTGGCAACATGCATGCACCAGCTCATAAACAGAGTGTTCTATGTCCCTTGCTTAAGGAAGGCTATCCAAGTGTGTGTACCAACTATCGCGTTATTAGCCTTTTACTTACCACATAAACGGTCATATCTTGTGTGTTATGTGAAAGACTAAAGCCTATTCTGGCGAACCTGTGTGGACCATATCAATATGGATTTAGACCTGGTAAATCCACTACCGACCAGATATTTACACTACGATAAATCCAGGAGAAGACCCAAGAAATGCAGATCGTCACCTACTATCGGTTCATCGACTACAAAGCTGCATTCGACATAAATTGTAATATGCTATGGCTGAGTTTGGTATCCCCGCGAAACTAATATGACTTTGCGGGATGACACTGACTGACACGAAGTCTTCAGTGAAAATTGGAACAGATCTGACAGAACCATTTTCTACCAAACGAGGCATTAGACGAGGCGATAGTCTGCCCTGCCATCTCTATAACATCGTAATGGAGGCGATTATGCGAAAGTCTGCAATAAACAGAAATGGTACTTACCATCTTCAACAAGTCATATGCTGCTCGTATATGCCCATGATATAGATATCATTGAACCTGGAGTGCGTGATGTTACTGCGGCTTTTTCGAGCATTGAAAAGCAGTCGGCTAAAATGGATCTGGTGATAAATGAGGACAAACCCAAGTTATTTGTTTTAACGAACAAAAAAATACTGATATATGAATTTCTGAAGTGAAGACAAAACTTGTCCCCGAGATGTCGTTTTGTTAACGTTCCTAGCAATTGTGATTCCTCTCTTACTTATATTAATATTCTGCGGAAGATTACTTCGTATGTGGATTTCTAATAACCTTTCAAATGTTTTAAGGACAACAAATGAGAGACTGATCGATCGAAAGTCTTTGGTTTGACATGAGAGCATTTGCCAGCTTTCGGGATGAAAACCACTTTGGTTTGCTTCCAAATGTTGAGAATGACTTCCATCATGGGATAGTCCCTGAAAATTACTTCTAGAAAACTACAAGATAGGTATACAGCCTCCTGTAATTGCGCTGGAATTATTCCATCAGTACCGGCTGATTTATGAGGGTTTAGAGCATATGATAGACCATATAAGATTCTTCGTGCTCACTATCAAGCGAACTGGGCATTAAGCAGGGTTAACAAATTTGTCTATTCTCCTACTGGCGATAAAAAAAACACATAGAAAAGGTAAAGATTGGAACCTGTTCTGCATCCGTCAGCGGGTTAAGTAACACCCCGTGAGGTCAAAACCTCCACGTTTCGGCAGGCGGGAGCATAGGACCTACGTAGGGCCAAAACTAAAACGACACAACGTCTCTACTACTGATGTTCCCGATGCACACCGGTAGCATATGGCAATGGCCAAGGCAACCGCCGCAACAACCGTGCTAGTGTATTGAAAACGGCTCTCAGACGAATCCGGGTACAATGAAGAATGTCGTATAGCGTCTGAGGAACAGCCAATTGTAACTCGGGCTATTAGGAAATGGCAAAGAAGACAGTAAAACAGTCGAGATGACAATTTAAGAGAAAAAAAAGTCAGATGAAGGTACGGGAGAACGAGGATATAGTGCGGTACAGGGATAGAGGTGGGGCCTGGAAATTGTACCAGAAAGCAAAAGGCTACGGTAATGGGCTCCCCTCCTGTAAGGAAGAAGATGGAAATCTAATTACAGATACGCAGAGTGTGCTGCATATATGGAGAATATTGAAAACGGCTCTCAGACGAATCCCGGTACAATAAAGAATGTCGTATAGCGTCTGAGGAACAGCCAATTGTAATTCGGGCTATTAGGGAATGGCAAAGAAGACAGTAAAACAGTCGAGATGACTATTTAAGAGAACAAAAAGTCAGATGAAGGAACGGAAGAACGAGGATATAGTGCGGTACAGGGATAGAGGTGGGCCCGGAAATTGTACCAGAAAGCTTAAGGCTACGGTAATGGGCTCCCCTTCTGTAAGGAAGAAGATGGAAATCTAATTACAGATACGCAGAGTGTGCTGCATATATGGAGAGAGCATTTCCAGCAACTGCTGGTTCGAGAAGACAGCGCACGTGAAAGTATGACGCCAATTGTCGACGAAGGTTTAGATTGCCCACCACAAAGTCAAATCGAGGTAAAAAGAGCAATATCGCGGCTGAAAAACAACAAAACAGCCGGTGCCGACGGTCTGCCGGCAGAGCTCTTCAAGTCGATGATTGGAATCTAAACCTATTATGTCCTTTATAAGAAAAAAAGGTGAACCAAGTGTGTGCTCCAATTAACACGGGATTAGCCTTTTGTCCGTCGCATATATGGTGTTATTAATGCGGCTTTAGAACAAATCCTGAAAGAAAACTAAGAAAAAGCTGATCGACACATATAATATTTCTGTTGACTAAAAGGCTGCCCTTAACAGTCCCATACGGTAAAAATTACTTGAAGCCATGGCCTGTGCGAAATGATCCTGGTATACGTAAAGTCTTCAGTAAATATTTACAAGGACTTTTCTGAGCCATTATTTACCAGACAAGTCCTAAGACAAATCGATTGTATGATATCTTTAACATAATTTATTTATAAACAAACAAAAATAGTTAAATTTATTTACAATTTCATAAAAATAAACGGACTCATGATGACAAATATTGACCAAACTCTTAATAAAATTTTTTACGCCAATATTAAGCATAATACCGAGTACACAAGATATTTAATCGACATATTTATTAAGTAGAAATGTATCAGTAACTGTTTAATGCTATTATGTTACCAACTCTTTTAATCGTGTTAAAATTGCATTGCAACACAAAACCATTCACCTATTAAAATTTTTTTTTAAATTTTCATAGCTTTCTTCTTTAATGTACACACATTCGTGTTTCTACACCATTTTAATCACTCTTAAATTACTCTCCCTTCTTTTCCCACTTTACACTTACCTTAAACCCTGCGTCTCGCATAAATGATATTCACCAAAGACACCACAGCCTAATTTTTCCACAATTACTAATGAATGTCTTGGAAATTCTTGCAATTGACAATTGGCCAATTCTTCGGCATCAACAATGTTCATGAAATCACTCAATTCGGTTACGTTGTAATGATGCTGGTGCTGCTGCTGCGGTTTTGACAATGTGACATTAACGCCTGGTCCCATCAAGACGCCCAAGCCATTAGGACCAACCCCCAGACCACTATTACCAGACTTTTCAAAATTTAGAGTTTTACTGGAAGGTAGCGTTTGGGCATTTTGAGAATTTCCAACTAAAAAACCACTTTTGCCATTTGGCAATGTTCCGGTGGCTGACGACGCTGGTGGTGTTGTTATTGTTGCTGATGTCATTGCTGGTGGTGGTGCTACTGCTGCTGCTTGTAAGGCTGTTGTTGTTGTCGTTGATGTAGCACTATACATTGGCCTCTCTACAACTGCATTATTGGTAGCCAATGTTGACGACATATTGGCTTTACAAATTGCCATTGCAGCATAATATTTCTCAGAGGGTGACATTGTTGTTGTTGTTCCAGCTGCTGCAGCTGCGGCTGCCACTGCTGTTGCTGACGATGGTGAAGGTTGCTGACGGTGGGGTCCTGTTGCCGCTGCTGCTGCGGATGGTGATGTTTGCGGTTGCTGCAAAGTGTAATGTGATGATGACGCTGCTAAGGCATTAGATGTTGCACCAATACCAACAATACCCATCGGCGGTGGTGGCGGGGGTGGTATTTTCATATGAAACATATTGTTGAGAGTGTTGCGGTTGCTCGTTAATGTTGTACTGTAATTACTGTTACTTCCATTAAGACTATTTGAGCCGATGCCTCCGACCCCAGCCAAAATGCTGCCCGCACCGCTGTACAGTGAATTTGACTTTTGGGAGGGTATTAGGTCTTGCATATGTGGTACAGCATAATCCTGGCACACAATATCGGGCACATCTGTATATGAAGGAGGCAAATAGGAAAGAAAAAAAGAAAAGTGTATTAGGAAAATACGTCATTACTTGAATGTATAAATTGAGAGTATATTTTGTTATATAATTGGACTAATGGCTTTAATTGTATTACAATTATACATATTTGTAATTATAATTAGGGGGTGGAGTGTATAGTATTTGAATAGGAGAACAATCTACTTTCCCGAAAAGAATTTGGTTGCTGCAGCATAATGTAAGCATACGGTTAAATTTAATTGATAATCTTGGCATTCAAACAAAAATCGCTTAAAGATATCCAGCTGACACATAGAAATGCGGTTTAGTGACAATGAATTGTCAAAAAAGGATCGGGATGTACACACAATTTGTTGCAAAGTTTATGATTGTGACAGGGCTTGTGCATAGGCGGCTACTTTATATAACACTTGGTAAGAGTTTTCGTCAACATTAAAAACTATATTTAAAAAAAAAAATTGACGGACATTCTTGGCAACATAAAGGAATTTTTTAAGATTTTAAGACTTAAACTTTTTTTTACTATTTCAAAGCAAAACAATCTAGTAGGGTATTTACCTTCCGAAGTTCAAATACCATTTGTAAAAATGGTGATAAAACTGGTCCGGTGGACGGGACACGGGAGACGTCCGACATTTTCTATAGTGGCCATGCGGACAAGCACGAGTTTGGATGTGGATTTGTGGTTGGCAAGAGACTGCGACACCTAGTAAACCCGGTGTGTGAACGTATAGCCACCATAAGACTCAAAACAAAGTTTTTCCACACAACACTTATATGTTCCCATGCTCCGACAGAAGAGAAAAGCGATGAGGACAAAGACGAGTTATACGACGGCCTAGAAAATGTATATGACCGTAGCCCAAGCCATGAAATCAAAATTGTACCAGACGATTTCAATGCTAAAATAGGCAGGGAGACCGCATTTGAGCCTACCATTGGAAAATTCACTCAGCACACCGAAACGTCGAACAATGGCATCAGACTGATACATTTCTCTGCGCCAAGAAATATGGCTATAAAAATATTCATAAGGCAACATGGTTATCTCCAGTTCAATTGACGAGTAATCTGGGGTACGAACATTGACTACGACCACTACCTAACCGCAGGTAAGGTGCGCACAAGTCTAGGCATGGCGGAAAACATAGGTAACCAGGCACGACAAAAGCTGGACATCGGTAAACTGCGGACCACAGAGGTAGCGGACGCCTAACTGCTATAGAATGCTCCAACCTCTGATAATATTACCTCGCAGTAGTATATGGGACCGGCCGTGGCATAGTGGTTAGAACACGCGACTACTATGCGGGAGATCACAGGTTCAACTCCTGGCTCCAGTCATCTTAAAAAAAAAAATTAAAAATTTTCATTCATTGTCGGCTCCCCTCGAATGTTGTTGACAACAACTTCGCAGTATATGTGTCGAGTAATCGGCAGTCTAGTAAGAGCTTCTCAAACAGTGTCGTTCGCATTCGTCGATAAACAGGTAGGTGCCGTTAGTTGTGAATCTTAAAATAGAAAGCGTGTTAATTCACAACAACGCGAGAAGCTATCCCATACCTCATTCATGGAGTGTAAAGGGAAATTAAGTAAGTAGCAGTATATAGCCGAATCTATAGAACGGACTGCGAGAAGCGTACTTGGGTACTTAAAGCAGTCTCAAAAAAGTGCCTGGTACGATGACGAATGTCGCATTGCAACGAGACAATGAAGAAAAGACAGGATAAGTGCACAGAGTTGATCCGAAGTAGAGTAGAAGCCCCAAAAATTCTACCAGAGAGTTAAGGCGAGAATGCTTGGAACAGGGTTGCCCTCCTGCGATGGCCAGCTAGGACCCGAATAATGTCTGAAGATATGTAGAGATCATTTTCGAAATTTACTGGATACGGACACCACTCCAGAAGACCCCGCTCCAATCCTAGACGATTATATTAACATGTCCACCTCCGAGGCAGAGCGAGATACGTATGGCAATATTCCGCCTAAAAAACGGCTGGTGCCGATGGTCTTCCTGCTGAATTGTTTAAGGCAGGCGGGGAGGAGTTGATTAGGAGCATGCATCAGCTCATGGAAAACATATGGCTAGAGAAGAGCATGTCCGGGGATTGGAGTCTCAGTCTGTTGTGTCCCATATACAATAGAGGAGATCGTACTGAATGTATGAACTACCGTGTAATAAGCCTACTATTACCAATCGCGGACAAATCCTGGAAAAAAAACTCATGAAAATCAGATCGTCACCTACTACCTCTTTGTCGACTACAAAGCTGCCTTCGACTCTTCGATAAGGAACAGGCTATGTCTGAGTTTGGTATTCCTAACTCGACTTTGTAGATGTACCTAGGAGAAAACCAAATCCTCTATTCAATACCGAAAGAGCTCTTAGGCAGGGTGATAGCTTGTCCTGCACACAATTTAATATAGTTATGGAGAATGTGATGAGAAAGGCTGGTGTTAACATGTCTGGCACCATATTCCACAAGAGCCACATACCACTAGCTATTGCCGATGACATAGACATCATTGGCCAAAATCTGCGGGATGTTACTGCAGTTTTCCCATTGCTAGAAAAGGAGTAAGCAAAAATGGGCTTAGTGATCAACAAGGACAAAACAAAAATAATGATTTTGACGGAAAAAGAGTCGAGAGAAAAATTACTCTGGAAAATATATGGGCCTATCTGTGTCGACGGCGAGTTTCGTCATCATATGAATCATGAGCTGTATGAGCTCATACCAGGACATCTACGTATGTAAAGGAGTCAGAATCCAACGACTACGATGACTGGGCATGTTGTCAGGATGGATGGAAATGCGCTAGCAAGAAAGGTGTTTAAAGGTGAACCTGAAGGACGGCGCAGACCAGGGAGACCCAAACATCGTTGGAAAACCAAGTGGTTGGCGATGTGCCACCATATGGTAGGACTAACTGGAGAACGCACGCACAAGACTGAAGCGCGTGGAATTCTTTAATGCTTCAGGCCTCAAAATTATGAACTACGTTCGTAAGTTGTAATGTTCCACTTAACCCTTATGTAAGTGTTAAAAAAAACACCCACATACAAATTATATGAAATTAAAAATATTTTTTTTATTGTGCTGTACGTAGGGTTGCCAGACGATCTTGATTTTTCTTGATTTACAATAATTTTTAATGCTTGTCAAGAATCAAGAAAAAATAAGTTTTGTCAAGAATTTTATAGACCAACCAAAAAATAACGAAAATATTTTTTTTTTCAAAATGTTTTTTTCCTTGAACAAAGTCTTGTAAAAAATTAAATGAAAAGTTCATTGAAATATTATTGTGAAAAGTTTTCTTTAGTGTATTTGTTCGAAAATATATCATCAATTACACAAGGGAACAAGGTATTTGTTGTTTAAGAACTGAATATTGTTTTAAAGGTAATTTGGGACGCTGAATCCAAATCTGCACTTGGTTTTTTTGTATCAGCTCGACTTTTCGCGATATACCGTTATGTCCAAAACTAAGCCACTTCCACTACAAATATTTAAATAACTTGAAAACGGTTCACCATATTCAATTAAAAAAAACATAAACTCGTCAACAAAATTATCTTTAATCCGTGCCTACATTGTTTTTAATTTGGCCTAGTAGTTTCAGAGATATCGTTGTAGTTTAAAAAAAAAACAAAAATTTTACAAAAAAAAAAAATTTTGTTTCTTAAAAATTCAAAAAAAAAAAGATAATGCAACAAATATCACAGTGTTGGTCTTAAAACAGTTAGCTTAATACAGTTTGAATCAAATGAGCTATATTTCATTGCAATCTGTGCACAACTTTTGATTTTGTCAACAATTTACTAAGATAACTAAATTCACAAAAATCGCGATTCCCATACAGAAATAACATTTATTAATATGTTTGTGAAAGTGTAACTCGAGCAAACCTTAACGGATCGTTATGAAAATTTATCAGTATTAATATTTTTCGAAACGAACTTATGAGATTGTAAATGGGAAGAGTAGCCCCACCCCTTCTGGTACCTCCCATACAAAATTACCTATTTTGGAATAATTAATATATCTCCGATAGCTGCCAAACAGTCTACCGGAGGATATTTAAATTTGGTCAGTTTATTTATCTTGCAAAAGTAGACAAACCCTAAAAAAACCGAAACCGTTGCCATACCCCTTCTGGTAC
Source organism: Muscina levida (assembly GCA_964034835.1). Taxonomy (NCBI): domain Eukaryota; kingdom Metazoa; phylum Arthropoda; class Insecta; order Diptera; family Muscidae; genus Muscina; species Muscina levida. The sequence goes on from OZ035881.1 coordinate 28,098,033, forward strand.
CTCCCATACAAATGACCGAACTCACCCCAATAGTCTTACATACATATCTTTTTTGTGAGTACACTGAATTCAGTCAAATTTTGGGTAAGTTGTACGGTTGTAAATATTGGACTCAGGAATGAATATAGACTATATGGGATCACCCCTTCTGGTACCTTCCATACAAAATGACCTATTTTTGGAAAATTAATATTTCTCCCTTAACTTCCAAATTGAAACCTGCCGATTAATTAAATTTTGGATTAGTATTGTAATGGGAGGCAAAACTATAAATTAAACTATAAATAAATTTGCAAATTTGTCATGATTTTTAAAAATAAAAAATTTTAATTTTTTTTGGGTAGAAACAAAAAAATTCGAAAAATCTGTTATCACCGAACTTAGCATAACTCATTCAATTTTCAATCGATTTTTATGTACATACATGTTTTAGAAAGCTAATTTAATATTATCTTCAATGAAGCTTATAAAAAGAACAATTTGCCCCCAACCGATTAACTTTCAGCGTGAAGAAAATTAAAATTTCCATTTTTTTTTGTATTTTTTTTTGAATAAAAGAGCCTTTACTCAGTAATTTTTTTTTGTGATATTAAAAAATTTGGCAGAAGCTCCGTTCGTGTAAACCCTAATTTTAGCTTAATCGGCTAAAGATCGCCGCCGTCTTGTTCTTGTAGAGAAAACCCTTAATGGTTTTTGAAAGCCGTAGAGAGACAATATCAGGTCAGCGACGTAATGTGTTATTGAATCGTAATTTTTCTCATTTTAAGCTTCGAAGCGTTAAATTTACCAATAACACTAAGCCGTAAAATTATAAAAATCAATATCAATGCTCCCACTATATTTTGTATACCCTCAACCTTAGGTATGAGGTAATAGTAGACAAATCCTCCCATACACCTCCCATACAAATGAGCAAATTTACCCTCATAATTTTAGGTACATATCATTTTGATAGTACACTGAATTTATAAATAAAAATTTCACCCCGGAATTAATATGGACTATATCGGCCAACCCCTGATTCCTCCTAAAGAAAATGACCTATTTTTGGAAAATTTATATTTCTTACATTAAATCCAAAACGACAACTGGAGGACACTTAAATTTGGTCAGTTTAAAACAAAATCCTTGGGAAACTTAAACGATTGTCACACTCTCTGTAGTATCGCCCATAATATTGACCGAAAACACCCACATAGTTTTACACGCATATCTTTATGTTACGTACACTAAATTTAGGTACAAGGTAAGATTTTATTCAACGTCATCCTGCAAATAAACATCTGTACTTTCAATAGTTTCTAAAATAAACTCAAGACGTTAAAAATAGTTTACTATTAATATTTTGCATTTATAGGTGAAACTTAAAGAACTGACTGTTTCATCCAACCCATTAGAAATTATGAATTTTTTAGAGATATTTGTGCGTAAAAGACTTTTTCGGTAAACCCATACAAAATTACAATATTTTCAGAAAGATACAATTAAAATTTCTAAATTTGATGGTAAATTCATTAACACTTTTTTGCACTTCAACCCTTTAAACGGTGTAACAACATGTGAATACTTTTTATAAAAAAATAAGTGATACTGAAATATTTACGACATCTAACGTATGAGTGTTTTTATTTGTCAAGATTTTTTTTCGCGATCAAGATATTTTTTGGTGAATGTCAAGAATTTTACAATTTCAAATCTGGCAAGCCTAGCTGTACGTAAAATCGATATAAAACGATTCTTTTATGTTTTGTGGCTTTTTTATATCGATTTTACGTACAGTACGATGAGAAAAATATCCAAATTTCACATAATTTGTATGTGGGGTACCCGGGTACCCCTGTCACTCTGGAGAAGGTGTTTTTTTTGTCACTCACATAAGGGTCAATTATCAGCGCTCAAATTTATTTTTTTATCTTCCCAAAAAAACTAGGACATTTTTCGAAGAATTAAGCTTCAGAAAATGTTATTCCAAAAAAAAAAAAATATTTCTTTCATGTAGTTTCATTGATTTGACTTTGGGGAACCCTGGTACCCCTGCCACTCTATTAAAGGTGTAAAAAGAATATCGATATGCCACGGTCTTCTAAAGGGATACAGTAAACCCACTCCAATGAAAATATAGAAACAATTAAATGTTAAGAGTTGTCAAAATGTTTGAGCTTTTTAAACCATCTGCATCCATTACATATATTCACTTGAAAATTTAAAGGGTACCCAGTTACTCACATAAGGTTTAAGTAAGTAAGTGTCATAGGCCTTTTAATCGAAGGGCTCTCACTTACAAAGGAAGCGAAGAAGTCAGTAAGTGCCAAATCTGTTGCAATTACGTTACAAGCGGTATTTTAATCCAGCTTGATGACACGCTTGATTACGAAGTAAGTGACGATGTCAGTAGGTGCCATTCAATAGCATTGTTATAGCAGTTATAATGAGTGAATGATATTTTTTACATTACACACGCATAATATTGTTAGTACCCTACTACCTGTAGAGTGAGGGCATAAAAACAGCCTTGTATGCATATGGTTATGGCGGGGCTTGAACCCCGATCATGCGAAGGATAGTCACGTGTTCTAATCATTATGCCACGGTAGATGTCATTTACGCTCCCTTTCTTTTAACTCTCTCTTTCTCTCTTGTTGAAGGTGTTATTGCACTCTTGCCTCTATCTTTTTGTCAGGCCTCAAATTTATGAACCACGTTCATAATTTTTAATGGGCCGCGTAAGTAAGTTTAGGTAAGTATAGGAAAAAAGCCTCAAGATCATCAGTTTTTAAGATAAAGCTAGACACGTTCACCATTTTTATCAAAATAGATACATTATTGGTCCATACTTTTAGGACGATGAAAGAGGACATGCTGATGCAGTTAATACTGAGCGGTGTATTGCCATGCTTATACTTTTTATACTTATATATATTGTAGCACCAGCGCACAGTGGTCCAGACAGACAATCTAGCGGGATTTAAGTCGAATTTAAATTTTTTAAAATGCTGATTTTCTTTGTTTTCTTTTAATTAACAACACTTGTAAAAGCTCATAAAAGCTTTGGCAAGAGCATTTATGCGCATTTCTGATCTGCTGCGAGCCTTCAAAGTGAAAAAATTTTTAACACGTGGCTCGCAAAGATTTTACAACATTTTTGGACTTCTCATGGTTGATCCAAATTACGAACAAATTATACTTTATTGAGTCATTATCTTTTTTTTTTCATTCAGAGAAGGTATGTAGTAAATAAAAATTATATGTTTGTGATCAGTCTTCCCATGTGTAGCAAAAAAAAGTGTGGTAGAATTAAGCTGTTGTAGCATATATGGTTTTAGAGCGTATACTGACATTTTTGGACTATAACTAACGTCATTCAATCGTATTCAATCTAAATTTAGCATTTATGTAAATTGTGAGTCCTTGTGTTGTAAAAATATCCAAAATGATAACCAACTACGTCCAACTGTTGGAGATATATGGAGAAAAGCCCCACCATCTCCGGTACCTCCCATACAAAATGAAAAAATATTAATTATTAATTAACTGTTTAATTATCTTTCAATAGTAAACAAATACTGAGAAACCAAAGCATTTGCCACACTTCTTCTGGTACCTCCCATACAAATGACCGGATTCACCCTCATAGTTTTAAATACATTTTTTGGTAGGTACACTGAATTCGGTCATATTTTGTACAAGATATAAGCTTATTTAAATTTGACTTAGGAAGCAATATGGACTATATCGGCCGACCCCTTCTGGTACCTCTTATAAAAAACCAGAGGTTTTTTCAGCCATCCAGATTTGGTAGCCCGCATTTTAAGAATTTCCGAATCACTTATGTACTATACGATATGACATACTATCATACCTATTGGCACGATGTGTGAAGAAGCCCTTGAAGCGAGGAATAAGAAAGTACGGGATTAACGTCAAGATAAATAAATACTTTATATTTCTTCATATAAGAACTTTTACCTGTAGACTGTAGAAAATGTCAGTTGTATGAGAGCTATGACATATACTTGACCTAGAAAATTAAGAGAATAAGTGTTAAAAAACATAAGTTACAATTTTCATTTAAACTTATTTCTCTTCATTTACTCGAGTTACTAATTAAATCCGGCTAGCACAGCTGTTTGGCCCACTGTGCAGCGCTACAACATTTTTTTGGTTTTAGTCAACGGGCGTGGATTCAAAAAGATGAGGCAAATCTCAAACTCGTTGGGTACGGTTTGCGAAATTTTTGAAGAGTAATATTCAAAATATAAAACGACATTAACTGGGTACTTCGTAGTTCAGACTCTTCCTAAGGAACATTTTTCTTTAGAGATACCTTAATGTAAATTTTTCAACAGCAACCCAGTGTATTTTAAGGAATTAAAGAATTGTACTTGCCAGAAAGCACAGAATATTTCAGGACACAAATAACAATACGTCAGTTAAAATTTCCTCTCCAGGTTGACAGTGTCAAAATAAAAAATATTACTTACTTACTTAAGTGGCCCATTACAACTTACAAATATGGTTCATAAGTTTGAGGCCTGAAGTACTAAAGAATTCCATACGGTTCGGTCTTGTGCGTGTGTTCTCCAGTTAGTATTACCAGATGGTGGCACGTCGCCTACCACTTGGTCTTTCCAACGGAGTTTGGGTCTCCCTGCTCTGCGCCGTATTTCAGGTTCGGCTTTAAACACCTTTCTCGCTGGAGCATTTACATCCATCCTGGCAACATGACCCAGCCATCGTAGTCGTTAGATTCTGACTCTTTTAGCTACGTCGATGTCGTGGTAAAGCTCATACAGCTCATGGTTCATCCGATGGCGAAACTCGCCGTCGACACAGCTAGGTCCATAAATTTTTCGGAGTACTTTTCCCTCGAATACTCCCAGGTTTTGTATGTCCGTTGTCGTAAGCACCCATGATTCGGCAGCATACAAAAGAACGGGTAAGATTAGCACCTGGTAAAGCTGTTTCTTAGTATTCCGAGATAAGGTGGTATTACTAAAGTGCTGCCGAAGTCCGTAAAAACATCTATTGGCTAGCACTATTCTCCGCTTAATTTCTTGGCTGACATTATTTTTCTTATTGACGGAAGATACGAGGTAGGTAAACTCATCTACTACCTCAAAACAATAATTTTCAACGTTGACGCTGCGTCCCCATTGAGAGGACTCTTTGTCCGTCGAAATCATTATTTTTGTTTTGTCCTCGTTGACCGCAAAACCCATTTTTGTCGACTCCTTTTCTAGGGATGAGAAGACTGCAGTAACGTCCCGCAGATTTCGGCCAATGATATCACACAATATGCTTGAAAGGACGTTGTACGCAATCGGTAATAGGCTTATTCCACGATAGTTCTTACATTCACTACGATCTCCTTTCTTGTATATGGGACATAACAGACTAAGACTACAATCCCCGGGCATGCTCTCCTCTTGCCAGATGTTCTCCATGAGCTGATGCATGCTCCTTATCAGCTCCTCCCCGCCAGCCTTAAACAATTCAGCAGGGAGACCATCGGCTCCAGAAGCTTTGTTGTTTTTAAGGCGGGAGATGGCCATACGTATCTCTGGCTCGGTTAATACCATCGTCATGGATTGGAGCGGGGTCTTCTGGAGTGGTGTCAGTATCCAGTAAATTTCTAAAGTGATCTCTCCATATCTTCAGAACGTTATCCGGGTCCATCACTAGCTGACCATCACTGTCCTTGCAGGAGGGCAACCCTGTTCCACGCATTCTCGCTTTAACTCTCTTGTAGAATTTTCGGGCTTCCCCTCTACTTCGGAGCAACTCAGTGCACTCATCCTGCCTCTTCTTCAGCTCCTTCTTTTCTCTTCTAAAAAGACGAGTTGCCTGTCGTCTCTTCTCCCTGTGCCGTTCACGAACAGCTCGCGTTGCCATTGGCTGCAGTTTCGCCCTGTATGCAGCAACCGTCTCTCTCGTGGCAGTGCGACATTCATCATCGTACCAGGCATCTTCTTGAGACGGCTTTGAGTACCCAAGTGCGCTTCTCGCAGCCCGTTCTAAGGAGTCGGCTATATTTTGCCACTGCGAGGTTATATTGTCAGGGGTTGGAGCATTCCGCAGCAGTTGAGTTAGGTGGTTGGAGTAAGCGTTTGCTACCTCTGTGGTCCGCAGTTTACCGATGTCCAGCTTTCGTTGTGCCTGGTTACGTACGTTTTTCGCCATGCTTAGCCTTGTGCGTACCTTAACTGCGGTAAGGAAGTGATCGGAGTCAATGTTCGCACCCCTAATCACTCGTACGTCCAGAACACTCGATGCGTGCCGTACATCGACTACCACGTGATCTATCTGATTCCTCGTCAAATGATCTGGAGATATCCATGTTGCCTTATGAATATTTTTATGGTTAAATCTAGTGCTGCTAACTACCATATTTCTTGCCGCAGAGAAATCAATCAGTCTGATGCCATTGTTCGACGTTTCGGTGTGCAGACTGAATTTTCCGATTGTAGGCTCAAATGCGGTCTCCCTGCCTATTTTAGCATTAAAATCGCCTAGTACAATTTTGATGTCATGGCTGGGGCTACGGTCATATACATTTTCTAGGCTCTCGTAGAACTCGTCTTTGTCCTCATCGCTTTTCTCTTCTGTGGCAGCATGGGCACATATAAGTGTTATGTGGAAAAACTTTGTTTTGACTCTTATGGTGGCTATACGTTCACACACCGGGTGGAACCTTGAGACTAGGTGTCGCAGTCTCTTGCCAACCACAAATCCACAACCAAACTCGTGCTTGTCCGCATGGCCACTATAGTAGATGTCGCACGTCTTCTTGCACGAGCACCCGTGTCCCGTCCACCGGATTTCCTGTAAAGCGGTTATGTCAGCCTTGTATTTTTCGAGGACTTCCGCCAGTTGGATGGAGGCACGTGGTCTATTCAGTGTTCTAACATTCCAGGTGCATATCCTCAAATCATGGTCCTTAATTCGTTTGCGGTGGTCGTCAACATTTTGGGGGGTCCGTTTTATTCTTATCTTACTTCTTTTCTTTGCAATCGGTTATACGTCAGTGGCGGGGTGCAAGCCCAGCGCACCCCGTCGCAGTTTTCTCCACCTGCCAGGATTTTATTGCAGCCGCCCATTCTGGGTCAGACGCTGACCAGGGTACCGCTCACTCTGAGCTGACCTACCTGGGTTTTAGGTTTCGCCCCTCACAGTTAGCCGTGCTCTGAAGGGTGTCAGATGCACGTTTCCAGGCGTCACCACGTGGAAGTACTCCGTTCGCAGTAGTACCACGAATACGGAGCTCTGTGAGTAGACTTGAAGTGCAATTGGCAAGGATCACTCTGGGTTTGCCAAGTTAAACCGATCAGAAGCTTTACCTTGCATCACACTCCCGACGCTATATAGTTTGTAATATATAAAATTCCTTTTTGTGTATTTTCATAATAAACTATTTAATACCTACGGAATCTGTTTTAATCTCAATCCTTTCTAGTTACCTTTTTTAAAGTATGCTCTATTCTTATTGCAAGCAAAATCCCTCAAAACATACTATAGTCTTCCTCAAACACATAAAATAGTATTATGGCTAGCGGTCACTTTAATATCTATAATTCACATTTCACATTTTTTCTTTGTAGAAATAATTTAAATTCAAAAAAACTTATTCTTGTTCCTATTGCCACAATTCACAAAGTTTTTGTGGTTTGTTATACAAGATTTCCATCCTTCAGAGTTTGCTGCTTTAATGTTTATTGCGGTGTTGTTTTCCTTTCAAGTTGCTTTAAAGTCTTTTATTTTATTTTTGTTTTTGTAGTTTCCTGTATGGGAAATTTTCGGTGTTTTCTTTGGTTGTTATTTGTCTGACATTTGAGTGTGGTTCACAACATAGAGTTTCTTCAATGTTTGACTTCTTAAGGATTCTTCCCTGTTATGTGTGGGTTTGAGTGTTTGAGTGTATGTACGTGTGTGTGTGTGTTTTTTTTTCAGGATATATTTCATCGGTATTTATTGTTTGTTTGCATTTCATGTAGCCCATAAAGAAAATAAGCACGAGAGAAAAATATAAACTGAAAGAAATGAAACCAAAGACAGCCAAAAATAACAGCAACAAATGTTAATGACTAAAGTTTTTGACAAGCCAATGCATACAATTTATTTTTATATTTATTTCGTTGTATTTTCTATATTAAGAAGTTGATAAAATATATGTGATAAGATATAAAACGAAGGAAACCTTAAAGCAGTAGTTGTTCAGGCGATAGAAAGAGAAATATGAGTATAAGGAAAAATGTTGGGCTTTTGAGAAGGAGATATTAAATGATGAAGTAAATTCTGTGGGGATTTGTTTATATTTAAAGAGTTTAAATAACCAAAAGAATCCCGTTTTAAATTTTGTATCCATTAAACAAATACCACTTTAAGAGAATACACAGCATGAAAGGTCCTGAGAAACAATCTGCAGTTTTCGTTCGCTTTAATATTGTGACAAAAATAATTGTTTGGCAAATATAATCCCAACTATAAGATCCGAAATAACAAATAAACATAAAGTAGCAGCAAAGTAGTCTAAAGATTATGCATCTAACCAATCATATATGTAAACGTTTTGGTATCAATAAACCTCCTAATGTAATAAAAGGCAAATGTCGATAGTATTTAATACGATTGCAGAATATTTGCTTACATTATAACGTTATATTCTCATATTACGTTATCGCAATTATACTCTATTTAATATCTATTAAATTCCACTCAGGTAATATGAATAATAAACTTTAAAATTTAATTTTATGTTAATATCTACCAAACATTTGCCTCAATCAAAATGTTACTGTATAACTGATTGACTAACTAACTTCTCTAAAATGCTCTAAGCCATATCAACCCATTACCGTGTTAAGAATTCGGTTTCAGTTTTATGTATGTGGAACTATTCACATTCACATTCAATTTATTCATCAAATCATTTTGCACTAACTACCATCACCGCGAATGTTGACCCATTTTCCGTTTAAGCACTTTGACATAATTACTGTTTGTTTTGAATTCCGTTGATATGTGTGACAGTTCTTTGTGAAAATTTGTTAATGTTTGTGCATAACGTGACAACATAGAACACATCATATTTGCTGATAGGATCAAAACGGATGATTGACGCATCAAACTGTGGGCTTATTAGAATGGGATAACCCAGTAAAAACAGTAAGATACAGATTTATCAAATATTATCGCGGTAGTGCAAATATAAATCATTTTAAAGAGGTTTCTTTATTTGGATTGTCTACGTTAACGAATCACGCTCACTTTTTGTGTCATATACATACGTACCAGGATTTATCTTCGTAGCTTTAAAAACTTAAACTTAAAAACTTAATTTACCTTAACAACCAATGAATGAGGTATGGGATAGCTTCTCGCGTTGTTGTGAATTAACACGCGTTTTATTTTTATACCATCACCCTAAGGGATGAGGGTATGTATCATTTGATACGACCCAAAAGTGTAACACATAGAAGGAGTCACTTAAGACCCTAGGTATCTTTGAACCAAATTCGATTCATGACTTTTTGAGTAGTTTGAGCCATGTCCGTCTGTCTGTCTGGCTGTCCAGTTGGTGCGCACGATAACTTTCAAAAAACGCAACTAAATGTTTTGAAATTTTGCAGGAGTTAATATTTTCCCAAAACTACTTCTGGTACCTCCCATACAAATGCATCATTCCGCCCTCTTTAGAAATAGAGTAATAATATCAATACACCCAACTGGATCGTACCCAAATTCTGTATTTAGTAAAGCTATAACAAGATAAAGTTTTGGAAAAAAATTGGAAGTCTGGCCACGCCCCTTCTGGTACCTCCCATACAAATGTACCTTTCCGCCCACTATAGAGATTGAGTAATAATGTCAATAAATCCAACGTGATCGTACCCAAATTCTTTATTTAGAAATGTTTTAACAGGATAAAGTTTTTGAGAAAAAAACTTATAGTCTAGCCACGCCCTATCTGGTACCGCCCACTTTAGAAATCGATTAATATTATTAATATACCTAACGCGATCGTGCTCAAATTCTGTATTTGGTAAAGCTATAACAGGATAAAGTTTTGGAAAAAAATTGGAAGTCTAGCCACGCCCCTTCTGGTACCTCCCATACAAATGTACCTTTCCGCCCTCTATATAGATGGAGTAATAATGTCAATAAATCCAACGCCCCTTCTGGTACCTCCCATACAAATGTACTTTCCCGCCCACTATAGAGATGGAGTAATAATGTCAATAAATCCAACGTGATCGTACCCAAATTGTTTATTTAGAAATGCTTTAACAGGATAAAGTTTTTGAAAAAAAAATTTAAAGTCTAGCCGCGCCCTATCTGGTACCTCCCATACCCATCTGATACCGCCCACTTTAGAAATCGATTAATATTATTAATATACCTAACGCGATCGTGCCCAATTTCTGTATTTGGTAAAGCTATAACAAGATAAAGTTTTGGAGAAATTAGAAGTCTGGCCACGCCCCTTCTGGTACCTCCCATACAAATGTACCTTTCCGCCCACTATAGATATGGAGAAATAATGTCAATAAATCCAACGTGATCATACCCAAATTCTTTATTTATAAATGCTTTAACAGGATAATAATTTTGAGAAAAAAATTTAAAGTCTAGCCACGCCCTATCTGGTACCTCCCATACCCATCTGGTGCCGCTCACTTTAGAAATCGGTTAATATTATTAATAGACCTAACGTGATCGTGCCCAAATTCTGTATTTAGTAAAGGTATAACATGATAAAGTTTTGGAGAAATAGTCTGGAAGTCTAGACACGCCCCTTCTGGTACCTCCCATACAAGTGTACCACTTCGCCTACTTTAAAAATCGAGTAATAATATTAGTATAATAGAAAATTTTTTGTTATACTGAGGGTGATGGTATATGTAAGTCGGGTTGCCCGACTGAAACTTTCTTACTGGTTAGATTCACAACTAACGGCATCTACCTGTTTATCGATGAATGCGAACGTCAATGTTTGAGAAGTTTTAACTAGACATGTCGATTGACTTGATATTATTCTGCGAAGTTGCTGTCGACAACATCGAGGGGGCCGGCAATGAAAGAAAAACGTAGATGACTGGAGGCGGGAATGGAACTCGGGATCTCCCGCATGGTAGTCGCGTGTTCGAACCATCATGTCACGGCCGGGCGTCATCATTACACGACCCATTAATACGAAACCGTGAATTAGTGATACAGACCTGATTAAAGGAAACAAAAAAATCAACAATTCCAAAAATTTAAATTTGACATAAATCCCGCTGTATTGCCCGTTTGGGTCTCTGTGCGTGGTTGGCTTAACGGAGCGCAATTTTCGTTCAGGTGACTTCACTTTAGCTGCCTTCCTAGACATAGAAGGGGCTTTCAACATTGTGATATCCTTGGGAATGAAACATTTGACTTTTTGGACAGAGGATCATGACTTTCTTATAGATGTTCTCCCGCCCATTTGTTAATTTTTTGGCTTAGTAAAGAAAGGATGTGAAAAACAGCCTGCAGACGTTGGATCTCAATAACCGAATATAACACATCCCGATTAGAATTCTTTTTCAGTCATGTAGGAGTGACTTGAGACTGGCCTGTGGAATTTTGACTGACCACTGCAATATCAGGCATCTAACAGGCAAATGGGATAGGCCCATTTACTGCAGTGTGTGTAAGTACGAGGAAGAGTTCGAAACGACGAGACATCTTCTTAGTGGCTGTCCTGATCTAGCTAGTGCGAGGTTAAGATACTTAGGTCAATGTTACATAGAGGATATAGAGTATGTCTCAGCAGTCGAAGTAAGTGACATAATCGGTTTCCTGCGGTGCCTTCCACGGTTAATTGGGCCAAGTTATTGCCTGATGGACATCTTGCAATGGTTCTCCACGATCTTCTCTTCCTTATTATCTTTACCCTTCCGTCTCTATACTTACTTACTTACTTAAGTGGCTTATTACAACTTACGAATGTAGTTCATAAATTTAAGACCTGAAGTAAGAAAGAATTCCACACGCTTCGGTCTTCTGCGTGCGTTCTACAGGTAGTCTTACCAGATGGTGGCATGTCGCCAACCACTTGGTCCTTCCAACGAAGTTTTGGTCTCCCTGCTTTGAGCCGTCCTTCAGGTTCACCTTCAAACACCTTTCTCTCTGGAGCATTTAAATCCATCCTGGCTACATGTTCCAGTCATCGTAGTCGTTGGATTCTGACTCTTTCAGCTACGTCGATGACGTGGTAAAGCTCATACAGCTCACGTTTCGCCTTCGACACAGATAGGTCCATATATTTTTCGCAGTACGTAGTTTTGTATGTCCGTTGAGGTGAGCACCCACGATTAGGCGGCCTACAACAGAACGAGTAAAATTAACACCTGGTACAGCTATTTCTTCGTATCTCGAGATAAGGTGGTGTTTCTAAAGTGCTGCCGATATCCGTAAACATCACTGATTAATTTCTTGGCAGACATTATTTTTCTTATTAACGGAAGATTCGAGGTAGCTAAACTCATCTACTACATTTACACCATAATTTTCAACGTTGATGGTGCGTCCCCGCCTAAAGGACTCTTTGTTCGTCGAAATTATTCTTTTTGTTTTGTACTCATTAACCCATTTTTGATGACTCCTTTTCTAGCGATGAGAAAACTGCAGTAACATCCCACAGATTTCGGCCAATTATGTCTATATCACCAGCATATGCAAGTGGTATGTGGCTATTGTGGAATATGGTGCCAGACAAGTTGACAACTTCCTTTCTCACCACCTTCATTACCATAGCTATAATAAATAGTGTACAGGACAAGCTATCGCCCTGCCTGTGACCTCATTCTGTGTGGTTCAAAGTGATTCTTTCAAATCTTTACCGAGGATTTGGTGTTTTCCAAGGTACATCTGCAAAGTCGAATTAGCTTTGCAGAAATACCAAACTCAGACATGGCTACATATAACTTACTCCTTATCGGAGAGTCGAAGGCAGCTTTGCAGTCGACAAAGAGGTGGTAAAGTGAATATTTGATCTGTCGTAGATTGACCAGGTCTAAAGCCGCACTGATACGGTCTAATTAGCTTTTCTACATTTGGCCTTAGACGTTCACACTACATGCTCTAAAGGACCTTGTATGCAATTGGTTATAGGCGTATTCCATGATAGATCTTACACTCACTTTGATCTCCTTTCTTGTGTATGAGATACTAGCTTTCCCGGCTCGCGTTGCTTCACCCATATGCATTTTCTAATGAATTTTAGCAATACAGGTAAAATTCAAACGCTTCAGAAGACGAACGAAGGCACCATTTATGTGATTGTTGCTTTATCCCATTGGTCTGAGTGATTGTACCGCTTTAGTCCCTTATTATCCATAAAAGAACGAATTTCTTCGAAACTCTACCTTTAGGCGTTTGGGATGGTTGATGGTACCAGTTTTATCCCTTTATCGGTATTTTTACATCTAAAGAACGATTTTCGAAAAATTACTTCACATCGCACAACCAAAATATTCACTTACATTTTTGCGACTATACCTTTAGCCGTTTAGTTCCAGTTAAACTCCTTTTCGGCCCCTTTTACCACTAAAAGGTAAGAATTTCGAAAACCGTTCTTGCATCGTTCGAATTCCAAGCCCATAAAAATTATTCTGATTATATCATTCGCCGTTTGGTCTGGCCGATAGTAACATTTTTATCTCTTTGTCGATATTTTTACCCAGAAATATCTGATTTTAAACAAACCTTTGCTCTAATTTGATAGTGAGCATGCCCATATCGATTTCTTCGATTATAGCATTAACCGATTGGTCGGGTAATTTTTACCCTTAAAAGTTAGAATATCTAAAAGTCTAAAAAATCTTCTTAGCTGACGTTTACTCGAAAAGGGGAAAAAGGGGCGTGACACTGGTCATTTCCCAGCGAGACGTAATCCCCCATGTACCGTTAATATATATAGCAAATCCCATCTTCATACCTTTAATGGCTCGCTAAATAAAACCGATTTTTGGTATGTGTGGGCGGTGCCACGCCCCTTTTCCTAAGGATGTTTTCATGTAGTCTATAATAGAGACCCTAGGGATAGTACTACACAGTACAAATTTCGTTGCAATCGGTTTATTTATTTCGCCCAGATAACGATTTTTTAAAAAGGGGCGTGGCACCGCCCATTTTCTAGCGAGACGTAATCCTCTTTATATCAGTAACATATGTAGCAAATTTCATCTTCATAGCTCTAATGGCTGTTTAGTTAAGACCGATTGAAATTTCGGTTAGTGTGGGCGGTGCCACGCCCATCTGTCTAATTATGTTATCATGCAGCCTATGATAGAGGCCCTATCGACAGTATCACACATAGAAAATTCAATTGCAATCGGTTTATTTATTTGGCCCATATAACGATTTTGTAAAAATAGGCGTAGCATCGCCCACTCTTCACAAACAAAATATTGTTCTTATACAAACGATATACGTATCAAATCTTGACTTCGTAGCTATAATGGTTCAAATAATACAGTCATATTAAAATTCCAGTTGTATGGGGCGGTGCCACGCCCATTTTACCCCCTTTCAGTCCGATATTCCAAAAATCCCTTCTTAGTGCACACCTACGTCATAAGAGAAACCTGCATTCAAAATTTCACGGTTCTAGCTTTAGCCGTTTAGGCTGGGTAGTGATCAGTCAGTCACCCAAGCCTTTTATATATATAGATAACAGACTAAGACTCCAATTGCATGCTCTCTTCTAGCCAGATGTTCTTCATGAGCTGATGAATGCTCCTAATCAGTTTCTCCCCTCCTGCCTTAAACAATTCAGCAGGGAGTCTATTGGCTCCAGCCGCTTTGTTTTCTTTAAGGTGGGAAATTGCCACACATATCTCGCTCTGGCTTGGAGGTGGTCAGTTAATACCGTAGGAGTTGTGTCCGTATCAAGTAGATTCCTGAAATGTTCTCTCCTTATCTGAGTTGGTCACAAGATGGCCATCGCTATCCTTGTAGGAGGGCAACCCTGTTCCATCTTAACTATCTGGTAGAATTTTCGGACTTCCGCTCTGCTTCGGAGCAACTCAGGGCATTTTTCCCTGTGCGTACCTTTACCGCAGTTAATGATCGGAGTTAATATTCGCACCCCTGATCACTCTTACGCCCAGAACACTCGATGTGTGCCTTCCACCGACTACCGCGTGATCTATCTGATTCCCCGTCAATTGATCTGGAGATAAACATGTTGCCGTATGAATATTTCTATGGTCAAATCTAGTGCTACTTACTACAATATTTCTTGCCACGGAGAAATCAATCAGTCTCATTAAGGAGATCAATTATACCAATTTTAAGTTTAATCATAATTTCAATAAATTTCGCTGGGTTAAACCATTATCGTCCTGCTCATATGTCAATTCAGTTTAGCCACTACGGCGAATAACTAATAAAAATACGTTTCATTTCGTCCACCACAGCGTATAAGTAATAAAAATACATACAAATGTATGTACATTACGTTTTTGGAAGGCAACATGGCATAAAGCTATGTGCAGTGAGCATGGCATTCATTACTCAATAAACTCCTGGAGGGGCTTTATAACAAACACATTCACACAGTCACATAGAAGAAATCGTATATGCAGTGACACTAACACAACATTAGAATTCATTACAAATTGTCCATGTTCAATTTAAATTGAAAGTTTTCGCACAGCCAGTTTGTTATTGTCGTAATTCATATAGCTGTTTGTGTTTGATTGTACTTGTGCTAGTGCAACATGTTGCACAATTACGTATGGCCTGAATGGCACAGAGTCAAACAATGATGAAAATGTTATGAAAACATATGAATGAATGAGTTGATATTTTCGTGGAAAACATTTTCACATCACATTTCAAACTTTAGAGTTTTTGTTTGGTTGCTACATAGTTGCTCTTTTCGGTTTTTTGTTCGTTTGTACTCTTGTTCAATTTGAAGTTGGATTCAGTTTGACATGTCGCGCAATTAAACCGGTACATTGACACGTCATGTCACTTATGGAATTATGTTTCGAGTTGCAAGAGTTTTTTTTTTGTTGCTGCTGTTTGCTCAACTGAGTGTCATACAAAACTCTAGAGAATGGAGAAAACATAGTTTTGCATACATGCTGATGGGTTTTTTTTTTTTTGTTTCGTCGTCCTGACATTTTTAATACAAATTTTTAATTGTTGCTGGTTTTCATAGTTGTCGCACATTCGCCGTTGGTCATTGACTTACCTGTATAGTCAGGGGTAACATGATGCCGTTGCAGGTCATTAATGGAGCAAGCACTCGCCGCACTGGTGAACATGTTGACGTTAAACGGTTCATGATATAAACTACTTTTGTCAATGGACTCATTATCCGGTTCCATGGTGACGGCCTGTGGAAAAAAAGGAGACAAAAATTAATGACATAAGATACAGCGATTGTGTACAATTACTGCAATAACTTTTAAGAGTATGTTGTATGATAACTTTTTTGTTTGCATAATTCAATAAGAGGTTTAATTAATGGAAGTAGCATCATAGAACTGGGCTTGTTGAAATTTTCTTTTTTGCAGTCCTTAGAAGAGAACAGAGGTTTTACAATTTTCTTAATTAACACGACTTAATAAAACCTAATTAGATATAACTCTTGATTTCAAATGTTGTCGACATTACGAATGTCCTCCTCATCAACGTCATTTCTTTGTAGTATTTTTATGTGATATTTTTCTATTTTAATAAATTTTTTTTTTTCAACACCCGATAATAATACCTCTTATATCATATGCAAGTTTTCCTGGTTCGTGTTGCTAGACCCGTACACAAATACTCCATAAGATCAAAAATATATCTGCCTACCCCTCTTGACATACCCAATCCTTGTTCCCGCACAACACCTCCTCCATACCATCATGTGGAATCTTCATGGCCTTCCTAGTTCTTTAAGGGAAAGTATTTAATTTGAGTGACTCTGATCATATCGAAAGGAAAACGTGTGTCTCTCGACAGGTGATAGCGCAACATAACATCCCACCATCCAGTGTTGAAGGATTGGGAAATGCTTCTCATGACGCCAAAGTGTGTGGGCCGAATGCTCGTGGGAAAGTCCAATCCTCTTAATCCCCAACTATGGTGAAAAATTGGAGGTTCACGCGAAATCTGTATTTCTAATATTACTTAAGTGCCGAATAAGTCCGAAAAGAAGTCCGTGTCTTTGTAACCAACAACTGCGATGACAAAGTGAAAGATTACTAAGAACTCAACATTTTTGTTCGGTCCCTGGGCTTCTATTGTTTTGGTGACTTAAATCGGTTTTAGTGCCCTTGTGTTATGGGAGAATAATAAAGGCAATGATGGCCCATTACGACTGGGGTTCATAACATTTCGGTGTATGCTGGGAACGTTCCGTAAACCCCAGCCCAGCTGGTGAACCCACCTGCATGGGCACCATGACGGTGCACCTGGACGGACTCACTACTTCTATGGTGTATTGCATCCACATCGGACTCTCAACGTGGAATAAGGTAGGACGCACGTAATTTGTTAATTTGATTGGCAAATATACCTTTATCGGGAAGCTTTGTTCCGCGATTTTCACCACCCCCTGCCATTCGGAACCTCGCGTAAGTGTGATACCACCCCCCCCCCCCCCCCCCCACAATTCGTTTTTCTATTTTTGACCACCTTTGCTTCGTTGAATCCAGCCTCCCACCTGCTGATGAGTCCTTCGGCAAGGGACGAAAGCGCTCCAGGTATGGCAAATTATGTTGTCCTCAACGGACTGTAAAGTTAGGTCTTCTCCACTCGCTGATGTTCCTCCGCCTCACATACGAGTAGATTTTTTCACAGCTTTGGGGGATTACTTGTCATTTCACATGTACGCTGGCACACACCAATGCGATCTACTCCGGTGCCAATGCGCCCTACTGGTCTGTGTTAACGTGCATCGGGACGGTCTTTACCGCGGCCGCATATCGGCACACCCTGTCTTTGCCGACACCAACCCGCATGGTCCCTAACCCATACTCCTCCTAACCACCACATAATTTTTGGCCACCCCTGTTGATTATGACCTATATGTCTCTGTTGTCCCTTTTTAGCACTAAAAGTACAAAAACTTAAAAATTATTTTTTTCACACAACTGATTCATTAGATGACTTAGATGACTGGCAATGACTTAAAAGCAACCGCTTAGAAGTTAGCTAGAGTTAGAAGGCGAAACGTTGAGTAACCTAATCGGCATGCTACCACCGATGCGTCTTAGGAAGTAGGTTACAGAATTTACTGAAGCTCAACACAGGCTCTCCTAATGGCTTTGGCAGCCCCAAGAAACTAGGATCGGGAGCGGTGGCCTAATAAGCCACTCTCCTTAAACAAAATGTATTATGAAAACAAGGAGAATAAATAAAACAAGAACCCCCCAAATGTTGACGACCCCCGCAAACGATATAAGGACCATAATTTAAGAATATGCACCTGGAATGTCCGCCATAAGGAAATGAGATGGACGGGACAGGGATGCACACGACGAAAGAACTGTGATATCTTTTACAGCTGCCATGCAGAAAGACACGAATTTGGATGTGGCTTCATAGTCGCAAGAGACTTCGACACCTGATCTTAACCCTGTAAGTGACCGAATAGCCACCATTCGCATCCGGGCGAAATATTTTTACATCACGCTGATTTGTGTACACGCCCCGACGGAAGATAAAGACGATGAGATTAATGATGCATTTTACGAGCGCCTAGAGGAAACATACGGCCGCTGTCCTGGCCACGACATTAAAATTGTTCTGGGAGACTTTAATGCAAAAATAGGAAGGGAAGATGTCCTTGGTCCATCGATCGGTAAATTCAGCCTCAGACAATGGGTTTATGCTGGTTAGCTTCGCGGCGGGAAGGAACATGATAGTGAGTGGAACCAGATTCCTGCACAAAGATATCCACAAGGCAACTTGGCAACTGCAAACCCCAGAGATAGCTACTGCCTACTCCAACTAGCTCTCCCAACTTTTACGACACAACGCCTCTACTTCTGACGTTCCCGATACACAGTGGCAGCATATTGCGCATTCCATGGCAGCCGCCGCAAAAACCGTGCTAGGATATGAAAAGCGGCGCTCAGACGAATCCTGGTATGATGAAGAATGTCGCATAACGTCTGAGGAACAGGATGCTGCTTACAGCCAATTGTAACCCGTGCTGTTAGGAAACGGCATAAGGAGAAAGCAAAACGGGCGAGACAGCTATTTAGGCGAAAAAAACGTCAGATGAAAGAACGGGAGAACGAGGATATAAAACGATACAGGGATAAAGGTGAGGCCCGAAAATTTTACCAGAAAGTAAGAGCAAATGGATACGGTAATAGCCTCCCCACCTGTAAGGACAGTGATGAAAATCTGGTCACGGATACGCAGTGTGCTGCACATATAGAGAACACTTCCAGAAACTGCTGGTTCCAGAAGGCAGCGCACGTGAAGTTATCACGCCAATTGTCGACGACGGCTTAGATTGCCCACCACCAAGTCAAGCCGAGGTAAGAAGAGCAATATCGCGGCTGAAAAACAACAAAGCAGCCGGTGCCGGTTCAAGTCCGGTGGCGACGAGCATGCACCAGCTCCTGCGCACGGTTTGGCTTAAAGAGTGCATGTCCGACGATTGGAATATAATCGTATTATGTCCTGTGCTGAAAAAAGGTGACCCAAGTGTGTGCTCCAACTACCGCGGGATCAGCCTTTTACCTATCGCATATAAGGTCCTGTCGAGTGTGCTATGTGAAAGACTAAAGCCAGTGTTATCCAACCTGATCGGGCCTTATTAGTGTGGCTTTAGACCTGGGAAATCAACAACTGACCAGATTTTCACACCTCGGCAAATCCTGGAAAAGACCCAAGAGAAACAGATCGACACGTACCACCTTTTTGTCGACTATAAAGTTGCTTTCGACAGCCCGATACGGCAGAAATTACTCGAAGCCATGGCTGAGTTTGGTATTCCAGCGAAGCTGATACGTCTTTGCGGAATGACGCTGACTGACACGTAGTCTTCAGTGAAGATTGGCAAGGACCTTACGAAGCCATTCTATACCAGACGAGGCCTAAAACAAGGCGACGGCCTATCGTGCGATCTCTTCAACATTGTGATGGATATGATAATGAGAAAAGCTGCAGTAAACACGAGTGGCACTATATTCAACAAATGCAACATGCTACTCGCGTACGCTGATGACGTAGACATCAGCGGTCGAAAACTGCGGGATGTGACTGCAGCTTTCTCAGGTATACAGAAGGAATCAGCGGAAATGAGCCTAACGGTGAACGAGGACAAAACGAAGATAATAGTTTAAACGAACAAAGAATCTACTCGTTTGGGAAACTGCGTGAACGTTGACAACTATTGTTTCGAGGTGGTAGATAATTTTGTCTACCTAGGCTCCGCCATCAACAAAGCAAATAACGTCAGCCTAGAAATCCGGAGAAGAATCCTACTTGCAAATAAATTCTACTACGGACTAAGTAAGTGATTCAATGACAGAGCCCTCTCTCGACGAACAAAACTCCAGATATACCAGATACTGGTTCTACCCGTCTTAATGTATGGCTCAGAATCCTGGATTATGACACAAGCGGATGAATCGGTTCTGGCGGTATTCGAGAGAAAAATACTCCGTAAAATATATGGGCCCATCATCGTTAACGGAGAGTATCGGCGTCGTATGAGTCAAGAGCTGTACGAGCTGTACACTGACATTGACGTGGTCAGACGCATTAAGGTGCAACGGTTGCGTCGGCTAGGTCATGTTGTACGCATGGACGAAAATGCTCCAGCTCGAAAAGTCTTCGACAATGAACTCGATGGACGGCGCAGAAGAGGGCGACCAAAACTTCGTTGGAAGGACCAGGTTACTGAGAACCTTACGGAACTCGGTGTGACTAACTGGAGGAGAAGCGCAGAAGATCGAGACGCTTAAAATATTTTTCTACGTGCGGTATATAATCCACTGGGATTGCATAGAAGTACCAGCTAAGTAAGTAAGTATGATTCATTAGACAAACGTATACCCCAATTTATGTGGTTGTAACTTTAGCGCATTGGTCTAGTTCCTGTTTACACCTTAAAGTACTTAAAAAAAACTTAATTTCCCTTTGCACCCAATGAATGAGGTATGGGAAAGCTGCTCGCGTTGTTGTGAATTAACACGCTTTCTATTTTTAGATTCACAACTAACGATACCTACTTGTTTATCGACGAATGCGAACGTTAATGTTTGAGAAGCTCTTACTAGACACGCCGATTGACTCGACACTTATACTGCGAAGTTGCTGTCAACAACATTCGAGGGGAGCCGACAATGAAAGAACAATTTTTTTTTTAAGATGACTGGAGCCAGGTTTGAACCTGCGATCTCCCGCATGGTAGTCGCGTGTTCTAACCACTATGCCACGACCGGTCCCACCTTAAAGTACAAATGTCGAAAAAATCTCGTAGCTCTCTTATTCCTGCCCATTTTACTCGGTGATGTACCAGTTTATCACTTTTTTGCCTTTTTACCTCTAAAAGTACGAATTTCAAAAAATTTCTTTATATCGCACAACTATTCCATAAAATAAACATTCACCTCTATTTCCGCAAACTGCTTATAGTCATTGGTTTTGAACCAGTGCCAGTTTCATCCCTTTTTTGGTCTTTTTAGCTCTCACATGCGTCACAGAAGAAACCTTTATGAAAAATGTTAAGGCCCAAACCTTGGCCGTTTTGGCTGGAGAGTGATCAGTCAGTAATCCGATAGAAACTGTGAAAATGTTAATATAATCGGTCCCCTAATATGACCGATATAACGATATTTTCAAAAGGGGCGTGACACTTCCTATTTCCCAGCTAGACGTAATCCTCCTTGTACCAGTAACATATGTTGCAAATCTTATCTTCATACCTCTAATGGCTTGTGAAATATGAGCGAATGAAATTTCGATTTGTATGGGCGGTACCACCCGCCGTTGCCTAAATACGTTTTCATGTAGCCTATGATAGATGCCCTGAAGACAGTACCTCACTGAGAAAATTGCATTGAAATCCGTCGATTTTTTTGGCCCATATAACGACCACTAGAAAAAGGGGCGTGGCTTCGCCCCCTTTCCACAAACAAAGTAATAGGTATAGGTACCAAAGCTCGACTTCATGCATAGAATGTTTTAAGTAGCCATTGTAGTACAATTTCCAAAAATCTATTCTTAGTGCGCTCCTACGTCATAAAAGTAACCTACATTCCAAATTTAAAGGTTCTACCTTTAGCCGTTTGGACTAAGGAGTGATCTGTTCGCTACCCAAGCCTTTTATACATAGCTCATGTAGTGTGTATTTTTTGTGTTATATTATTCCTCCCCTCTTCTTACCTTCATTCCATTACAATTCAGTCGCTTGTTATCCACTCCACCCAAAGTATCCGGATTGAAATTATGTTGGAATGCATCCAAAACATTGCCACCATGTCCGCGTTTATTGCGGGCAATTATTGCCATTATTATAACGACCAAAAGTAGAATAATTGTTGTTAGGACAGTGATTAAAATGCCAACTAAACTCGAGGCGTCCGGTTCCTGGTCGATGGGTTTAGGAGAAATAACTGCAAGTAAATTGAAATAAGAGAAAACAATTATCAATAAATTTTTAAATAAAAAAATTAATTCTAACATAAATGCAAATTAAGTTTTCAATTGACTCCAACCAATGAATGAAAAGAGGAAATCAAATAGCTCTCAAGCGGAGTGTGTAAAATATATTAATATGAATATGAGCATGAGATATGACATAACGTACAATTCAATATCAATAACTCAAAAATCATGTTTTTTGAATTATGGCGGTCTTGCACCAAACGAACGATATGAATATACTCAAATTTGGATTTTAATTACTTTATGTTATAAGTATTTTTTTTTATTCAATATACCAATTGAGCCATCCTATTGTTAAATATATTATTGTAACTTGCAAAATTCTTTATTACTTAGTTTGCCACAAAACAATGTGTTCTGCTGTATTACTTTTGTTTTTTTTTCTTATATTTTTTACTTGTTTTTTTTTTTTTTTTTGCAAACTTTAATATATTCTGTGGTCTTATGCTGTCTGGTGTGAAAACTGTGGGAAAACAACTATTTCTGTAATATTTTCCGGTTTACTGCGGTTCGTTGGTGTCCTGGTTTACATCTCATGGAAAATGTATAACACAAATTGTAGAAAACAAAAAAGCTGTAAATATTGTGGCACATGAAGTAACGAACAGAGTAAGATGTAAAGGGCGACGAAATGATACATATAAGCTAAAGTAAGCAAAACAAATAGGAATAATTAAGTAAGCTATAACCTATGCTTTGAAAAGGGATTGTTGAGGTTTTTCAGAACTTTGAGAACACTGTTATCAACTTTGCGAAAGTCATGGTGAAAAAATAGAAATGTATAGAAAAGGACAAGACAAGACCGAACTCGAAGGTTTTTCGCCAATTCGGACAAGAGGAATCGAAATGCATCGAACTGAGTTACAATGACGGTTTCATATTTTTTTTTTTTAGAATTTGTTTTTTTACTTTCTTTACTGTTCTAATGGTTAATTAGAATTTCGACAAGCTATAGTTGGGTTTTCGCGTAAATGTAGTCGCCAATTTTGGCAGCAACTTCCCGCCATAAGCTACTAAATTGCGTACGTCAATAGTCGCTGTGGGTCTGTACTAAGGTGTTCAAAACCGAAACCGAAAACCGTCTAACCGATTTCTTCGAAAATGCTAATTTCGAATACCCGGTTTAACCGGTTTTTTGATGTAGGTTAACCGATTATCCAAAAAGCAGTATTTCTCAGAACATTGCTAGGTCAATTATAGGTAAATTGGCAAAGAAGGTTGTTTATGCTTATCCGATATTCTTCAGCCAAATCTCAAAGGATGCTTTCATTAAAATGTCCTTATGCAATACGAAAATTTGTTTGGAAAATGCTGTAAGGTTACTGTTTCCTCTCATCTTTAAATGGGTGGGATGACTTCCGTATTCATATAAAAACCTTTTAATTGTCGCTATCTCCTAAACTAAGCATCTAATCGCGAAAAAGGACTAAGTCACTAAGATATAATTGGGAACTCATCTTGTAATGGCTAGGAAGCCGTCCATATTTAGATTAACATGTTAAAATGCAGTTATCTCCTAAACTAAGTGTCCGATCGCAAAAAGGAGATTAAGTTATGATTACCATACAATAGTGGGGAAATCACCAATTTACAATTAGGATCTAATTTTAAAAAAGACTGAGATCTCACCTCGAAATGAGTGCTAAGCCGTCGATATTTATATGGAAAACTTTGTGCCTTTATTTCCTACGCTAAGGTCAAATTGATACCTTAATTATGAACCATGCTAATTAAAAATGTAGGGAAACATATTCAAAGTTTGTGAGTAATATAAACTTACAGCCATGTTCTAGAAAACAATTCGGTTTGAAAACAGAGCAAAATCGGTAGAAATGTATTAAGAAGTATTACATTTTTACCGATTTTGTTCTGTTTTTAAACCGAATTGTTTTCCAGAACATGGCTGATATAATAAGTTAAAATTTCCGGATAACTTCTGTTTGAATGGACAGGATATACATTGAATGGATTAATGTATCGAGATTCATATCTTTTCATATTTAATTGCATATTTTGTTCAATTTTATAATTTCCGAAAATCTGAACGGATCCGGTTAACCCGGTTTTATAGTAAATTATGTATTCGAAAACCGAATTGTTTGAAAAAAGAATTTTTCGAATAAACCGGAAACCGGTTTTCTGAAAAATTCAAGTATTTGAACACTATAGTCTGTACGCACTGAAACTCTAAATTTCAGTCCGAAAACTCTATTTCTCACTATGGGTCCTGCACCAACCGATCTGGTGGAAAACAAAGTTCCGGGTAGTTTCGCAACCAAAATACGGTTTAACCAAAAATGCATTATAGTATTGACGACCTATTGCAAAAAGAGAACTGGAACTGTAATATGAATATCAGCAGGTGAAACGTGGCCTAATAAGCACCTCTCTTCTAAAACACAAGTTATTATGAAATCACAAAGAAAATACAAAAAGGACATCCAAAGACGCTGCCCCTATCCAATTGGCGGATGTCCTCGAAAAATACAAGACTGACATCACCGCTATACTTGAAATACGATTGATGGGACGGCGGTGCACATGTCGAAAGAACTGTGATATCTTTAACAGCTGCAACGCATAAAGTCACGAATTTGAATGTGGATTCATTGTCTGAAAAAGACTTTGACATATGGTTTTACCCTATAATTGATCGAATAGCCACTATCTGTATCAAGGCGAAATATTTTGCCAATATAGACTCGGATCACCACACAGCAGCCGCCAAGGTGCGAACGCAAAAATTATACCTAAAAACGCCTAAAAACGACATTTGGTCGACCACTGCCCAACGACCGCACTTAGATATGGAAACCCATGCTCAAACAGTTTGGTGATCTGATAGTGACGAAATCGCGCCAATCATCGAAGACGGGGTAGATTGTCCACAACCCAGACATAGTCCATATGGTTTTACATGAGTCTCGCCGTGCCGGCCTTACACATGGTGTGATAAACACACTGGGCATATTACAATGCGATTGTCAGCTCCCCCTGGGATGGCCCAAACAAGCTTGAACTATCTAGGAAGAGGAGTCAAAAATTGGGAGCAAGCTACAGCAATTGTCGGCTCTGTCTTCCAGCCAGAAGATACCAAATTGGGTATGTTGGTATGGAGAATACCCCCCCTTTGGCCAAGGTGAGGCCTATGGCTCTGTAGCACACGTCTGTAATGCTCCACACCGAGCCCGAAGACTCTACCAGCGATTTCGATATTAACCAAAGCCCGCGTTATGCTTCCACAAGGGGGAGAGATACCCCCCCTTTCGCCAAGGTGAGGCCTATGGGTCTGTAGCACACGGTTGTAATGCTCCACACCGATCCCGAAGACTCTACCAGCGATTTCGGTTTTAACCACAGCCCGCGTAATGCTTCCACAAGGGGGCCTACGATCAAGCGGGAGACTATGTCCGGGCCTCCTGATCCCTACGCTACCGGTCACACTCACCGGTTGAAGTTTCGTAGTGAAACTATTACCAATTTGTGGTTTAATGAACCATACTACACAGGATTGGTCATCTTTCGCTGAGAGCATACATGGAATTCTTACATATCAGCAAGCACCGATATTTGCATTCCAGCACCCCGGATAGATGGAAACGGTTTGGTACTTTACTACAGGCACCGATGGGAGACGGGGAGAACTCCAAACCCCTTCCGCTCGACAACGGTGAACGGCAACCATGTATTAAGGCTAGGCCTGTCTGCACCTCCACCAAGAGCCGATGATCCGTGATGACTGGGCGGAATCTGGAAACCTGACCCCGTAACTCGCAGCCACCTATGGGACCAGATAAATCACTGGTCAAGTTTCGTAACCAAAGGTACTCCCAGCTTTGGCCCCATTGTATCCAGAGAGGCTGTTACCCGCTACCGACGGTTGGCCGCCGCTTTCCCAAACTGAACAAGATTGTTCAAGGATTGGTTCAGCCTTAATAGAACAAATCAATGAGAATTTAATCCCCACGTTCTTTCCCCCATCCACGCGACCGCAGTGGCTATACAACTTAACATCAGCGCAAATTAAGGGCACGTCTGCGAAAACCTGTCTAGCAAACATATTTTTTCTACCTAGGGAATTAGGAGTGGCAAGCATACCCCATCAAGAACCCATGTATTCATTGGCAAACTTGACATCCGGTATAAACGTCGTACGCCCATTAGCGCTGACGTCCCATCGAGATTGCCACCTGAAGTTGACGCAGTCAATCAAGAGCCCTTTACACTGGCTGATACTACTGATTGGTGTGAAGTAGATACACACAAGATCAAGAGAAGGGGCACCCTTAATTGCCTTGAGAGCATACGGCACTGTGCGGCACATGCTACAAATAAGCCACCACAAATGGTACGTCCAGCACGCCTGCTCAGACCCCAGTCAGACCTCATCACCCTGCGGATTTGTCCTACTAAACTAATCAGATTGGTTTCAACCATATCCAAATGTGGAAGGAAGTTAATCCTTTCGCTTACCGTCACGCCCAAATACTTTACCGAAGTAGAATATTTGAGCGAAACCCCATCGAACGTGACAATCGGACGACCCGCAAACAACTTTCCTTTCAGCAACATCATCTCGGTCTTATTCATCGCCACACTAACCCCTACCCTCCTACACCATTCGAGGATGCTGCTCTCCTAAACAGCTCAACCACAGCAGAGCGAGACTGTGCTTCAACCATGATGAGCAAGTCATCAGCATACGCACATACCTTGCACTCTGTACCTTATTGCCGCAATAGTGGGTCCAGCATGAGATTCCATATAAATGGACCACATATTGAACGCTGCGAACAGCCACGCACTACACCCAGAAACACAGTATCGTTTACACCTACATCGCATGCACGCCTGCCAGAAAAGTGACTCATCCAGAGTTCAATTTCAAGACAGCCAAGTTCGCTCAATCTCTCAAACACACTAGGCCAACTTAGATAATCAAACGCACCTTTGAAACCAACAAAAACTCCTACAATGTACTTACTGCTTGAGTGACACAACCTTTCACATACATCGACGCATCTTCATCACTTCGACCTCGTTTGAAGCTAAACTAACAGGGACACATGGAATCACTCACTATCACCGCAAGCCGATTTACCATAATCTTTTAAAGTACTTTTGCAAGCACTGGGAGGAAACTGAAGCCCATTTAAGATATAGGATAGCGGGGGACTTGAGAAGAACTCTAGCCATTTTCCAGTAACTCGGAAAATAACCATCATTCAAACAGCGAGTTAGAAGACACTCTAGATAATCAGTGATAGCCTTCCAGATCAAATTGCACATCTCTCCAGTTATTCCATCAACAACACTGATATCATACGACTTAGGTTAATTAAAGCTACGGGTGCCAATTGACTACCGGCAGAGCTTTTCAAGGTTAAAGAGCTGTTATCTCAATTTGGTGTGATGAACTATCTATGGGCGCAAAAGTCCCAAACGGAAACATTGGCAGTTGGCAGTCACTGTTGCTTTTTTAAGTTGCTACAGGATATGTTAAAAAATTCACTTATTGATTAAAATGTTTCCGCATTATACTAAATATTAATGGTGTCGGGAAATAGGGTTTTTATTCGGATTCAGGAGTTAATTTTACTTAAGAATCAGCAGGAATAGTGTAGTAGCCGATTTTTATCCCGTGTAGTAAAATTTAATTTGTTAGTTATCTGACAGTTTGTTTTTCTCCTATTGAATTAATTAATGCCTTACTTTTATTTCCAGTATAAAGCAGTCATAGCCTGTGTTAGTAGTAATAAAACATTATGCATAAACTCTCACTCTCATTTGTACGTACTGAATATTGTCATATGTATTGCTTTAAATAGATACATCTACTCAATTCAAGAATTATTGCTTGTTTAACATATATACAACCTTTATATACAATTTATTTTTCTCTCTTACCTGAGGTTACATAATTATTCCTATTGTATGGTACTCTCGCCACCTCATCCCGTTGAAAAGGATATTCAGAATTATCCTGTGAACCGCTAGCGCCCATGAATTCTTCATCGGTAAAGTTACCCACCACAGGAGCTGAAAATACAACATCAGAAATAAGAAGACAATTACGTAATGCTAAATTTTAACCACATCTTTAGATATTCTTAAACATTTAAAACATTTTCTAAACTCAATATCCTTTCCGAGAACAATTTCTATGATTTCACTGGATTTATAATAAAATATTCAATGTCAACATTTGTTTTTTCTTTGTTTATGCAAATTTTCTTTGCCTTGACGTTTCCTTTTCTCTAAGAGTTTTCTCCTTTTCACTTTTTGGTTTGTGTGTGGGTAGGACAATAAAAAACAAAACTTTTTCTACGCATTTTTTTCCGGACAGGTCTATGCTTTTGTTTAGTCTGACTAAAGACAAACGATTATTTGCATTTAGTTTGCATATATTTACATTGCTTAGCCGTAATGGCGAGGGGATGAGAAATGGAGATATTTTTGTTCACAAGACACTGTATGCAACAAAGATACGAGAGTGCGTCAAAGTTGCTTTTCTGGTTCCGGTAGAGAGAAGGAAAGTGAGAAGATTTAAATTTATTGCGTTAGAGAAATATAAAATACTTTAATGTTAAATTCTGAATTGGTCAGCATGGTTGTTGATAACATAGTTTGCAGTTATCATTAGAAAATATGAAGTTTGGTCAAATTTTGGTTAATGCATTATAAGTGTTCTGCGTTATAAAGATTGATTAATTTTAATTTTAATTTCTTGTTTTATTTTAGAAAAGATTGCTAACTGACTGGTTTCAGACTTTTTTCATATTTTTATTCAGTATTATTTGACAACAAAGTCTGAGTATTATTCATTCGTATTACGATAATTTAATTTCTGTAAAAAATATATAATATATAGTACACTTCGCACAACATTATCGACCTTTCGTGCCCACTATTTTCAATAACATTCCTATGTTGGAGTCTCAGTGCACGTTATGAGTGAGTATAATATTGCGGCTGTAGCGGAGAGTGTTGCTAATGGCATCTCATACGCAATAACTTAGCAAATTTTATGAAAGTATTTATGTTTAAATGCTGAAATCGTTGAAGTATTGAAGCTGCCAGAAATGAATTTCAGTTCGGCTTTGTAACTGCTTAATTTTTGACGACAACACAGTGCGCTTATGTCTTTTGCGCTCCATAGACATACAGTTCGTCACACCATGGTAAGATAACAGTTCTTTCACCTGATCCATCCAAGGAAGTTTTGTAAGTTAAGCCTCACCTGCGCCGCCCATGGAGTTTATTGCCGAAGACCTTTCGAGGTGAAGCATTTTCATCAACAGTGCATTCTGTCTACTTGAACGCTCTTGCCTACGATATTGTTATACAGCTCATAGCTTAGCGCATAGTAGCAGCGGTTTACGATCAATACTCGTCTCTTGATTACCAGGTTGGCATTATTATTTTTGTTTCTGGTGGTGCTAAAGTAGACAAAATAATCAACCACTTCAATGTAATGGAGAAGACCCAAGAAATGCAGATCGATACCCACCATCTGTTTATCGACTACATAGCTGCATTTGGTAATCCGTCATGACAAAAATTGGTAGATGCTATGGCTGTGTATGGTATATTCGCGAAGCTATTACGACATTGTAGGATGACACTGACCGACACGAAGTCTTCATGTAAACTAGGAAAAAATTGTCAGAGCGATGTGCTACCAAGCGAGGCTTTAGACAAGGCGTTAATCGGTCGTGCGGCCTCTTTATATTCCAAATGGAGATGATCACGCAGAAGGCTGCAGTAAACACGTCTGGTACCATCTTCATCTTGGATCCGCCGATGATATAGATAACATACTTAGTTTGCATAACAGTTCTTTAACCTGGTCCAACGAACAAACTTTTGATTAGCCTTACCGCGCCGTTTGGTTTTGTCCTCATTTACACCACACCCACTTTTGCCAACTGTGTCCCAATGCTAGAAAATACCGCAGTAACATTCCGCAGATCTCGACCAATTATATTTATGTCGTTATCATAAACGAGAAGCATGTGACTTTTATTAAAGATGTTACCTTCGACCTGTCGAACGAAGCTTCGTAATCTATACACCGATGGTAGGTGTAGATCTGCATTTCTCGGGTCCCAACCAGGATTTGTCGTCATGTAAATATGTGGTTGGTCGTGGGTTTACAAGTCTAAAACCACAGTTTAAAGGTCGAATCAGTCTTTCACATAACACAGTAGACAGGACCTTGTATGCGATGGGTAAAAGGCTGGTCCCGCAGGTATTTGGCGCAATAGCTTATATCGCCTTTCTTAAGCACAGGACTTAAAACACTCAGATTACAATCATCGGGCCTGTATTCCTATAGCCAAATCATGTTTATGAGCCGTTTTGTGCATGTTGCCAGTTCATCACTCTGCCGGTAGTCCATCTTAATTTTTATTGTTTCCGTCACTTATGCTGCCTTTGAGAAGGATCACAGTACATACAGTCTTCCCTCCATATTTGCAGCACAATGGGCGTATCCTTGACCAGATTTCCATCTTCGTCGTTACATGCGGGGATCCCCATTAAAAAACCTTTGCCCATTTGTTAAATCTTTTGGGCCTTACCACTAATCCTGTAAATTTCCTTACCACTAATCCTGTAAATTGGCTCTCTCTTTTCTTCCATAGACCCATTTTCCACCTGAAGAAACGTTTTATCTCCTTCCACTTCTTATTATATCGTTGTGTCACCGCAAGCGTAACTCCAGGGTGTAGTTTTGCAATATATGCAGCATTAATTTCCTCAGTCATTACGCGATATTCCCTTTCTTACTGATTTTTCTTAACCCAGTATGGTGATAGAATTTGCAGTATTCTGTCACTGTGTGTCCGGAAACATCAGAGTTTGGGGGGTTTGTTTGACGCATTTGTGAGAATTGTCTAAAGTGGGCATTGGCTACCTCGGTGGTGTGCAGTTTTGTGATGTCTAGATTTCTTTGCGTTTGGTTACGAGTGTTTTAAGCACGTTTAGGACATGCCTTCTGCCCATTACCACGATTACCAGATTGATTGGTTTTTTGTCTTTTGATTATGGGATATCCATGTTGCCTTGTGGATATCTTTATATAAGAATCTGGTTCTACTTAATACAATGTTTCTTGCCGACTCGAAGTTAACAGCCTGAATTCGTTAACGGAGGTGTTGTAGTGTGGACTGAATTTTTCGACTGTTGAACCAAGAAAATATTAGGAATCCTTTCCTATTTAAGCATTAAAATCGTCCAGAACAATTTTAATGTCATGGGCAGCGTTGCGGTCGT
This sequence comes from Muscina levida, assembly GCA_964034835.1. Classification (NCBI taxonomy): domain Eukaryota; kingdom Metazoa; phylum Arthropoda; class Insecta; order Diptera; family Muscidae; genus Muscina; species Muscina levida. The sequence continues at coordinate 28,129,962 of OZ035881.1, forward strand.
ATATTTCCTCCATGCGCTCATACAACACATCATTAATGTCCTCGCCTTTTTCTTCGCTCGCTCGTGTAAAATATGTCGCAGTTCTTTCGTCATGTACATCCCCGTCCCGTTCATCGCATTTTCATGTATGATGGAAATGTCAGCCTTGTATTTGTCAAGGCCATCTGCCGATTGGATATTGGCTCAATATCTGTAGAGAGTTCGGACATTTCAGGTGCATATCCTGAAATCATGCTTCTTATAAAGTTTGCGGGGGTCGTTGTGGGTCCTTGTTTTTTCTTTTCTTCGTGTTTCGATAGGAGTTTATTTTCTTAAGGAGAGTGTCTTCTTAGGCCTCCCCACCCGATCGAAGTTTCTTGGGGCTGCCATTAGCGTGCCATTACGGTTGCTCAGTATTGCGCATTCTCACATTTGTTACCATTGAATGGGTGTTCAGTGGTATGGAAGACGTTACTCAATGGACGTTGTGAGCTGCTTGGGGCCTCAAAAGAGAGATATTTGTTAATCCCAAGTGAACAACGACCTGAAACCTCAATATCTGCCATTCCCCAAAATCCAGTTCTATCACATCTAATCTTTAAAAGAACCAGTAAGAAAGTTTCAGTCGGGTAACCCGACTTACATATACTCTAACCCTCATTAATACATAAATTTTTTTTTTAGTATATTGATATTATTACTCGAAATCTAGAGTGGGCGGAGTGTTAAATTTGTATGGGAGGTAGCAGAAGAGGCGTGGCCAGACCACCAGTTTTTTTTCCAAAACTTTATCCTGATTAAGCTTTACTAAATACAAAATTCGGGCACGATCGCGTTCAAGGTGTATTGATATTAATTATCCATCTCTAAAGTGGGCGGAATGGTACATTTGTATAGGAGGTACCGGAAGGGGCCTGGCCATGTAACCCGTTTCCAATACCGTAAGTAGTTTTGCAGAAATATTAACCTTTGAAAAGTTTAAAAACAATTGGTTGCGTCTTTCGAAAGTTATCGTGCGTACTAAGCCGACAGACAGACGAACGGACATGGCTTAAACGACTTAAAAAGTCATGAATCAAATTTGGTTCAAATAAATATCAAATGATATATACCCTCCTACCCGTATGGTGAGGGTATAATTAAGTTCTTTCAACTTTTATGTTTAAAAAGCTAATGCCTGTCGCTGTTCTTTCTCGTCAGTATAAAGATATCGCTAATCAAACCTGTTGCAATTGTCTTGTTTAAAACACACTAAAAAAGTTCTAAAAGAATCTCACTTTAAAAGTTTTTGGATGTAGTTTTGATGCAAAACTCCAGTTCCCTCAACTTTTATCTGTAAAAGTAAAATGCCAGACATTGTTCTTTCTCGTCATAATAAAGATTCTGACATTAAACTCTAGCTGTAACGTTTTTTTTAACATATAAAAAAAAAGATTTCAAATGAATCACTCTTTGTAACACCAAGAGCTAATTTTTTATACAAACATCCAGTTTTCTTATACAATATCCATAAATGGTATATGCTGGAGATTGTTGTTTTGCCTACTATTGTTATTCAAAGAGTTACATATATTTAAAATTTAAATATTTAAAAAGTGTTTAATGGAATTACAGTTTTGATTACAATAATCAAGTTCTCTCTTGTATTGTCTTTATAAAGTAAATGCCTGAGATAGTGTTTTCTCGTCATAATAAACATTTCGACATTCAATATTATTTGAAGTGTTTTGTTTTAAATTAAAAAAATAAAGTTATAAATGAATTACCCTTAAGTTTATTTTTTTGTAAAGGGCTTTACAGGTTGGCTTAATTATTCGAAAATTTTATGTATAGTTTTTCTTATTTCTCATTTTTATTTCATACGTTAGGTTTTTTTCTTAAAAAAAAAATTGGTCCCAAAATAAAATGCATAATCTTATGTTAGTATATCTTGTCCGTTGAATTATTGAATTGTTTGTCCTTAACAATTAAATTTTATTTTTTAAACGAAAAGCCCTTAAGAGCTTTGACATTTTTTAGATATTTGTCTCCCATGGGCATTTCAAATTGTCTGCAAATAAATGACAGACATTTGGGGAAACGGAAGAAAACAACAGTCAACTTCCATTTTATTATAAGTAAACGTCTGTGTCTGTTTGTTAATGCAACAGTCAAGTATGAGTTGTATGTTAAGTATGAGAATTATATATTAGTACAGCTAAAGTAAAGAAACAACAGATACTTTATTCTTTATGTTGAAAAAATATAAAAACTTCAAATGCTTTTGTCTCTCCATGTTAGTCACAAATATTGCTTTATGATGAAGATAAAAAATTAGCCCGTAACGTTATTTTTTTACACGGACACATGACATGACTTTATATCCCCTCAATGACAGTTAATATTTTTGTATCTCCTTGTTACGCTTTTCGACTATCAATATAAATTTAGATTAAATTAAAATCTCATAGCTCTTATGTGAACAACACTCGTTTGTTAATTGCATTTAATATTAATCTTACGAAATCATAAAACATTAAAAACCTGCACTTCAAGTAGCGTTTTTGTGTTTCAAGCTAAGCACCTGCGGACCACCGCTTTCGTTTGCCCCCTCTTCCCTCCAACGAATGCATAACCTTCAAAATACCAATATCCTTATTTTGCCATGGCTCAACATTTTTTTCCATCCTTCCTTCCATAGATTAAATGAAGGCAAACAAAAAAAAAATAACAAAATATATAAAGAAGCGAAAAATCCTTCATAAAATTTTACTTTTAATTTATTCTGCTCTATTAAATCTTTAATACCGCCACTTCACTAGTTTCTTTCTTTTGCCCCATAAAGGTTTTTAATACATTTCAGCGATTTTCTTGATGCTCCTCATTTTGAGATCGTCTTTTTTGCACAATTTTAACTGTGTGAGCTTCTTCTTCGAATATCTGAACAATACAAGTACCTAGTAAAATCAATTTTTCTCTCTTCCCAGCCGCTCAGGAAGCTATTGCTATGCCACTCATTCTGTTTGCTAGTTGTGAGCCATGGAAACAAAGGAACTTAACTGTTTTAATATTGTTCAATGATAGTTACTAAATTACAAAATGTTGTTGTTGTTTTTTTGCTTTCGTATTCAATTCTTTGCTGTTTTTTGCGAATCATTGCATTGTATTGAGCTGCAAAAGATTATTGTTGTTGTGTGCAATTGTGCATAGAGCAGAGTATACATTTTAAGGAGTACTATATAATAGGTAAGCCTAGAAAAACGCAGAGGGTGTAAAGAAAAGAGAAATAAGAGCAAAACATACACAAAAACAATTCTATGCAATTTTGTCCGAAGGACAAAGCATAGACAAGAGCTTGTGTGAGTTATGTTGACGTGTGGTCTTCGTTGATACCATTTTGGGCTTGTTTGGGCGCAATTATCAGAATAGCTATCCGCCCTGCCAACTGTCAACATAATCCATTTCATACAACTCTGATGAAACAGATTCTATTAGCAATAATAAAATAGATCTTGAACCGAACAATGAAACCAAACTCATAATACCATCACCCTTAGGGATGAGGGTATATATCATTTGATACGACCCAAAAGTGTAACACATAGAAGGAGTGACTTTAGACCCTAGGTTTCTTTGAACCAAATTCGATTCACGACTTTTTAAGTCGTTTGAGCCATGTCCGTTTGTCTGTCTGTCCGTCTGTCTGCTGCCCGGCTGGTTCGCACGATAACTTTCGAAAGACACAACCAAATGTTTTCAAATTTTTCACGAGTTAATATTTCCCCAAAACTACTTACGGTATTGAAAATGGGCTACATGGCCACGCCCCTTCTGGTACCTTCCATACAAATGTACAATTCCGCCCACTTTAGAAATTGAGTAGTAATATCAATACATCGCACTCAATCATTCCCAAATTCTATATTTAGTAATGTTATAACAGGATAAAGTTTTGGAAAAAAAATTTAAAGTCTAGCCACGCCCCTTCTGGTACCTCCCATACAAATGTACAACTCCGCCTATTTTAGAGATGGAGTTATAATATCAATACACTTAACACGATCGTGCCCAAATTATGCATTTTGTTAAGTTATAACAGGATAAAGTTTTGGAAAAAATATTGGAAGTCTAGCCACGCCCCTTCTGGTACCTCACATACAAATGTACTTTTCCGCCCACTTTAGATATGGAGTAGTAATATCAATAAATCCAAGGCGATCGTACCCTTATTCTTTATTTGGTTAGTCTATAGCACGATACAGTTTTTGAGAATAAAACTGGATGTTTAGTCACGCCCCTTCTGGTACGCCCCATACTCATCTGGTACCGCCCACTTTAGAAATCGATTAATATTATTAATAGAACTAACGCGATCGTGCTAAAATTCTGTATTTAGTAAAGTTCAAGCAGGATAACGTTTTGGAGAAAAAATCTGGAAGTCTAGACACGCCCCTTCTGGTACCTCCCATACAAATGTACCATTCCACCCACTTTAGAAATCGAGTAATAATATCAATATAACAGAAATTTGTTTTACTGAGGGTGATGGTATATGTAAGTCGGGTTGCCCGACTGAAACTTTCTTACTGGTTTTTTACATAAATAGATCAACAATACAAAACAAGAGGAAAAGGGGATGGGATGTTGATTAAAGTTGTGCTGGCCTTACTGGTATCTCCCTTACAAATTAGCTTATTTCCCGTAAACTAATATTTTTCCAATATTTTATAAAAGGGACATTTCCGAATGTTTCTTTAATTTTTTGGGAGATTTACCCTGACCATTCTGTTTGTATTGAACATTTTACACTTGTTGGAAAATTCATAACACTTTTTAAATTTAATATAGTTTTATCATATGTTTGGAATGTCTGAAGATTTTACAGAGATGGTGCCTCTACGTCCACTACAAATACAATGCTGACATCCCCACCATACAGAAAATGCGATGGACGGAACAGTGATGAACCCGAAGAAAGAACTGAGAAATTTTTTCAACTGCCATGATGAAGACACGAATTTGAATGAGGATTCATAGTCGACAAGAGACTTCGACATCTTGTCTCGCAGTTTAACGCTGTAAGTAACCAGTAACCAGACAATGTTCTCGAAGATGCATTGTATGAATGCCTGAAGAAAATATATGACCTCTGCCCTGTCTATGACATTATAGTTATATTGGGAAATTTGGATGCTAAAATAGGATAGAAGATGCTCACGGTTCAGTAATCAGAAAATTCAGTATGTACAAAAACGGCTCCGATAACAGATTTAGACCGTTTAGCTTCGCATTGGCAAGACACATGGTATTGAGTGGAACCAGATTCAAGCATAAAGATATCTATAAGGCAACATGCATATTCCCTGATCAAAAGACAAGAAACTAGATTGATTACGTGGTAATCGATGGTAAACATGTCTCAAGCGTTTTGTAAGTGCATTTGATGCGCACTCCAAATATTGACTCGGATTAACACCTAGTTGTAGACAAGTTACGCACGCTATTAAAAACGCTAGTAACCAAACGCAAAGGAAGCTAGACATTAGACCGGGTTGGTCCCCATACAAATTTTTTTTTCTTCAAAGTCGAGGGCAAATGTTAAAGATCACCTCGAGACAACTTAAAAAAAAATTTTTTTTCCTCCCCCACCCCCCGGAAAAACAGCCAAAATCGTTTTTTTATCACTGCTTTTTTGTTTGTGGCTCAATCGTAACATACAAGGCATCGGTGTATAGGTTTCGACGAGTACTACATTTGTCCTATAGATGTCGCTGACAAACGACATCATCTTGTAATGATGGCCTCATTTAGAGCGCTTTCTACCCCTAAAATTTAAAAATATTTTTTCATAGGATTAAAGCGCTTTAAAAACCAAGAACATTTTGCTTTGGAAGTATACAGTTTTATTCAAAAACATAAAAGTTACGTATGATAAGATGTATTTACAGCATTAACATAAACATTTTTTTATGTTTTGTGCAATATTATCGCAAATAATTGCATACTTTATAGCGCTGACGAAAATTTTTTTATAAAAATGATTCCATACTTTGTAGCTTAAATTGTTGCATAAGTCTTAACGACAACGAAAAAAAATTTAAATATTTTCTTGAGATAATTCATTTTTAATATAGTTGCCGGCGAAATATAATTTTTATTACAAATAAAATCCCAAAAAGAGCAAAGATATGTATGTAATTACAGCAAATATTGGCGCGACTCAAGTTCCGTTCACGACTTTCTAATTTTGCAAAAATTTTTCATTTCGCACAAATGTTCAGTGTTGCAAATTGGTGACACTGAATACCTTTATCCGCATGTTTGAAAACACTGTTTGCGCTAAAAAGTATGCAATAACTTGTATTTAATTTTTTTCGATATCGCTAAGAAGTATGCAACAATTTTCTGTAATAATGCAAGCAACAGTAAAAAATATTAGTGATGATGCTGTAAATACATATTTTCATACGTAACTTTTTTGTTTTTGAATAAAACTGTATACTTCCAAAGCAAAATGTTCTTGGTTTTTAAAGGGCTTTAATCCTAGGAAGAAAAATTTTAAAATTTTAGGGGTAGAAATTGCTCTAAATGAGGCCATCATTACAAGATGATGTCGTATGTCAGCGACATCTATAGGACAAATGTAGTACTCGTCGAGACCTATACACCGATATCTTGTATGTTACGATTGGGCCACAAAAAAAAAAGCAGTGACAAAAAAACGGTTTTGGCTGTTTTTCCGGGGGGTGGGGGAGTAAAAAAATTTTTTTTTTGAAGTTGTCTCGAGGTGATCTTTAATATTTTCCCTCGACTTTGGAAATTTTTTTTGGTGACCCGGTCTACTAGACATCATAAGACTGCATATCTCCGAGATAGCTAATGTCTACTTCAACCAATTCTCTCAATTACTTTAAACAAACCCCGTAAATTTTGATGTTTCTGTTACACAGTGGTAGCATATTGTGAATATGTGACCGCCACACTGCCCATGACATTAAAATTGTTCTGGCAGATTTTAATGCTAAAATAGGAAAGGCTGATACTCTTGGTTCAGTAGTCGAAAAATTCTGTTTACACAACAACATCTCTGGTAACCAGACATCGTAGAACCAGATTTCCACATAAAGTTATCCACAAGGCAAACCGGGATATCCCCTAATCAAAAGACAAGAAACCAGATTGATTACATGGTAATGGACAGAAGGCAAATACTAGCCGTTATGGACATGCCAAAGCAAAATTACCCACGCAATTAAGTAGTGCTTAAAAATATCTTAACCAAACGTAGAGGAATCTAAACGTCATCAATCTACACACCAATGAGGTAGCCAATGCCTATTTTAGACAATTCCTACAAATACTACATACTTTAAACTTAATTTCTCTTTGCACCCCATGAATGAGGTATTGGATAGCTTCTCGCGTTGTTGTGAATTAACACGCTTAATATTTTTAGCCGACAATGAAAGAACAATTTTTTTTAAGATGACTGGAGCCTGGTTTGGACCTGCGATCTGCCACATGATAGTCGCGTGTTCTAACCACTATGCCACGGCCGGTCCCAATTCCTACAAATACTTCAAACAAACCCCCAAATTATGATGTTTCCGGACAAACAGTGGCAGCATACTGCGAATTATATGACCATACTGGATAAGGAAAATTCACGATCAGCAAGCCTTGGTACGATGAGGAATGGTGCGTACTGTCTGAGAAAAATGTTGCTCCATACATTGCAAAACTACACGCTTGCGTTGACAGAACGGTGTAATGAGAATTGGAAGAAGATAAAACGCTCCATCTGGCGAGAAATGGGTGTATGGAAGAAAACATAGTGCCAGGATATCGAAATTAACGGAGTTAGTGGTAATGCTCAAAAGGTTAGGAGCAAAGGTTTTCAAATAGGGATCCCCACATCTAACGAAAAAGATAGAAATCTGGCCACGGACACGCAAAGTGTGCTGCAAATATGGAGGGGATACTTTTTTACTCTGTTGGTATCCGAAGGCAGCATAAGTAACGAAATCACGCCATTCAACGAAGACGAAGTAGATTGCTACCGACCTAAAACGAGATCAGCAAGGCAATTGCAACGCTTATAAAAACAAAGCTGTGGGAGCCGATAGACTTTCGAAAGAGCTTTTTAATGCCGGCGGCGATGACCGGTCAATGTGAATACACCATCCCATAAATACGATTTGGTTTAAGGAATGCATGCATGGTGATTGGAGTGTTATATGTCCTGTGTTTATGAAAGGCGCTATAAGTGTGTGTAACAACTATCTCGGGATTAACCTTTTACGGATCGCATACAAGGCAATGTCTAGTGTGTTACGTGAAAGACTTTAGCCCATCCTAGCGAACCCGCTTGGACTTCGTCAGTGTTGCTTTAGACGTGGTAAATCCATAACCGACCAAATATTCACACTACGAGAAATCCTGGAGAAGGCCCAAGAAATGCAGATCGACACCTATCATCTGGATTCGACAGTCCTGTGCGAATTATATTATTAGGTGATATGGCTGAGTGTGGTATCCCCGCCAAGCTTATACGATTTCGCTGACGCGAGATATTCAGTGAAAACAGGGAAAAATCTGACGGAGCCACTTTCTAAAAAGCGAGGCTTTAGAAAAAAATTTTGTTGAATGGACCAGATAAAAGTGCTGTTAGATAAGCTGGGTGGCAAAAGATCGAAGCGCTTGGAACTCTTTTCTATGTAATTTATGTTGCTGCTGAAAAAAAAGAAGAATATATATTTCTAAACGTCGGTGCATCTGCTTGAACAGTTTGTACTGCTTTATATAACATTTACTTGGTATGTTATGTGCCACACCCACTATTTCTATCACGTCCCTCTTTGTTTTAAAGCTCTTACTTTGATATTTCATCAGATATAAGTTACTAATTATTCACGTTGTGTGGAAGGTGCCATACCTACTTATCTAATTCAGCTCCTTTTGGGCGGAGTCGCTTAGGATAATAGTACGCATGTATCAATAGTTACGATTCTGTACTATAGAGCAAGACAGGCAAGATCTGTGTCTGCTTAGGTTGAATTTTTTGAGATATTTGAGAGGACTTTTTCATTAAAATGCTTGCTTCGCGTATATTAACAGTAGTTTGCATTTTCAGTAACCTTTTCCTAAGATAATACGAGAAAGTTTTTATCATATCAGGACTTGTCTGAGCGGGGTTTTTCATATCCAAGTAAAGTTGTTGTGGCAATGGTCAAAGAATGCGCAATATGTTGCTGTTGTGTTTGTCGGAAACATTAGAATTGGGTGTGTTTGTTAGAAAAAGTTCGGAGACTTGAATGTAATAGGCATTGGCTATCTCGGTGGAATGCATTCTTGTGATGTATAGCTTCCATTACATTCAGTTGTGAACCTTGTTCGTACTTTTTAATATCGTGGCTGCTACTAGGTGATGATCCGAGCATATTTTTGTACAACGCATCATACCCATGCCCACGACGCATGTGACATGCCTTCCATCGATTACCACGTGATCAATTTTGTTTTTTTGTCTTTGATCAGTAGTAATCCAGTTTGCGGTGGTAGTATATTTGTGTGTTTTATCGGAGATGTTGCTGTGTAGAATGAATTTCCGACTGCTGAACCAAGAACCTTCCTCCCAATACAATTTTAATGTCAAATTTAAAATTTTAAATATGTCCGTCGGGGTCTGTACACAAATCTCCATTATGTAAGTCAATTCTACAAAAAGCTTTACCTGGTGCCTTTATATTTCCCCCTTGCAATCTGCATCCTAATTGGTTTACCTATATTTAAATGTCTCTTTGTTGCACCGCATGTATTTATAGCAGGTTGAGTAGTAGTAGTAGTAGTAGCAACAGAAAACAGCACCAGCACATACAGACACGAATTTATTTGAAATGCTTTAAAAAGCAAACGATTTTCATTTCATATTGCATTTGTATGTGATACTTTGTTGTAATATTACATTGAGTTCTCATCGTCATTTGAGAAAACTAATAATAATAATAGTACCAATACGATGATTAAGACTGATACGGGTGCGATACGATACGATGCAATACGATACGGTATGACATACATATCTTTGTGTATGCTAAGATATGAACAAATGCTCGTGTCGCATTGGAACGCTTATAAACACAGGAAAATGAGTTTAGAATTGTAATATGAACGATTGAAAAGGAAAAAGGAATTTGAATGATAAATAAAACGAATGCAGAAGAAACCTTAATAACATCGGTAATCAATTTTGTATACACTGAGAAAAAAATTAGGAGAAACACTTGGGGAAAAAAAACTTATAAAATTGTAACATGCTAGAAAAGTAAAATAGAGCAAAAGTGGCCTTTAACCAAGTTTGTTGAACAGACAAGTGAATGTACGTTTGTCTCCGGTAATCTGATAGGGACTGGGATTTCAATGGCTATATTTGGCTGATACGTTCTTGAAGTAATTTAATTTGTATTAGAAAATATATCAAAATTTGTCTAAGATTCACCAAAGTCCACAGGAAAAATGATGCTCAATAAAAAACTTGATATGCGTAATACATTAAAGATCAAAACAACCAAATCATCGACATGATCCAAAATTTTTAAACTTTAATGAATAAACAATTTTCTTTTGCACCGAGACGAGCCTGACACACCGAGCTGAAAATATATATCCGAATTGGCTTAACGATATTGATCAACTTCAATCTTCCGATCTGCCATAGTATATAATAATGTTGCAATAGTAGCTGAATACATTCCTTGTAGATTTCACTAATTCTACTTTGTGTAACATATTATTGCTTTAAATAGTTTTTGTATGTCCCCTAACATTCACCTATTGCATTCCTTTCAGTGTGTTTCTTTTTCTTTTGCCATTGCCCTTTTTTTTCTTTGCTGTAATTTTCATTTACATTCCATTAGAAATAGCAAATCAATATTAATTTCATTTTAGCTGATTTCCATTCAATCTGTGATACCATTCTCATTTGCTCTAATTTTTTCTTCACAGGATAAATTTCTATGTTGGCATTTTGCATGCATAATCTGCTCTAATTGAATTTTCAAGATTTACGCAGTATGAGCTGGATGGTTGTTTTTTTGCTTTTGTTTTTGCTTGTTGTTTCACAAACTGAAGTTCATTGCATTTAAAATGAAGTGGTATTTGCCGTAAAAGGCTACGATGATAAAAGGATGGACTGTTGCAGGCTAACAATGAAATAGTATAATTTGAAGGGCATTAACAGCTAATGGGTATAGGTTGTTTGAGAGACGGACTAAGTTTTGCATTTTCATTGGATTTGGCATTGAGTTGAGGTTATACAATGCAACAACTCAAAGCTAAAGGTATCAGAGTATTTTGGTTACAAATAGACTTTTCTTCTATTACGGTGCCAGAAGGGGGTGGGGCTGTTGTGTCTATTTATACCATCACCCTTAGGGATGAGGGTATATATCATTTGATACGACCCAAAAGTGTAACACATAGAAGGAGTCACTTCAGACCCTAGGTTTCTTAGAACCAAATTCGATTCATGACTTTTTAAGTCATTTGAGCCATGTCCGTCTGTCTGTCCGTCTGTCTGTCTGTCTGGTGGCTGTCCGGCTGGTTCGCACGATAACTTTCGAAAGACGCAACCAAATGTATTAAAATTTTGCACGAGTTAATATTTCCCCAAAACTACTTACGGTATTGCAAATGGGCTACATGGCTCCGCCCCTTCTGGTACCTCCCATACAAATACATTATTCCGCCCACTTCAGAGATGGAGTAATAATATCAATACATCCAACGCTATCGTGCCCAAACTCTGTATTTAGTAAAGCTATAACAGGATAAAGTTTTGGAGGATAAACCTAGAAGTCTAGACACGCCCCTTTTAGTACCTCCCATACAAATTTACCACTCCACGAGTAATAATATCAATATAATAGCAATTTTTTTTATTTTACTGAGGGTGATGGTATATGTAAGTCGGGCCGCCCGACTGAAACTTTCTTACTGGTTTTAATATCATATCTACTTTTAAGAAAATATTATTACTACAAATTTAATTTGAACCGTTGAAGATTTTCTCGAGTTATGGTGTTGACCAGTCAGCCTGACAGACGGACACGGTTCAATGGAATGAAATCACTTTTCCTTTAATTTGTTACATATATTTTGGTATCAAATGGTATATGTATGTAATTCCTATGGGATGTGCTATATATTAAAGGTTAAGGGGTTTTCAATACCCAAATCCCAGACAGGTCGGCGAAGAGAGAGCGGTACACTGGTCATCGTCTGGCCCAGAATGGGCGGCTGTAATAAAATCCAGGCAGAAGGAGAATACTGCGATGTGGTGCGCTGGGCTTACAACCCGCCACCGACGTTTGAACTATTGCAATTGAAAGAAGTCAGAAAATGGAACCCCCAAAATGTTGACGACAACCGCAAACGAACTAAGAACCATGGTTTGAGGATCTGCAGCTGGAATGTTAGAACACTGTATAGACTAGGTGCCTTCATCCAACTGGCAGAAGTCCTCGTAGAACAAAAGGCTGACATAGCCCATAGCCGGTGGATGGGACACAGGTGCTCGTGCATGAAGACGTGCGACGTCTACTATAGTGGCCTAGTCTCACGGTTCAACCCGGTGTGTACACGAATAGCCACCATAAGAGTCAAGACAAAGTTTTACCACATAACACTCATGTGTACTTATGCCTCCTCCGACAGAAGAGAAAAGCGACGAGGGCAATGACAAATTCTACGAGAGCATAGAAAATGTATATGACCGTACCCCCAGCCATTACATCAAAATTGTACTAGGCGGTTTTAATGCTAAAATAGGCAGGGAGGCCGCATTTGAGCCCACCATCGGAAAATTCAGTCTGCACACTGAAACGTCTAACAATGGCATCAGAAGATTGATTTCTCTGCGGCAAGAAATGAGGCACTAGATTTGACCACAAAAATATTCATAAGGCAACATGATTATCTCCAGATCAATTGACGAGGAATCAGATATATGGAAGGCACGCATCGAGTGTTCTGATCAGGGGTGCGAACACTGACTCCGATCACTACCTTACCGCAATTAAGGTATGCACAAGGCTAAGCATAGCGGAAAATGTACGTAACGAGGCACAACGAAAGCTGGACATCAGTAAACTGCGGACCACAGAGGTAGCAGACGCCTATTCCAATCACCTTATTCAACTGCTGCGAAAGCCCTAACCCCCGATAACATTACATCTATATAGCTCCATTGAACGTACTGCGAGAAACGTTCTTGGGTACTTAAAGCCGTTTCTAGAAGATGCCTGGTACGATGATGAATGTCGCAATGTCACGAGAGAGATGGATGCTACATACAGAGCGAAACTGCAGCCAATGGCAACGCGAGATGTTCGTGAACGGCACAGGGAGTAGAGACGAGAGGCAACTCGTCTTTTTAGACGGAAAAAGAAGGAGCGGAAGAAGAGGCAAGATGAGTACACAGAGTTGCTCCGAAGTAGAGGGAAACCCGAAAATTCTACAAGAGAGTTAAGGCGTGAATGCGTGGAACAGGGTTGCCCTCCTGCAAGGACAGCGATGGTCAGCTAGTGACGGACCCGAATAACGTTCTTAAAATGTGGAGAAATCATTTCAGAAATTTATTGAATGCGGACACCACTCCAGAAGACCCCGCTTCAATCTATAACGATAGTATTTATTGTCCACCTCCGAGCCAGAGCGAGATACGTATGGAAATCTCCCGCCCGACTTTTTTGAAGTTGTTCGTTTTTGCCAGGAGAAGGTTTATGTGAAAGAAAATTTTGGGAAAATCTTCCGGAAAAGTCGGAAAATTGGAAAAATCGAAAATTGCCTTTTTTAAATTTTTGTATTACATTTTGTGTGTAATTGTTTCGTTGTGGCTTTTCGGTTGGAAAAATAGAAAATTTTGGTTGGATGACCGAACGATGAATAATTTTCGATGTGATTTAACGAGAATGAGGCGACCAACTATTCGACAGAATTTTTGGACTCTCTAGATGCACTAAAAACTTCGACGCATAATTTGCAGCTGAAGGTGGGATCGATCATGATCATTTTGCGGAATCTAAATCATCCGAAATTGTAATTAAAGCGACGATCAAAGAGCAAATTCAAAGGAGAGAAAGTTCTTATCCCTCGAGTTCCTATTATTCCAACCGATCTTCCCTTCCAATTCAAGCGAATTCAACTCCCCATTTGCGATAACAATCAATAAATCGTAAGACCAATCGATGGAAATTTTTGGAATCAACTTGAATTTCCCTGCTTTTCACTCGGTCAGCTGTGCGTCATCTGTTTGTCGGAAACAAATCGAAAAATATTGTATATCAGATCGCTCTCCACATATTTCGATTAAATTCAAGTAAATCAGATTAAAACTTGAACTATCTGTGTTTTACTATTATATGAAGGCGTTACCTTAGGAGCGAGACAATCTTTGCCGGGTCCAAAGTTGTATGGCAAAACAACGTTTGCCGGGTCAGCTAGTTTAATATAGTTATGGAGAAGGTGATGAGAAAGGCATGTCTGGCACCATATTCCACCAGAACCACATGCCACTAGCCTATGCTGATGATATAGACATCATTGGCCGAAATCTGCGGGATATTACAGCAGATTTCTCATCACTACAGAAGGAGTCAGAAAAAAAGCGATCACTGAACCATTTAACCCGGAAAGAGGTTTAAGGCAGGGTGATAGCTTAAATGTATACTAAATGCTCTAGCGAGAAAGGTGTTTGACGACGCAGAGAAGGAAGACCCAAATTGTGTTGGAAGGGATCAAGTGGTTGGCGACGTGCCACCATCAGGTAGGACTAACTAGAGAACGCACGCAGAAGAACGAAGCGTGTCGAATTCTTTAATACTTTAGGCCTCAAATTTATGAATCACGTTCGTAATTTGTAATAGGCCACTTAGGTAAGCAAGTAAGTAATCTCGCCAAACTGAGTAAAGGGTGTTTTTACCCATCGATAGTAGAATCGAACCTACATATACTGCCAGTTTTTTGTATTTTTTCAGTGTTGCACAGTTCTTGGGAATAAATAATATCGTCTAAATGTAAATCATTGCGTTCACCGCATTCATTTTTCGAGCAGTTAAATTGTAAATGACAGGTCGGCAAGACGATTCAGTAATGGCTGCGATTTCGATACATTTTTTCTAATGCTCCAGAGAAGCCCGTTTATTGTTATAAACATTATTGTAGGTTTGCGCAGCTTTCCAAAACTGCGCGGGGTGGTTTCAGCTCTCAACTAGTTACTGGATTCCAAATACCAAAAGGTGGAATGCCAGTGGGAACGGCTTCAAATATCTAAGATGAAGCGCGTAGCTATATGTCCCAATGTGGAACTCGAAGTTAAAATTTCCTTTCTTAAGTTGAAAGTCAAAAGGTTAAATTTTATAAGTTTATTTCAGGTCTATGTGACCGTCTTCTTTGACTTCAAAATCTTAACTTAACTTAGACTATTTTAACAAAAAAAATGAAAGGTCCGCTAAGCGGAACAACGGTTTTTATATAAAGTAAAAAAAGGGGAAATGGAATAAAATAAAACATAAATAATCTCTTCGAGAGAGTTCGGTACTTCATGTACAAGAAAATAACTCAAATTAAAAACTAAAGATAAATATGTGTTGTGTCTTGGCGCCTTGTTTAGTAGGGGAAGGTACCCCACACATTAGCTGTTGAACAGGCTTCAACATACTCCCGCCTCACTTTGGCAATCTAATTGTGGTTTTTGCTTCGTGGTTATCGCAAGCACATCCAACCCAAGTGCCATAGACTACCCATCCAAAGGTAGTGGCTTGTGCGACAGGCAACATTTTGTCGTATTTGATGATGGTTGGTTTTTTGATGATTTCCCACGAATTGCCTCCGATGATACCGTCTATTTTGGTAACGTTATGGAACTGGTCGTGGGCGAGCGGCACAAGGTGATTAAAATGGGCGCGGAGCCGAGAGTCTTCAGTTGGTTGAAGCTTGATGCCAGCAAAAGTAGACTTTATTGCAAGAATGTAGTCGTATGTGGGACCGTAACTCTTCATATAAAATCGGCCATAAGGGTCACCAGCGGGGTTGTACTGCGTTTTAAATTTTAAAAATTTGGCTGCTGATGCTCTTAAAATGGAGGAATGTTTGTAGTCCGGTTTTATCAAAAAAGTCATCTCTTCTTCTTGGCCTCCAAATCGAACGGTTGTGCGGATGAAAGGGCTGACTGTGACCGGTGGTTGTGGGACTAACAGGCGAAATTCGTTAGCTGCTGTGGGTTGGCGAGAGTCCTCTCTTTCAGCTGGCGGAGCTACTTGGCCTTCTGGATGGATGTGGAGCATTGAGTGGTGGTTTGACCCACAATAACGGCATCGCATCAGAGACGTACATTCGTCGACCAGGTGTGTGTGAGCTAAGCAATTGATGCACATCTTTTTGTTCGTCACTGACAGAAGACGTAGACCCGGACTGATGTCCTTGAAGTACGGGCAGTACTTTAGTTGGTGGTGGGTTCTGCACAGATGACACTGAGGCATAATGATCTGAAAATAAGGATAGAAAGATGTGCATACAAATGATTGAATGGATTTTTTTTAGAGTGAAAGAGGACAGATATTGTGTCGAACTATTGTGGATTCGTAAGCGGTTGTGGACTGTAACTTTGATTTGGAAGTTGTGATGGTAAAATGCACAGCTTAACAACTGGCCGTGTGATTAATCCATTTTTTGTGAATATTTCGGCGACTCTCACGTTATGATCTTTCCCGTAGAAAACCTTGACGACTCGACCTAAGCGCCATTCTGTGGGGGGAAGCAAATCGTCTTTAACTATCACGAAATCGTCTATTTTAAGATTGTTTTTTGTGGTTTTCCACTTGACACGTCGCTGCAATTCGGTGATATATTCGTTTTTCCAACGGTGGGCAAAGAAGCCATGAAGAGCTTTGAGGCGTTCCCAGCGATTCAATAAGGATCCGCTGGTTTCGGGTGCGTTTGTTGAGATTTGGGGTGGAGCGATAATGGGAGCTCCGCGCAGGAAATGTCCTGGTGTTAACGGATTTAGTTCTTGTGGATTTTTGGAAATGGCTGACAGCGGACGAGAATTGAGGACAGCTTCGATTTTTACCAATAGGGTGGTGAACTCTTCATACGTGAAGTTAAGGTTAGCGGCTACTTTTTTCAGAGGCGTCTTCATGCTTTTAACTGCTGCCTCCCACAGACCACCCATATGCGGTGCGTGGGGCGGAATGAAAGACCAGCTAAACCCGTGTGTCGCATATTTCTCCACTACAGACTTTTCGGCTACTTTGAGGAAATGTTCATGTTCTTTTAGTAGCTTGTAACTTGCACCTACAAAGTTCCGACCGTTGTCAGAGAACATTGTCTTCGGAAGGCCGCGTCGGCCGCAAAATCTACTAAATGTGGCAAGGAATGCTTCTGCGGATAACTCGGAGCATGTCTCCAAGTGAACTGCTTTTGTTGCGAAACAAATAAAAACAGCTGCATACCCTTTGAGTATTTTGGCGTTTCGTACTTTTGAAGCACGAATATAAAATGGTCCGGCAAAGTCTACTCCGGTGTAGGTAAATGGAAGTGAAAACTGTACTCTTTCTTGGGGTAATGAAGCCATTATTTGATTTTGAAATTTGTGCTTGAAAATGGTGCAAGCTTTACAATTTCTAATGCATTTTCGAATTAAATTCTTAACTCGGGGTATATAAAATCCCTGTCGAAGGGCTCGTAACATAATATGATTTTCTGAATGTAATAATATCTGGTGTGTAAAGATGATTAAAAGTTCAACAATTTTGGATTTTTCAGGCAAAATTATTGGATGCTTTTCTTCGTAAGTAAGGTTGGAGTTGGATAATCTGCCGCCAACTCGCAGAAGACCGGAATTGTCAAGAAAGGGGCTTACAGTAAGTAGTCTGCTCTTTGTATTGATAGGACGGTTTTGTTGGAGACATTCGAATTCTCGAGGAAAAGCTGCCTTTTGAGTCAGTAAAAAGAGGCGATGTTTGATGAATGCAATTTCTTCTGCATTTAGAATAGTATCTTTTACTGTCAACTGTTTTTTGCAGGATTTGTAGAATCGGAAAACATAACTTAAAACGCGAAGACAACGGTTTAGATTGGAAAAACGCATAATAATGTCTTCGGCATCGACTTCTATGTGAAATGTTGCCACTCGTTTAACTTCTAACTCGGTTGGTTCGAAAGTTCGTGGTTTAGGCCACTCTGCGAAAGGTTTGCAAAGCCAAGGAGGCCCGTGCCACCATAGTTTGTTGGTTGCGAGGTCCCGAGGGGGGCATCCTCGCGAGCCTAAGTCAGCAGGATTGTCTTCACTTTTGACGTGCTTCCATTGTGAAACGCTCACAATACTAAGAATGTCACCAACACGATTTGCCACGAAGGTTTTTAATGTTTGAGCTGGTTTTTGTAGCCAACCCAGAACTATTGATGAATCTGTCCACATAAAGAGTTGATATTTAAATTGAAAGCTTTTTGTTACGCTTTGAATTAGCTTCGAGAGCAATAGCGCGCCGCATAATTCCAATTTCGGGATTGTAGTTCTTTTTAAGGGGGCTACCTTTGTTTTTGCGATTAATAGATGTGACGAAATCTTTCCCTCGTTGATTGTTCGCATGTAGACCGCTGCACAGTACGCTCTCTCGCTGGCGTCGCTAAATCCGTGAATTTCCACAGACGCGTTGGGTAAAAATTCCACCCATCTATTTATATGCACGTTAGATACGAGCTGCAGGTCTTCCGCAAATGCTGTCCATCTTTTAAGTACAGAATTTGGTACAATGTCGTCCCATCCGGTTTTTTCTTCCCATAGGTCTTGCATCAGTATTTTGGCTAAAATAATTGTTGGTCCAATCCATCCAAGTGGGTCAAATAATTTTGCGATGGTAGACAAAATTTGCCTTTTTGTAGTGTGTGGTACAATTTCGATGGGGTCGACCGTATAGTAAAAGGAATCGGAAACTGCATTCCATCGAATGCCTAATGTTTTCGTAAAACTCTGTTCTTCAATTTTCAAAAATTCTTCGTTCAGAAGATCCTCGCGGGGCCAATTTTCTAGCAGACGTCTATTATTTGCCGTGAGTTTCTTAAGAGGGAACCCTGCTGTTTGCAGAGCTTTGACAATTTGGTTTTGCTTATCTGCGGCCTCTTTAAGCGAATGTCCCCCCGATAAGATGTCGTCTACGTAGACTTCATGTTGTAAAATATTAGATGCTTTGGGGTATACGTTTTTACAATCTTTACTTAATTGCAACAGAGTTCGAATCGCGAGGAAAGGGGCTGCATTCACTCCGAATGTAACTGTCTTTAATTTAAACGTTTCCACGGGATGGTTCGCGGAAGGGCGAAATAAAATTTGCTGGTACGGTTGATCGTTTTCATGCACCCATATTTGGCGGTACATCTTCTGGATGTCTCCATTGAAGACGAAACAATAGTATCGCCAATTAAGTAAGACCTTCGTTAAATCCTGTTGCAGGACTGGTCCCGAATGTAGCACATCATTTAAAGAGAAACCGCTGGAGCTCTTTTTTGAAGCATTAAATACAACTCTGACTTTAGTCGTTTTGCTCTCAGGCCGTATGACAGCATGGTGGGGAAGAAAATAAGTATTTTCGTGGTTTGATTCCTCTTCGAAAGAGCAGTGCGGAACCATATGTCCTAATTCAACGTATTCTTGTAGAACTTTGTTGTATTCGGAATACAAATCTGGAGTTTTGCTTAAATGTTTCTCTTGACGACAATATTGAGCGAAAGCCGTATGTCTTGACGCGCCTAGCGATATATCGTTCGGAAATTCCTTTTTAAAGGGTAGGCGAACTACATAGCGTCCGTCAGCTTGCCGGTATGTCGTAGTCTGGTAAAAATTTTCACACCAAGAGTCCGCTTCCGTTTGGCACTCTGGTTTTTCTACTTCTTCAAGTTCCCAAAACTTTTTTAATTGATTTTGGAGTTCTGTATTGTCAGATGTTGAAATGACGGTAGAAAATGATTTTATTTGATCTGTCTCGGCAGGCCCTGATAAATACCAACCGAATTGAGACTCGCGGGCTTCGATTCCATTACCGACTGGTACTTCAATTCCCTTTTTATTTATAGCTGGGAGGTAATCGCTACCGATAATCATATCTATGGGACCTGGTTTATAAAAGAGCGGATCCGCCAGTTGCAGATGTTTCACATCTTCAAGATGTTTGGTTTTGACAGCGCGCGAAGGCAAGAAATGTGACAAGTTCGACACTACAAGTGCTTGGATTTTAATTTTGAATTGAGAGTGTTGAGACTGCAGTGTTAGCGAGCATCTGCCTTTAGAATTGCCTACGACTGTGCCTCCAAGTCCAGATATTTGCGAATTATGGAATTGTATTGGAAGTGCTAGTTTCTGTTGAATTCGCTTTGACACAAAACTTTTCTCTGATCCCGCATCGAGTAGAGCGCGTACAGAAAATAATTCACCACGATGGTGTAAATGAACACGAGCTGTCGGAAGAATCGTTGTTTCTTCATTTTGTGAAAAAAGAGTGTAAACTTCTTCTACTGGTTCCGAAATACTTAAAAATGTGTGGTTATTGCCTGAGTTTGACGAAGACTGTTCTTCTTCTTCTTCGCGAAGAATTGTTAAGTTTGACTTAAGATTTGTATTTTCGTTATGAGCATCAACGTGGAGCATGGTATGGTGATTTTTATTACACTTGTTGCATAGTTTTGTGCTGGGGCAATTTGGCTTAAAGTGATTCGGTGAAAGACAGTTCAGACAATATTTATTCGCCATGACATATTGGATTCGATCCCTCGGCGCTAGCGATTTAAAATGTTTGCATCCCATTAATGAATGACTCTCTTGGCATTTCTTACAGAAATTCTTGTTTGCATTTTTTGTTTCGGAAACATAAAAAGAATTGGATTTAGAATTTTGATTTTCCTTTGACGTCGGTTTTCGAAAATCTATAATTGTCTCTAATTTTTCTATTCTTTTGGATAGAAATGTATCCATCTTTTGCCATGAGGGCAATTCCTTGTGATCATTTAACGAATCTTCCCATGCTCGAAGGGTTTCATCGGGGATCTTAGACGAAACTATATGTATTAGGATGGGATCCCAATTTTTGACCTCAATGTCGTATGTTTTGAAAATGGCTAAACTATCATTTATTGAACTTTGGATTTGTCTTATTGATTTTGGAGACTCGTTCTGAATAGTTTGGATCGAAAAAAGTTTCTTCATTTGTTGATTTACCAAAATTCTTCGGTTTTCGTACCGATTTTTTAACGCTTCCCATGCTAAATTGAAGTTTGCATCTACTAATTCAAATTTTTTAACAATGTCATACGCCTCTCCTCTAGTTTTCCCTCGGAGGTGATACAGCTTTTGTGCTGGGGATAAGTTGGGATGATTACCAAAAACCGCAGTAAAAATGTCTCTAAATGCTGGCCACTTAGAGTATCCCCCCTCGAAGAGTGGTGTGTCGCATGGCGGCAACTTGAGAGAATGGGCGTAACGCTGTGGTGGTGTTTCAACACTTGATTCCTGTTGAGTGCGTGAACAAATTATATTCATAACTTTTTCCTTACACGTTTCGTAAACCGATCTGGCTTCTTGAAATTTTTTAGAATGCGCATCATTAAAATCGTGCTCTTCGCCTTCATCGCTTAACACAAGCTTTTCATAACTTGACACTAATTGAGACCACAATCGTTCCAGTTCTATATCTTTAATCTCTAACAATCGCGAGGACCCAGTTTCTGGAGTAAGTGACTCAATTTCTGTGCAGAACGAAAATAATTGATGACAATCAAAAAGATACTTTCTTCTAGCGGCCATGATGAGGTAGCAAACTGTTTAAATACCGGAGATGTGTATTTTAATTTTCGCAAACCTTCGCTTCTTTTGCCGTGTAGGCTTTAATTTATGTTACAGTGTGTTTACGCAATAAATTAATTATTTATTTGTAATTAATTATTTTAAATTATTTGTCCAAGCTTCTATTGCTTTATTTTATTGTTTAATAAATTTATTCTCTTTTTGTTGAATAAATCTAAAAATTATTTGCACTGTAACTAATTTACTTCCAATTATTTGAAATTAACTTCGTTCATTATTTGTTATTTATATTTATGTAACATAAATTTTGTTATCTTCAATTCAATTTATTGTGTTGTTGTTATTTATATGAAAAGCCTTTATTGTCTTTTATTTTTAGCCGAAAAAATAAAAAAATTTAAGTTAAATTATTCCCCGAGGGATTTTTGGCCTTTTTATTTACTTCCCGGGCGGGTAAATTTATTACCACAGGTGGCAACTCTCTTAATTTTTCATATATCTATTGTCCAATGGAGAATAAATGTACCTATGTACATACATATGTGTAACGGTTCTATGGTCTAATGTGTTTTGTCTTTTAGTTTTGCAACAAGAAGGGCTAAAGAGGAATGCAAAAACCCGTTACTTATGTTGTGCTGCTTTTTGTCCACTAGCACTTTTTTCCTACTTTTAGCGATCGATTCCACAATAATTTGCACAAATTTTTCTAAAGACTCACCAATAGCTTCTTATGTTGTTGTAAATTGTCCGTGAGGGATTATGACGGCGATGTCTGTCGCTGCTTTGTCTGTTGTTGGGTAGCGGGACACCTGTTTTTTTGTTGCGTTTTCTATGTTTTATTCTGTCTTTCAATGTTTTTCTTTTTTAATATGTATTTAATATGTATGTCTTTTTTAATATATCTATTTGTCACTATTTCATTAAAATCTTTTTATTATTTTCTTTAATTACACCACTATCACTTGTCTCTCGTATTCGTTTGTACACCGCTTTAATTTGACTCTCCGTTCAATTGCTTTTGTTACCGCCGCGCTTGTTTAATTTTGTACTTATGCTTCGTCTGTCCGTGAAGTTTGCTGTTTACTCTGCTGTATGTGTGTGTGTGTGGTTGACACTTGTCAGTGATCAGTACCACCTATGCAAAAGATTATTGCTGCGAAATATGAGGGAGTTCTGCTGTTTTGTCCGTTAAATATTTGAAATAGAAGATTTTCGCAATCTGGCCGTCCAAGTTATTGGGGAGTTGTTATTGTTTTTGCGAAGTTGCTATTTATGTCTAATTTATTAGAAATATGGCAATTAACGAAAGTGTTGTTGTTTCTTATACATAATTCCCTTTGAGTTGAAATTTTTGAGAGATCTGGCATTGAAATTTCGCGGAGAGTAAAAAACAACCTTGTTGTTGTAGGAGTTCGTTTTTGATGTTTTTTATTAATGCTGTTTGGGTTATCTGTCGTATAATTTTGCGAGATTTTCTCAGAAAATTTGTTGCTGTTGCCGCAATTTGCTTGCACTTTTTGTTGTTGTTAGCGTTATTTTAATGCAGTTTTGCGAGAGATTTCGCGTAGATTTAGAATTACTATGTCGTTGTTACAGCAATTCGCTTGCTTTTTGTTGGTGTCGCAAAAAATTATCCACTCAATTTTTTTCTATTGTTTTCTACCCTCATAATCACTCATAAAAAAAACCAAACAATACATTTGTACATACCCAATCTTTTCCTTACTGATATGCTGATATGTGCTGATAAGTGATGTGGGATGTGAGATCAATCGCTGTATCTTCGAATGGTAGATGTTGTCCTGTCTTCTAGCTTCTTGGGAAGTTGTTTCTGCCGGCTGGAGAAAAACTTGGTTGACAAAATGTTGTCACCTTTGTAGTTGCTGATGTTTGCAGGGGTGTTTGTAGGAAAACGGCCGCCGCTGCTGTGTTGTCGCTTGAACACCTGCTCCTAACCACTAATTAGGAGGCTCGAATGGACCATATGTAGGTTTGCGCAGCTTTCCAAAACTGCGCGGGGTGGTTTCAGCTCTCAACTAGTTACTGGATTCCAAATACCAAAAGATGGAATGCCAGTGGGAACGGCTTCAAATATCTAAGATGAAGCGCGTAGCTATATGTCCCAATGTGGAACTCGAAGTTAAAATTTCCTTTCTTAAGTTGAAAGTCAAAAGGTTAAATTTTATAAGTTTATTTCAGGTCTATGTGACCGTCTTCTTTGACTTCAAAATCTTAACTTAACTTAGACTATTTTAACAAAAAAAATGAAAGGTCCGCTAAGCGGAACAACGGTTTTTATATAAAGTAAAAAAAGGGGAAATGGAATAAAATAAAACATAAATAATCTCTTCGAGAGAGTTTGGTACTTCATGTACAAGAAAATAACTCAAATTAAAAACTAAAGATAAATATGTGTTGTGTCTTGGCGCCTTGTTTAGTAGGGGAAGGTACCCCACACATTAGCTGTTGAACAGGCTTCAACAATTATATTGGAGATAATTCCACGAGAAAAAGTCCATATGAGTGAAACTCTCTCAAGCACTGAGTGCGGTCTTCCCCAGAAAAACGCTCCATACATACCACCCTCCTCAGACTTGATGTGTTCCCATATTCAGCTTGACAAATAAAAACTTATTTTTGAGACACCCTGTATTAACTACAGATCGGACATCACGACTAAATTTATATCCTTTTAAGATATTCTTAAAGGAAAAAGTCCATTGGGGATAAGTTTGGGCTACGAGGTGGCCATTTCTTTTGGATACCACTTTTGACCAAAAATTTTGCAAACTCTACCCAGTGATTCGTTAGAAGTGAGAAATGCTCATCCTGCGCAAACCACTATCGCTGATTAAACCTAATGTGAAGAATTCGGTTTAAAAATCAATAGCTTTGTTACGCGTGAACTCGATTCATTAAACCACTAAATCTCATTTCGCTTTTAAAAAAAAAAAATATTTCCCTTTACACTTCATGAATGAGGTTCTAGAGTTGTTGTGAATAACCACGCTTTCTATTTAAGATTCACAACTAACGGCACCTACATGTTTATCGACGAATTCGAACGTCACTGTTTGAGAAGCTTTTCCTAGACATGCCGATTGACTCGACACTTATACTGCGACGTTGCTGTCGACAACTTTGAGGGGGCCGGCAATGAATGAAAAATGTAGATGACTGGAGGCGTGAATTAAAACCGGGCTCCCGTGTTCGTGTCGCGTGTTCTAACCATTATGCCACGGCCGGTCCGCTTATACCCAGGAATAATCGAAAAAATTGTTTGCTCTTGCAGTCTGATAAATTTTTATATATAAGTAAAACTTCACTGGTATATCCCTTACAAAGACTTCCTAATTTTCTTGGGTTTTTATTGGAATTATTGATTTGATTAGTATTTAATTAACGTTAGAAGTACTAAATCGCATTAATATGTTATTTCGCTATGATCATTGCCTTCTACGTTCGGTCTACCATTACTTACGACTTAGTGGGTATTTTTCCATATTTAATTAAACACAAAAATGCTCTTACAATTATACTTAATATGAACACATGAAAATTGTCATTGTCAATTTATAGATTGCAGACAAAAGTAACTTAAAAATTCTCATAACAAAGATATTATTTATTAAAATCCATTTGTCTGCGCTTTTATTATCCTATCGTTTTTCTGCTGTCAACGACAACAATTCAACTGTAACAACCAACACAACACAGAAGCAACAAAATTATATTAAATAGTTTGTAACAAATGATTGCAATGAAATGTTGGCAACAACAAATAAGAAAAGTGTTTGCACGAAAAATGGGAATAAGAGGATATGGTGTGGACACAGTGGTTTTGGGGGAGGGTGGTTATAAAAAAAAATTTACGAGTAATATTTTTCACATTTCATAAAGTTGTTAATAGATACAGGAAATAAATATGTGTTACTATTTGGTATAGAAAATTAATTTGACAAAAGTAAAGTGTGATTCATTTACAGGCTTTATTTTTCATTTGTTTTTATTTTGCATATCACACATAAATGTTGTCACGATGTCATCTTATGTTTATTTAGTAGCATTTGACAATGGTTTATAGATAGACGTACTGAGCAATAACTTATATATTTTACTAAGCTTTCTCGGGAAAGTCAGTATCCCGCGATACGTTTTTTTTTTGAACTTTTTGCACGGAATATGTGGGCTGACTATTAGCAATACCATTCCCAAATTTGGGACTTATACATGACTAGTGGGCCCGACAATGCTTCACTATTGCATATTATTTAAAAAAAGTACCCTATAAGTCATGCCAGAGTCCCAGTTAAATGCTGTGAAAATTTCAGGAAGATCGGTCCAGAGGTTTAGTCTCCTATAAGGTACAAACAAACAAACAAACAAACACACATTCCATTTTATATATATAGAAGATACACTATCATATAGACTACATCCAGCCATGTAGCGAAGTGATTACAATAGTTTAGATATAAATCCCAAAAGTGTCTTTCAAACTACTGTGCATATATATTACTAGCTTTCCTCTCTCACCCTTCCCTCCCCCACTGTTGTCCCCCCTTAACATTGTAACACAAAAACTTACCTGATATAAATGTAATCTCACTTAACATCAGCCAACGTGCTGCAAAATATAAATGCAATTGCAGATATTTGCCCAAACGATGATGTAATTTGATTGTCACGTCTCGCGCGTGATCCAATACGATATCGGGCATATACGAGAATTGTACCGGCTCCCCAATGTACTGGCGTCCGCCAATGCTAAAGAATACTTTGGCGTGGACAAAAACCTGTGGAGTAGAAAAAAAAAACACATACAAAAATAAACAACAAAGAGCATATAACAAAATGAGTTAAAAAGGCGACTTCAGTACAGTTTTGTGTTGGTTAAACAGGTGCCAAAAGTTATGTTTGTATGTCCCAACCAAGAGGTATCCCTATCTTGAAGTATATACTCTAAGATGTCTTATGGTAACATGGTGCTCGTGCATGTATGTGTGTGTGTGTGTGTTTGCATATCAGTCGTGAAGACAACCTGAGTGGCATTAACAATTAAATTAAATCACACAGTCGAAGTGGATAGAGTCAGTTGGCAGCGGTGGTGGTGTTGGACGGATGAACGACTGAATGGATGGATGGATGATTGGTCGGTCACTTGGCCATTTGTGTGTTGTGCTATTCGTTGTTGCCGTAAAAATGCTCATCCATTTGGTAATGCGACCGAGTATGAATGAAGGTCTTGAATTAATGAATATTAACGGATGACACAGTGCATCGAAACCAAACAAATTAATATA
The DNA here is from genome assembly GCA_964034835.1 of Muscina levida. Taxonomy (NCBI): domain Eukaryota; kingdom Metazoa; phylum Arthropoda; class Insecta; order Diptera; family Muscidae; genus Muscina; species Muscina levida. The sequence continues at coordinate 28,157,076 of OZ035881.1, forward strand.
TATTTTATATGGGTTCGAGTGCCTGAAATCGCAAGAGAATGATTTAATTTACATTACACAATTACAGTGTACAACACATGATTTTGGGACTCAATTATGAAAATTGCACGTGAAAGTAGCCCCAATAATAAGAGATTTACAAATTTAATCCGGGGGTTCTTCTTCAATGTCCAGTCCTAAAAATTGGGCTACTTCCACTGGATTGGGCCATAGATTCAATGGGCTAAGTGAAGTAGGGTGGGCTGGGCAAGTGAAGTTGTGTTGTGGCAGGTATCGTGGGGACTCTGACCACACGCTGGGAATATATTGCGGACGGCACGGTCTATGCGGGACCAGTAGGCATTGAGCCTGTTCCTCCATCCCGATCTATGTTGTGCCAGGGCTACTCTTGTTCTACGTGGCAGGCTTGTCTCTGTTTTGGCTACAGGGAGCGGGCGACCTCCAAGAACGACATTCATGCGGTAACTTGAAACCGCGAAATACGTGGCGTCTCTATGAATGTCATTCAAAGCTGCAGCATATGAGGAGCGATCCAAGGGATCCTGTATGTGGTTGCGTACATTATCCTCATATACTTGAAGGTCATTCCTGACATGCCTTTGGGGGCATCCATCTGTGTGATGTTAAAGTTGGGATGACTCCTCCGATGACATCCCAGGAGGAACTGTTTTGTCAGCATGACTTTGTGTTCCTTGACTAGGTGGACCTTCGTTTCCTCATGTAAATGGTGCTCAGAGGTTATCTGGATGCAGCCCGTTACAGTCCTCAGGGCGGCATTTTGGCAGCTTTGAATATTTCTCCACTGGGTATCACTCAGCGAAGGAGACCACACTGGAGCGGTAATAGTTTTGTAGGTTGCCAACAAGGTTTCTTTGTATTTTCCCCAAGTGCTGCCGGCTAGCGCTTTGAGGACCTTGTACCTACTATGCAGTTTGTGCGTAATTGCAGTGGCGTGAGCTGAGGAGGTAAACAGGCTGTCAAAGGTGACCCCCAAAATTTTTTGTGGTTCACAGTCGGTATTTGGACGCCATCGACTACGAAGTCTAGATTTATGTTTACCTTCTTTGTCCAGGTGGTGAATAATGTTGCTGATGACTTCGCCAGTGAGAGTTTCAAGTTGCGTCCAGTGAAGAAATTATGTAATACTCTGAGATAACCATTCACACGATGGCAAAGCTCATCAATGTTTTGACCCGTCGCCATAATAGTACAGTCGTCCGCGTATGATATCACATCTACACCTAGTGGTGGTGTGGGGAGTTTAGAGAAGTAGAAGTTAAACAATTTCACGAACGACCGACGTCCACTTAGATAGTTCGCACTCCATCTCTTCAAATTATTTTGCAGGGTGGACTGCAGGATGTCCTGGAAGAGTGTGCCTTCGACGTGGAAGGCCTTCGATACAGTTAGCCATGTTGGCTGCCTTAATAATTTAATGACCATACGAATTTTTAAGCTTTAGGTGGAGTTTTAGCACTTTTTCTATATTTTAACATGGATATCTCCCGAACAAGTAACTAAAAACCAAATTGATCACATGGTAATCGATGGAAGTCACACGTCAAGTGTCTTAGACGTTCGAGTGATCAGGGGTGCGAACATCAACTCGGATCACCACCTCACTACAGTGAAGGTGCGTACTAGGCTAAGCCGGGCCAAAACCCTGTGTAACCAGGCACAGAGAAAGCTGGACATCGCTTAACTGCATACCGCGGTGATAGCCAAAGCCCATTCCAACCAACTCACTCAACTACTTAGCGATGCTCTAATTCCCGCAAATACCAGCGCGCAATGGCTATATATTGCTCACTCGACAGAAAGGACTACGCGGTTCATTCTGGGGTATGTGAAGCCCTTAAATGCCTTAATGCCTGCGACGAGACGAATAGTGCAGTTCCACCCGAGAACAAGATACTGCATACAGGGCCATACTGCAGCCAATGACAACGCGAGCTGTTCATGAAAAATACAGGAAGAAAAGGCGACTGGACTCTTCAGTCAAAAAAATTAGAGCTGAAGGAGTGGAATAATGTGTGCATGAAAGAATACACGAACAGAGCTGAAGCCCGAAAATTCTCCCAGATGATAAATGGTAGGGTTCATGGAACAGGTCTTCCATTATGTAAAGACAATGATGGTCATCTCGTTACTGACTCCGAGAGCGTACTGAGAGTATGGAATGATCACTTATGCAGCCTATTGATGTCTGAAAACTCGGCTGCTGAAGATTGTGTAACAATCCGAGACGATAACATCGAGTGTCCCCCTTTCGAGTCAAGCTGACAACTGTCATATTCCGCCTAAAGAACAACATAGCCGTTGGTGCCTGATGGTCTTCAAGCTGAGTTGTTCAAGGTGGGTGGAGATGAGCTTCTTTTAAGCATGCAAGAGGTCATAGAGAATATTTGGTGTGATATGAGCAACAGCTCATAGATAATATATTTATTCAGGAGAGTATGCCAGAGGATTGGAATCTTAGTTTGCTATGTTCTATCTACAAAAAAGGTGACAGTAGTGAGTGTAAAAACTACCGTGGAATTAGCCCCTTACCGATTGGGTGTAAGGTCCTGTCTAACATACATTGAGAACGTCTAAAGCCAATTGTGGAAAACTTGATTGGACCATATCAGTGCGGCTTTAGACCAGGCAAATTCACGACGCATCAAATATTTACACTACCGCAGATTTTGGAGAAAACACATCAGAAGCAAATCGACATTTACCACCTCTTTGTCGATTACAAAGCTGCCTTCGATAGTCCCATCAGGCAACGATTATACGATACCATGTCTGAGTTCGGTATACCTGCAAAGATAATTCGTATCTGCCGGTGTACCCTTATGAATACCAAATCCTCGGTTCGGATTGGCAAGGATCTGTCTGCGCCATTCGATACGACGAGAGGTCTTAGACAGGGTGATGGTTTGTCATGCATACTTTTCAACATAGTGACGGAGAAGGTGTTAAGGAAAACAGCGGTTAACATGTCTTGCACTAAGGGCCACACGCTGCTCGTATATATCTATGGCATCGACATTATCGGTCGGAGGATGCGAGAGGTAACAGCTGTCTTCTCATCTGTTGAAAGGGAGTCAGCGAAAATTGATTTGGCAGTGAGTGAGGACAAACCGAAATTAATGGTATCATCGAACAATGTATTCACCCGTTGGGGACGCAGCGTGAACTTGGAGAACTATTGCTTTGTGGTAGTAAATGCATTTATCTACCTCGGATTCGCCATGGAAAAAAACAACAGTGTCAGCCTTGTAATAAAACCGAAAATAGTCCTTGCCAACAGGTGTTTCTTTGGGCTACGCGAGTACTTCATAAACACCACCTTATCTCAAACCACCAAAGTACAACTGTACCAGGTACTAATTTTTCCGATCCTGTTGTATCTCAAACGTTGTTGACAGCAACTTCGCAGTATAAGTGTCGAGTCAATCAGCGTGTCTAGTAAGAGCTCCTCAAACAGTGACGGTCGCATTCTGCGATAAACAAGTAGGTGTCGTTAGTGGTGAATCTAAAAATAGAAAGCGTGTTAATTTACAACAACCCATACCCATTCATGGGGTGAAAAGGGAAATTAAGTTTTTTAAGTTTTTAAGTTGTATTCCTGCGAATGTTGGGTGCTCACACAGGCGGATGTAGCTCATCTGGCGGTGTTTGAGAGAAAAATACTCCGCAAAATATATGAAGCGAGTTCACAATTCGGATGAACTATGAGCTTTACGAGTTATACCACGACATTGATGTGGTCAAGCGAATTAAAGTGCAACGATTACGCTAGCTACGCCAGGCAAAAGAGGGAGACCGCGATTACGTTGGAAGGACCAGGTGGAGGAATCACTGACGCTGCTTGGTAGCACTGATTGGAGAATGACCTTCGATGGCTCAGTGGAGCTATCGACGTAGACTAGCAATCCGAAGGTGCCGGGTTCGATTCCCGGCCGGGGCATTGGCCAAATCAACATCAATGAAAAAGTAATTACTTTTCAAATACTTTCGAGTTCTCCAGCCAAACAAAACTCATCCTACACGCTTCCACTACAAAAATCCAGATTGCGCAAGGGCCAAGGAAAATGATTTATCAACATCTCATATAAATCAACAAGCCAGCTGGCGCCATCTCTGGTGGAATTTGGCGGTTAAACTCACAACAACAAAACCTAAACAATCCTTGACACAAACCTTGTTGTCTACAAAGGTACGGAACAGAGTTGCCAACAATGATCTATGATAATCGGATTATATGCCCGATCGAGTACCGATAAATTGAAAATCGGTATAAAGAATTATCACTCCAGCTAACCACCAGATGTTACAACAACAATAACAACTGATTAGAGACGGTGCGCACAAGATCGAAGCGATCTCTAATCATTTTGGCCTCTGACTTAGACCCTAAGATATAACTATATATGTTATCAAGTTCTTTTTTAAGGCTTACAATAATAATATATCTCGGTATACCTCAAGCAAAATCTCTTTTGTGTCAGAAGCACAGTTGTAGATATTAAATATGATAAAAAAATATGCGGAACAAACCTACCCAAGAAAAGTGCATCCAGTGCCTTAAAAGTACCAACATACGCATTTTTAACCATTTTTTCACCTTTTTGCTACTTTCACGCCCAATTCTCAGAATTGAGTCCCATGCCAATGAGCTAAAAAATGTTGTACTGTGTTATTTATTAGGTTTGCCATGGGAAATAACAGTTAAATGTTTGAACCACTACTAAACAAACTGCTATTCCTTTTCAATACATTCCCCATTCACTTGATTCCACAACACTGTTCAGATATAAGAATGCATTTTACGGAAGTTCATTTGCTTTTCGCATTCTCTTTAGCACTCATACTTCGTCTCTGATTTTTCTCTTCATACGATTCCATTAGCAGAGACATACCAGCCCAAAAATACACAAAAAAAAATAAAATTATTGTCACATAACGAAAGCGGCGGAAATGAAGTGTAATAATGATTGTTTTTCTCTTTCTTCTGCATATGAACGAACGAGCATTCATTCATGCGTTTCGTGCATAATCAATGAGTATGTCATACGTCATAAAAGAAAAAGACGATGGAAAAGACTTAAACCACAACAACACCGACGAAGAAAGTTTCTTAGAGTAATCAGATAAAATACGATTTCTTGCGGTCACTTAGCGTATGAGTCTTTTCTCTTTCGAGTTGTATACTTTGTCTACTTTGTTCACAACACTCTTGTCCATCATATCATAGCCATTCATATAAATTATTTTAATATGCAGTGCGTTGATCGCATATTAAAAACCTTAATTTGGTTGTTTTGTGCCTCATTTTCTCTCCTCATCTACCTCCTGAGCCAGTCCTCTTTTCGATGTGTCCATGCGGAAGAAGGCATTAAAGTCTGTCATTGAAAAAAAAAAACAAAGCGACACAAAAACGAAATCGTAGGAGCTATAGAGATAATGGTATGGAAAAACGGTGCATTTTTTAATGAATAATTAATGAAAGTATAATATGATATGATCCATTTAATTAATACATTTCCTATTCATACGCGACGTTATGATATAATATAATAAGTATTTTGTGCTCAAAAGATTTCCTTTGGTTGATAAGCTTTTTTTAAATCGATTTTTTTTATGAACTTCCTCCTGATGGCGGCTTTTTGTATATGCCGGTGGAATACAGGTGTTCATACAGTAAATGACACCTTAATGTTATGCAATTTTAAACATATTGTTTAATGTTATAGTTACGGGTGCATTCGTGTTTAATATTTCAAAGGTACAGGAATATAAGTTTAAGTCTGGAATATTAATAAATAGGTATTATTGTTACAGTATATACTAAATACAGTTTATACTAGTGGTTCCACTTGGGATAACTTAATGTTCCATAAAAGTTCAGATTGTACGAAATTTGACGGCATTCAGTGTACTTGCATCAAAGATAGGTATGCTAATGCATAGGGGTAAATGCGGTTATTCGTAAGAGAAGTACCAGAAGGGGTGTGGCAATTATTTCGTTTTTTTTTTTTAAATATTGCCTTCTATTGCAATAGAATTAATCTGAATCAAATACTGCTGTTTTGAAAGTTATGAGAGAAATAGTATTTTCGAAAAAATAGGTCATTTTGTATGGCTGGTAGTAAAAAGGGGTAAGACAATAAGGCCCACATTTTACTGAATTCAAAGGACTTACAAAAAAGATATATATGTTAAGCTACGAGATTTCCGTCATTTGTTTGGGAGGTACCAGAAGTGGTGTGGCCAACGCATCGTTTTTCCGAAGGTAAGTAATTAACGGAATAAGCCAAATGTCCACGACCCCCGCAAACGTTATAAGGATCACGATTTAAGGATACTCACCTGAAACTTCCGGACTCTCTTAAGATAAGGAGCCTCTATCAGACTGGTGAGTGCCCAAAACAAAAATATAATGCTGAGATCACATTCATTATACCCCCCAAGTATCTCATGACCAAATTCGTTTCAGAACTTTTTAAGACGATTGAGCTATGTCCTTCTGTCTGGCTGGCAGGATAATTTGAGTAAACCTTAACGGATCGGTATGAAAATTTACCAGCAATAATATTTTTCGAAACGAACTTATTGGGTTGTAAATGGGCAGAATAGCCCCACCCCTTCTGGTACCTCCCATACAAAATTACCTATTTTTGGATAATTAATATATCTTCCATAGCTGCCAAACAGACTACCGGAGGATATTTAAATTTGGTCTGATTATTTATCTTGCAATAGTAGACAAACCCTAAGAAAGCCGAAACCTTTGCCACACCCCTTCTGGTACCTCCCATACAAATGACCGAATTGACCCTCATAGTTTTTCATACATATATTTTTTGTAAGTGAACTGAATTCACTCAAATTTTGCGTATGATGTTCGCTTATGAAAATTGGACTCAGGTATGAATATGAACTATATCGGTTCACGCCTTCTGGTACCTCCCATACAAAATGACCTATTTTTGGAAAATTAATATTTCTTCCATAACTTCCAAACGGACACTTGGGGAGTAATGAGAATTGGTCGGTTAATTTACATTGTGGTAGGAGGCGAAACCTTAGAAAATTAAACTATACGACACACTCTTTCTGGTACCTCCCATACAAATGACCGAACTCGCCCCCATAGACTTATATACATATCTTTTTTGAAAGTGAAAAATTGAATCATGAATGAATATGGATTATATCGGATCACCCATGCTTATAGCTCCCATGCACAATAACCTATTTTTGAAAAATGTAAATTTCTTCCATACAAATAAGCCAATTTTTTACGGTAGTGCTTCACAAGCAAATTTTAATTTTATTGTAATTAAAAATCGATTTATTTCAATAACACAAGACTTAAACAATTTTTTATATTGGGTGATGGTATTTATCAGTCAGTTTAACTGACTGAAATTTCTGTACTGGTTCAAGAGATGAGCTTGACAGGACCGGAATGCTCGCTACTTGAAAATTGAGACATATATTACACATGGAATGCGAAAAAGCATGAATTTGGATATGGAGTTTTAATAAGCCAAAGAATCGGACATCTCACTTCGTGGTTTAATTCTGTAAGTGATCGAATAGCCCCAATCCACATCAAAGCGCAATATTTTAACATTACACTGAATTGTGCACATACCCCAATGGAAGATAATGACGATGAGGTTAAAGAAACATTCTACGATTGCCTAAAGGAAAAATAAGTACGCTGTCCTGCCATTAAAATTAGCCTGGGAGGTTTTAGGAATGGTTGTTGTTCTTGGTCCATCGATCGGTAAAATTAGCCTACTAACCAACACATACGACAATGGGTTTGGGCTGGTTAGCTCCGAAGCGGAAAATTTTAGTGAATGGAACCAGATTTCAGCATAAAGATATCCACAAGGCAACTTGACTATTTCCCGAACAAAGCACCACAAATCAAATTGATCATGTGGTATTAAATGAAAGGAAAGCTTCTATAATAATAGCGGTGCGCGTGATCCGCAGTGCTAACATTGGCTCATCATGGCGGATCATTTTCTAGTTGCAGCAAAGATGCGCAACAGAATGAGCAGAGCGAAAAACGCACGTAACCAATCACCACAAATTAAACTGGACATAACAAAGCTGAAAATCCCAGAAAAAGCCACTGCATACTCCAACAAGCTCTTTAAACTACTACGACTCCACGCTCCGATTCCGATACACAGTGGCAGTATATTGCGCGTTTCATGGTGCTTGGATCTCAGACGAATGCTTGTCCGTCGATGAATGTCGCATAGCGTTTGAGGATGCTGTTTACATGGCTACACCATAGCCAATTATCACCCGGATTGTTAGGGATCGGCACATGGAGTCAGTAATAGCCTTTTTACACCAAAAAAGCATTCAGCATTTTGAGCTGAAGATGCGAAATGCTATAAAGTGGTTTTACACTGCAGTTTCGCATATTGTCAGCTGTTGTCTAGCTCACACATTTTTCCATTTGCCTTGTAAAACTGCTCTATTTTCCTGCCACAAACCTATTAACATTGTTACGGAGGCAGTATTCCACGAAGCGCGAATAGTTTTAACTAATTGGAACAACCATTTATTAATATTTTGGCAAAAAAGTAAATATTTTGTCCGTCCATGTTGATTGGCATTTTTTCCGATAAATGTAAGCAAACAACGAAAATGGTGGTTGCCGGAACAACATTACTGAGAAAAATCGCTTAAATTCCAATTTTCAGAGTACAACTCAGTGTATTTTTCCGCATCTTTCATGGATGCGAAAATATGTTAACATCTTTCCAACAACAAAATACATGTAAAAATTTTAGCATTTTGGCCGCATCCATCAAAAATGCGGATTAACGCGGAAATATGTTAAATGCGTTCCGGTGTAAAAAGGCGAGGCAGCTAATTAACCTAAAAAGCGTCAGATAAAGAAACGAGAGAATGAGAATATGGATACAGTGCTACATGGATAGAGGTGAAGTTCGAAAATTCTAACAGAAACTAAAAGCAAAAGGATACGGTACTGGGTTTCCCTCCTGTAAACGCAAGAATGGAAATTTGTTACAGATACGCAGAGTGTGCTACATATATGGAGCGAACACTTCAACCACAAAGCCAAACAGATGTAAGAAGAGCAATATCGCGGACTAAAAAAAATAAAGCTGCCAGTGCATACGGGAGTGTGATGCAAGGTAACTTGGCAAACCCAGAGTAATCATTGCCAATTGCCAATCAAGTCTACTCACAGAGCTCCGTATTCGTGGTACTATTGCGGACATAGTACCTCTACGTGGTGACGCCTGGATACGTGCTTTTGACACCCGTCAGAGCACGGTTACGCAATGCTCCAACCCCGGATAATATTACCTCGCAGTGGCAATATATTGTGGACTCCATAGAACGGACTGGGAGAAGCGTTCTTGGGTACTCAAAACCATTTGAAGAAGATGCCTGGTACGATGATGAATATCGCAATGTCACGAGAGAGACGGATGCTGCATACAAGGCGAAACTGCAGCCAATGGCAACGCGAGCTGTTCGTTAACGGTACAGGAAAAATATATTAGAGGCATTTCGCCTTTTTCGACGGAAAAAAAGCAGCTGAAGTAGAGACAGGATGAGTTGCTCCGAAGTAGAGGTGAAGCCCCAGAAAGATAAGGCAAAAATGCGTGGAACAGGTTTGCCATCCTGCAAAGATAGCGACGGCCGGATAAAGTTCTAAGGATATGGAGAGATCATTTCAGAAATTTACTGGATACGGGCACCACTCCAGAAGACCCCGTTCCAATCCATGACGATGATAATAACTGTCCACCTCCGAGCCAGAGCGAAATACGTGTGGCAATATCCGGCCTTAAAAATAACAAAGCGGCTGGAGCCGATGGTCTCCCCGCTGAATTGTTTCAGGCAGGCGGGTAGGAGGTGATAAGGAGCATGCATCAGCTCATGGGGAACATATGGCATGCCCAGGGATTGGAGTCTGAGTCTGCTATGTCCCATATACAGAAAGGTGATCGTAGTGAATGTAAGAACTAATAAGCCTATCACCAATTGCTTACAAGGTCCTTTCGAGCATATTGTGTGAACGTCTAAAGCCAATTGTAGAAAAACTAATTGCGGCTTTGACCTGGTAAATCTACGACGGAAAAAATGTTCACCTTCAAATCATTAGAAAAAAACTCATGAAAAACAGATCAACTTCTAGCACCTCTTTGTCGACTACAAAGCTGCTTTCGACTCTCCGATAAGGAATAAGCTATGTGAGGCTATGTCTGAATTTTATGTTCCTGCAAAGCTGATTCGACTTTGCAGATGTACCTTAGATAACAACAAATCCTCGGTTAAGATTGGTAAGGATAACTCTGAACCATTCAACACGGAAAGAGGTCTCAGGCAATGCGATAGATTGTCCAGTACGCTAATTAATATAGTTATGGAGAAGGCGATGAAAAAGGCTGGTGTCAACATGTCTGGCACCATATTCCACAGGAGCCACATGCCGATGATTAAGATATCATTGGCCGAAATCTGTGGGATGTTACTGAAGTTTTTTCATCACTAGAAAAGGAGTCAGAAAAATGGGTTTAGCGGTCAACGAGGACAAAACAAAACCATTAAGAAAGTTTAAGTCTGGCAACCCGACTTACAAATATCCCTTCCCTCAATAAAACATAAAATTTTCTAGTATATTGATATTATTACTCGATTTCTAAAGTGGGCGGATTGGTACATTTGTATGGGAGGTAAAAGAAGTGGTGTGGCTAGACTTCAAACTTTTTGTCCAAAACTTTATCCTGTTATAGTTTTAGTAAATACAGAATTTGGGATCGCTGGATGTATTGATATTATTACTCCATCTCTGAAGTGGGCGGAAAAGTACATTTGTATGGGAGGTACGAGAAGGGACATAGCTAGACTTCAAAATTTAACATGATTTAGCTTTACTAAATACAGAATTTACGCACGATCGCGTTGAGTGTATTGATATTATTACTCCATCTCTAAAGTGGGCGAAGAGGAACATTTGTATGGGAGGTACCAGAAGGGGAGTGGCTATGTAGCCGATTTTCAACACCTTAAGTAGTTTTAAGGAAATATTAATCTATGCAAAGTTTCAAAACATTTGGTTGAGCCTTTCGAAAGCTATCGTGCGTACCAGCCGGACAGCCAGACAGATGGACGGATATGGCTCAAACGACTAAAAAAGTCATGAATTTGATTCAAAGAAACCTATGGTCTAAAGTGACTCCTTCTATGTGTTACACTTTTGGGTCGTATCAAAAGATATAAACCCTCCTACCTGTAGGGTGAGGGTATTATAATGATTTCGACGAACGAAGGGTCCTTTCGATGGGGACGCACCGTGAACATTGACAATTTTTGTTTTGAGGTAGTAGATGAGTTTACCTACCTCGGATCTTTCGTCAATAAAAACTAGTAAGGCGGTTATCTTCGGCTATGCCGAAGCTCAGATACCCTTCACCATTTGTAAAAATGGTGGTAAAACTGGTTATTTGCACTACTACTATATTTTATTAAACTTTGTATCACAAAACAGGGGAGTTAGTGAGAAGTGGACGTTACTTTTAGCTTCACACATCCATTGTGTCAGTAATTTTGTATAGATTTTATTCGTGTTTATGAATTTTGTAACTCCCCAAAATTGGGAAGTTGTGTGGGATGTGGGAGTAGTTTAAATCCGATCAGGCCTATCTTCGAACTTAACCTCTGCTTCTGGACACAAGCTTACATACCAAATTTCAAACCGAAAGGTCATAAACTATAGGGATATACAGACGGACACCCCCAAAAAGGGGGAATTTGTATGGAAGGTGGGAAAAGTATTCGTCCGATGTTACTCATCTTACAACGTAAGCTATTATTATAGGATTAAAGCTTACATATACAATTTCAGCTCAAGAGTTTGTATGGGAGGTGAGAGTAGTTTTTGACCGATCGTTCTCATTTTAATACTCGACCTCCGCTTAGAGCAGAAAAGCTTTCATACAATATTTCAGCATGATTGCTCTTAAATTACTACTGTAATCGCGGGGACTGACATACGGACACCCCCAAAAAGAGGGATTTTGTATGGGAGGTGAGAGTAGTTTTTGCCCGATCAGTCCACCTGTTATCCAAACCTTTTTTGCCAATCCCGTCGACCTAAGATCACCGGCCCAACATATAACTAAAGGGATGTGAGAGCTTTTCGCTTTATTGTGAATTAACATGCTTTCCATTTTTAGACTCACACAATGATACTTTCTTTTTAATAGACAAATGCGACGTCAGCATTTTAAGAGGCTTACACTAACCTTTTACTGCGAAATTGTTGTCGATAACATAGAGAAGGCCGCCTGTGAGAGAAATGTAGATGACTGAAACAAGAATGGAACAGTGGATTTCCTACATGATAGTCTAAACGTCATGCCACAGCCGATCCCGCAACTTTTACCTAGGTTTTCAATATATGGGAAGACAAAGCATGCTTCATTTAGTTTAAAATGAACATTATAGAACACATATACTGTGAAAAATGAACCAACAATATTCACTTATAAGCTAGCACAACTTAGCCACCTAATAGTTCTATGGTATATACCATAATTATATGGAAATCTGTTAAATTAATAGAGGATACCCTGTATTTAGTTTATACATGTTCACCTCAGACACCTTGGCACCTCTACCATCAACAACCGGACCCCATGTAGTCCGTAGTCCCCCCCATACCCACACTACACTAGCCTATACAATTTAACCAAAAATAGGGTATATCTGAAATCAAATCATCACTTAGTGATACCATAAACAAAACCTCAAGTGTTTACCCAAAACTGACAAATTCAATTGTTTTTACATCCATGAATTGTTGTTGACGATAAATACCAACTACGTGCTGTGTGTCTGTGTGTGCGTCATTGTTTAGAACATTTATACGATTGCTGTCTTTATAATAAACAAAAGATATTTTATTCATTACATTTCATATGTGAGACCACAAACACCATCAGCCCAGCACCATCACTGCCGCCTAACTGTCTGGCGTGATCAGTTCCACATGCAGACCAGAGTGGTGCCCAAAGTAGTGAGTTCTCAGTTTGTGGTGCAACCACCGCATGTAACTCATAGCTGGCACTCGTAGCATGGAGTGGTGCAATGTTTGATATTCATGTGGTGTACTCGTTGCTGTTTGTTTACATTGCCCGATGTAGTAAAACAATAAATATTTTAATCATTTTTCCACTTTTTTTTGTTATCTAAACAAAAATAGATTTTTCTTTTATTTATGCTCCATTATATAGCGGTTTGCATTTGTGTTTAAGAGTCTTCGATGGGTTGTAAATTTTATTGACTTAACATAAACGAATGTTTAACAGCAATTTTCGATTTGTTCGCTTCAGTTTAATGACTTGAGGAAGTTGAAGCGGTTTTTTATTTGTGTTTTTAGAGGGAAAAAAATTTGTTCTAAAAATATGCAAGTTACGTAAACACTAACTCACTTAAGCTAAACTATTGAGTCATATTTGATATGCAAGCAAAATCCTCAGTATAAGGGAAGACTTAAAATGGTCAACATGACCAGGGATGGACAGGGGCGATAATTGATTTTGTGCAACTTCCCGGCATAAGCGTCCAACTAGGCGAAGTGTATGAGATGTGCAATTAATTAGGCAGACAAATTGGAAAATAAATATAGGGATGAGAGTATATATTATTTGATATCGGAAAAGTGTAAAGGATTTAAGGAGACGAGTTGAATCTCCAGTATCTTAAGACTTAACTCGTTTCAGGTCTATTTAAGGCGAGTCTTGTCCGTCTGTCTGGCTGGATGGTAAGCAGGACAACTCGAATTAACATTCACTGATCCATATTGCAAATTGAGACAATAGCCGCTTTACTTCTGGTACCTGCCATATCTTTTAGTGACTACAATGTCAATTTACTACAATGATGATATACTTTCCTTGGTCAAGTTAAAAAGTTCGTGCCGCAGCAATCAATATACGAACTGCTGACACTTCCGATGTCTTACATTTGTCGAAAACGGACGCCATATCCGGAATAATGCATTTGTTGCTGCCTCTGTTTCCCTTGACACTCGCTTATGCAAATCATTCCGTCATCGGAAACTTGATGGTCATTATCTAATTCACTCGAATCGGTGGATGGCGGGAATATTCACCCAATGTTTCACAAAGCAATTTATTATATCTTTGGTTCAAATGAAAACATTAATACTCATTACACACCTCGCCTGAATGACGAATGGGTAGACCTAAAATGGCAACAAAAACTGTAAATGGGGTTTTGTTGGGGGTCAATTGTACATTAAAAATCCACTTGAATCAAAATCCTAGCTGATCCTTTTTTTATGATAAAAGAATTTTTCGTTTTTTTTACTCCGTTTTGCGCTCTTTTAGAAGTGACGTTCTTTGCCCCATGATTCCGCCATCAACCATTTACCGTTTTTGCCATTTTAGGTCAACCCATTCGTCATTCAGGCGAGGTGTGATTATAAGGTAATATATTTGACTCCTCTGGGCGCACCCTTCGGGTAGATAAATCGGTGGCCGAAAATTTCAATTTTGTATGGTAGCCCCCTTATGGAGTGAAGTAGGTATGTTGGGCGAAAATGTTAGGAGGGCGAAATTAGTGGGGTCGGACATACATTTTACCTCCCTAGAAGGCACTGTAATAGCGACAGGAGCTGAGTTCATAAAAAAATATTATGGAAAATAAAAAAATTGTGTAGGGTCACCATAGTGGACATATTTGGGGCAGCTAGAGCGGTGGAAACAAATTTTATAAAGAATTGATTTTTGATTGGGAGCGCCCTTAGGGGATAAAGATAGGAGTAGGTGTGTTTTTTAAAAATGTTAGGGGGAAACATTACGGGGAGTCGATCATATTTTTACAACTCTAGGAGCGATTCTGGGGCAGTTGCGGGGCTTGCCTTGCCCGCCACCTATGACCACGATGCCCAGTCATTTAGCCCCACCCTACCACATATAACCACACTAAATTACAGGGTGAGCCTTATCGAAATCAAAACTCGTGAGCTGAATTCAGTCATATTTGACATAAGATGCACGGTAGTAAAAATTTGACACAGTAATGAAAATGGACAACATCGGCCGACCCTTCTTTAACTCCCATACAAAATTACAAATATTTTGAAAAATAATCTTTTTCCCATAAGTTCTACTGGAGGATAATTGAGTTTCTTTTTCTTCTTATTTAACAGCAGCAACAGAAATACATCATACATCAGTAGCCAGATCCGTAGATAGTTCGTCACACCAGACAGTAGCTCTTTCACTGCTATTCGAACGCGCTCGATTGAATACATCGATGGCGTTATACAGCTCATGGTTCATTTGACTACGTTACTCACCGTTAAAGTTGATGCGTCCAAATATTTTGCGATGTAATTGTCTCTCGAAAACTCTCAGAATAGATTGATTTGCGCTGTAGAGCGTCTGGTAAAGTTGAACTTTTGTTCGTCGAGAGATCGCTTGCTTAGCACATACGAGCAGCTGTCAATAGTCGTCTCTTGATTTCAAGGCTGACACTATTATTTTTGTTAAAGGTGAAGCCAAAATAGACAAAATCATCATACCACTTAAAATTTATAGTTGTTAACGTTTTCGTTAAATCAAATATCTTTGTTTGTTTATATCATCTCTTTATTACAATGTTAAAGTCAGAAATGACAGACTATCACCTTGTCGCTTGGTAGAAAACGGCCCTGTCACATTTTTGCCTTTTTTCATTTTAGATTTCATGTCAGTCAGTCAAAGACGAATCAGTTACAGCTTTACACGTAGTTGTCGATCTGCATTTCATGGGTCTTCTTCAGGATTTGTATGAATATCTGGTCGGTCGTGTATTTCTTTCTTTCTTAGGTGGTACTTCTTTGCAACCCCTGTGGATTACATATCGCACGTAGAAAATACTATAAGCGCCACAGTCTTCTGCGCTTCTTCTCCAGTTAGTCACACCAAGTTCTGTAAGGTTCTCAGTCTTTCCAACGGAGTTTTGGTCGCCCTCTTCTGCGCCGTCCATCGCGTTCATTGTCGAAGACTTTTCGAGCTGGAGCATTTTCCTCTATGTGTACAAGATGACCTAGCCAACGCAACCGCTGCACCTTAATGCGTCTGACAACGTCAATGTTGGTGTACAGTTCGTACAGCTCATGATCCATACGACGCCGATACTCTCCGTTAACGTTAATAGGCCCATATATTTTACGGAGTATTTTTCTCTCGAATAGGATACAGGATACTGAACCATACATTAAGACAGGTAGAACCAGTATCTGGTATAGCTGGAGTTTTGTTCGTCGGGAGAGCGCTCTGTCATTGAATCCCTTGCTAAGTCTGTAGTACATGAGATGGCTGCAGTCACATCCCGCAGTTTTTGACCGATGAAGAGGTCACACGATAAGCCGTCGCCTTGTTTTAGCCCTCGTCTGGTATAGAATGGCTTCGTATGGCCCTTGCCAATCTTCACTGAAAACTTCGTGCCAGTCAGCGTCATTCTGCAAAGACGTATCAGCTTCGCTGGAATACCAAACTCAGCAGTGGCTTCGAGTAACTTCTGCGGTATCGGGCTGCCGAAGCCAGAGTTATAGTCGACGAAAAGATGGTACGCGTCGATCTGTTTCTTTTGGGTCTTTTTCAGGATTTGTCGAAGTGTGAATATCTGGTCAGTTGTTGATTTTGGGTGCCGTTAGGGATGGAAAGTGAATCTTGCATCTCAATCCGACTGACAACCTCCTTCGTGGTGGCACCGGGGCAACGGTATTCATGATATTTTTATCATGAAAGCGGCTGATAGTGAGCGACGAACCCTGATATTTGGGCTAGCCACCCGCCTTTAGGTCCTCTACTGGCTATGAAAACACGACAAAGAAAAAGCAGCAAATGTTGATGACCCCCACAAACGAAATAAGGACCATGATTTAAGGATATACACGAGTTATTTCTGCCGTATCGGGTTGTCAAAGCCAGCTTTATAGTCGACGACAAGATGTTTCTTTTCGGTCTATTCCAGGATTTGCCGAAGTGTAAATATCTCGTCAGTTGTTGATTTACCAGGTCTAAAGCCACACTGATAAGACTCGATCAGGTTGGAAAACACTGGCTTTAGTCTTTCACATATCACACTCGACAAAACCTTATATGCGATGGGTAAAGGGCTGATCCCGCGGTAGTTGGAGCAAACACTTGGATAACCTTTTATCAGCACAGGACATAATACGCTTAGATTTCAATCGTCGGGCACGCACTCTTTAAGCCAAACCGAGCGTAGGAGCTGGTGCATGCTCATGCATGCACCGGACTTGAAGAGCTCTTCCGGAAGTCCATTGGTACCGGCTACTTTATTATTTTTTAGCCGCGATATTGCTCTTCTTACCTCGGCTTGGCCTGGTGGTGGGCAATATAAGCCGTCGTCGACAACTGGCGTGATACCTTCACTAGCGTTGCATTCTGGAATCAGCATTTGCTGAAAGTGTTCTTTCCATACATGCAGCTCGCTCGGCGTATCTGTAACCAGATTTCCATCCTTGTCCTTACAGGAGGTGAGCCCATTACTGTAGCCTTTTGCTTTTACCTTCTGGTAAAATTTTCAGGCCTCACCTCTATTCCAATATCGCTCTATATCCTCTTTCTCCCGTTGCTTCATCTGACGCTTTTTTCTCATAAATAGTTGTTTTCTTGTGCCGTTCACTAACAGCACGGGTTACAATTGGCTGTAGCGTTGCCCTATAAGCAGCATCCTGTTCCTCCGAAGCTATTCGACATTCTTCATCGTATCAGGCTTCGTCAGAGCGTCGTTTTTATATCCTGGCACAGAAGTTTCGGCGGTTGCCATGGAATGCGCAATATGCTGCCTCCGTGTATCGGGAACGTCAGAAGTAAAAGCGTTGTGTCGAAGAAGTTGAGACAGCTGGTTGGAGTAGGCCGTGACTATCTCTGGGGTTTGCAGCTTCGTGATGTCCAGCTTTCTTTGTGTTTGGTAACGTGCGTTTTTCGCTCTGCTCAATCTTGTGCGCACCTTGGCTGCAACCAGGTAATGATCCGAGCCAATATTACCACCACGGATCACACGCACGTCCATAACGCTTGACACATGCCTTCCATCAATTACCACGTGATTTATCTGATTTTTTGTATTTTTATCGGGAGATTTTCAGGTTGTTTTGTGGATATCTTTATGCGGGAATCTGGTTACACTCACAACCATGTTTCTTGCCGACGCAAAACTAACCAGTCTAAATCCGTTATGAGTGGTGTTGTTGTGTAGACTGAACTTTCCGACTGCTGACCCTAGAGCATCTTTCCATCCTATTTTAGCATTAAAATCTCCCAGAACAATGTTAATGTCATGTGCAGGGCAGCGGTCATATATCTTCTCCAGGCGCTTACAGAATGCATCTTAAATGCCATCGTCTTTGTCTTCCTTCGGGGCGTGTACACAAATCAGCGTAATGTAAAAATATTTCGCCCGGATGCGAATAGTGGCTATTCGGTCACTTACAGGGTTTAACCGCGAGACTAGGTGTCTTAGTCTCTTGCCGACTATGAAACCGCATTAAAATTCGTGTCTTTCTGTATGGTATCTGGAAAAGATGTCACAGTTCTTTTGTCGTGTGCATCCCTGTCCCGTCCATCTCATTTCCTGTATGGCGGTGATATCAGCCTTGTATTTGTCGAGAATATCCGACAGTTGGATAGAGGCACCATCTCTGTAGAGAGTTCAGACATTTCAGGCACATATCCTTAAATCATGGTCCTTACAACGTTTGCGGGTGTCGTCAACATCTTGTATTTTCTTTTCGTGATTTCATAATAGTTTTTTATTTTAGAAGAATGGCTTATTTCGCTACCATGCCCGATGCTAGATTCAAAGGGCTGCCAAAGCCACTAAGAGAGCCTATGGGCTGAGCTTCAGTGACTTCTGTTACTACTTTCTAAGACTCATCGGTGGTAGCGTGCCACTAAGGCATACTGAGAAAAATTTAATAAAAATTCCACTAGTACTGTTTATAGTCAAATACAATTTAATGCTGTAGAAATGAAGAGTTGTGCTTCAAAAAATTTTAATTGGAGAAAATAATTTCTGAAGAAAATTTTAGGTTAATATTTCTCATGCTGAGAATGATTAAAATTCTTGTTGCTTCCCGACTTTTATTGATGATACATCTCCTGATTAAAACGAAACTTCAACTCGATGTGTAATGATTACACAGCACACACAACATGACATTTACAAACTATAGGAATTTTGTTTATTAAAAGATAAACAAAATCAATAAAATGCTTACATAAACATATTTTGGGAGGTCTTGGTAGACTGCCCGGGTGTTCTATATCGAATACTAACACTAAGAAATACCATAGTCTATAACACGATTGTCGAAATCAAGATAATGAATATGGAATAGCTTTGCTGCCACTACTTCGACCACCTGGTGTTAGAGAAATAATAAAATCAACAAAATTGAATGTAATAATAAAACAACTCCACATTACAAAATTAAAAATTTCCACCTCCGGGAAAAGGTGTTAAAAATATTAAAAAACATGTCATAAAATATTGACATTTTCGAGTGTTTATGTGACAGTTTAATAATGCTAAAGTCGCATTGGGATACTTTATTTGTTTTTCTCTTACAGTGACAAGAAATTGCAATGGAATAATTTGGGTTTATTTGTTTTAGTGTTTAGATAAGTGAAAGTTTATTTAATGATAAAAACAATAAAAATTGAATCGTGTTGGAAAGTGTTAAACGTAAATATTGATATTTTATCTTTAAACCTACTGGGGCGATGTGAGTAATAAAGATGTCATCTTGTAACTACTACTATAACATGTGGCCATCCATGTCAAATGCAACAGAAAAATATCTTAAAACCTCAAAATTTTTAGTGTTGGGTATAAAAATACTAGATAATTAATACTAATCACGATGTATTTTAGTAATCTTTCAAAATCCAGTTTATCCAAAGAAAGTTTTAGTATGAAACCACTATTAATAAATGGAAAAAATTAAGGCCTCTATTTTAAAGTTTTTAATTTTGATTTCAATTGATAGTCCATTTATTGATCGAAATTATTTTCTAGTCCAAAAAAATGTATTATTGATATCAGAAAATTACACAAAACTCAGCTACTGGACGTATCGGAATCTTGTCAATCACCGACAATAAATTGCAAAGGCTTAGAGCTGTGCGAAATTTAACGTATTACATTAAATTAAAAAACATAAATTTCATTATTCTCATTATCACCATTTCCTCTCTCAAAATTACCACTAAGCACCCCTCATATGCCAAGATCGTCTCGTAAATCGTTCATTTAACCCATTACCAACTCTATGGAGTACATAAATTTATCATCATATGTACTCTATTATAAAGAAACAAATATATACTCTTACAAGTATGTCAAATTTAAAATGAATTAATCATAAAAAAGAATTATTAGTTTCAATCGACCCCAAACCCTTGCTCATAAATATATATCATGGCAGAGGCGTATCGGAAAAGTGGTCATACTCATTTATCTCTTATCGATATCATAAATTAATTAACACAGTTAATTTTTGTTATTCTTTAAATTTTCTTTGGTTTTGATAGAAAAACCAAAAGTTATCTTAAAATGTCGCCATAAATGAGACCGTAATGGTTTCTAAATATTATCGCCGGCAATCATCATCACCACCACCACCGCCACTTGTGTTGTTTATCTGACAAGTCTTTAGTAGCCAAATAAATCATTTAAAACTTTAAATTTTGTATAAATTTTGTAGTTAAGCTGTGTTATTGTATACGCTTCATACGTTTTCATTTGTCTTCATGGTAATGGGAATTACTTACTTGCACATCTTTAACATACATATTGTTGGTATGTATGACTACGGCACTAAAATTTCGGACTCCATCGAATTCGAATGTGATTTCGACGGGTCTGCCCTGGAGATTAGGGGTATCATTGCGCCAGCCTACCCATTCATAACCTGAGGGAGAGGAAGAGAGAAGAAAAATTTTAAATTATTATTAAAGTTAAAAAGCAAAAGTGTCTATCATAACTTTTGAAAATTTTACAGGAGATTTAAACTAAATAAAATCAATAATATTATAGTTACAGCAACGACATTTTTGGATGCAGTGTACCATTTTTTATTAAAAGCTCAGTATTTTATTTTGTTTCTATTGTTATGGCTTTTTACATTTCTGATGACGAATTACCACGGTATGTAAAATATCAGACTGATTGACATCTCTGCGGCGAGAAATATGGTAGTTAGCAGCACTAGATTTGACCATAAAAATATTCATAAGGCAACATGGTTATCTCCGGATCAATTGACGAGGAATCAGATAGATCACGTGGAAGTCGATGGAAGGAACGAATCGTTATGGACGTACGAGTAATCAGGGGTGCGAACATTGTCTCCAATCACTTCCTTACTGTAGTTAAGGTATGCATGGCAAAAAACGTACGTAACCAGGAACAACGAAAGCTGGATATCGGTAAACTGCGGACCACAGAGGTGGCGGACGCCTACCCACCTAACTCAACTGCTACGGAATGCTCCAACCCCTGATAATATAACCTCGCAGTGGCACAATATAGTCGACTCTTTAGAACGGGCTGCGAGAAGCGTACTTGGGTACTCAAAGCCGTCTTACGAAGATGCCTGGTACGATGATGAATGTCGCAATGCCACGAGAGAGACGGTTGCTGCATACAGAGCGAAACTGCAGCCAATGGCAACGCGAGCTGTTCATGAACGGCACAGGGAGAAGAGACGAGAGGCAACTCTTCTTTTTAGACGAAAAAAGAAGAAGCTAAAGAACCGGCAGGATGAGTGCACAGAGTTGCTCCGAAGTAGAGGGGAAGCCCGAAAATTCTACAAGAGAGTTAAGGCGAGAATGCGTGTAACAGGGCTGCCCTCCTGCAAGGACAGCGATGGTCAGCTAGTGACGGACCCGGATAACGTTCTGATGATATGGAGAGATCATTTTAACAATTTACTGGATGCTGACACCAGTCCAGAAGACCCCGCTCCAATCCATGACGATGGTATTAATTGTCCACCTCCGAGCCAGAGCGAGATACGTGTGGCAATCACCTGCCTTAGAAACAACTCCCTGCTGAATTGTTTAAGGCTGGCGGGGAGAAGCTGATTAGGAGCATACATCAGCTCATGGAGAACATCTGGCTAGTGGAGAGCATGCTCGACTAAGCATGATGACAGCGTACGTAACCAGGCACAACAAAAGTTGGACATCAGTAAACGTTGGACCACAGAGGTAGCGGACTCCTACTCAAACCAGCTAACTCAACTGCTGCGGAATGCTCCAGCCCCTGATAATATAACCTCACAGTGACAAAATATAGCCGAATCCTTAGAACGGGCTGCGAGAAGCGTACTTGGGTACTCAAAGCCGTCTCAAGAAGATGCCTGGTATGATGATGAATGTCGCAATGCCACGAAAGAGACGGCTGCTGTGTACAGGGCAAAACTGCAGCCAATGGCATCGCGAGCTGTTCGTGAACGACACAGGGAGAAGAGACAGGAGGCAACTCGTATTTTTAGACGAAAAAAAGAAGAAGCTGAAGAAGAGGCAGGATGAGTGCACAGAGTTGCTCCGAAGTAGAGGGGAAGCCCGAAAATTCTAAAAGAGAGTTAAGGCGAGAATGCGTGTAACAGGTCTGCCCTCCTGCAAGGACAGCGATGGTCAGCTAGTGACGGACCCGGATAACGTTCTGATGATATGGAGGGATCATTTCAGAAATTTACGGGATGCGGACACCACTTCAGAAGAACCTGCTGCAATTCATGTCGATGGTATTAATTGCCCACCTCCAAACCAGAGCCAGATACGTGTGACAATCTCCCGCCTTAAAAACAACAAAGCTGCTGGAGCCGATGGTCTCCCTGCTGAATTGTTTAAGGCTGGCGGGGAGAAGCTGATTAGGAGCATGCATCAGCTCATGGAGAACATCTAGCTAGAGGAGAGCATGCTCGGGGATCGGGGTCTCAGTCTGTTATGTCCCATATACTATAAAGGAGATCGTAATGAATGTAAGAACTATTATTCCACGGTAGTTCTTACATTCACTGTAGTTCTTACATTACCAAAACAAGGTCTTTTCAAGCAAATTGTGTGAACGTTTATAGAAAATTGTAGAAAAACTAAATCGACCATATCAGTGCGGCTTTAGACCTGGCGAATCTACAAAGGATCAAATATTCACATTACGACAAATCCTTATGAAAAGCAGATCGACACCTACGACCTCTTTGTCGACTACAAACCTGCCTTCGACTCTACGATAAGGAATAGGCTATATGAGGCCATGTCTGAGTTTCGTATTCCTACAAAGCTGATTCGACTTGGCAGATGTACTTTGGACAACACCAGATCCTCGGTTAAGATTGGTAAAGATCAGTCTGAACCATTCAACACGGAAAGAGGTCCCAGGCATGGCGATAGCCTGTAATGTACACTATTTAATATAGTTATGGAGAAGGTGATGAGAAAGGCTGGTGTCAACATGTCTGGCACCATATACCACAAGAGCCACATGCCACTAGCCTATGCCGATGATATAGACATCATCAGCCGAAATCTGCGGGATGTTACCGCAGTTTTCTCAGCACTAGAAAAGGAGTCTGCAAAAATGGTTTAGCTGTCAACGATTACAAAACAAAAATAATGATTTCGACGAACAAAGAGTCCTCTCGATGGCGACGCAACGTGAACATTGACAATTATTGTTTTGGGGTAGTCGATGAGTTTACCTACCTCGGATCTTCCGTCAACAAGAAATATAATTTCAGCCATAAACTAAAGCGGAGGATAGTGCTGGCCAATAGATTTTTCTACGCCACCTTATCTCTAAATACTAAGAAACAGCTATACCAGGTGCTTATCTTACCCGTTCTACTGTATGCTGCCGAATGATGGGTGCTTACTACAACGGACATACAAAACCTAGGAGTATTCGAGAGAAAAGTACTCCGAAAAATATAAGGACCTATCTGTGTCGACGGCGAGTTTCAGGTTCCAACGACTTCGATGGCAGGGACATGTTGCCAGAATGGTTGTAAATGCTCCAGCGATAAAAGCGTTTGAAGGCGAACCTGAAGGACGGCGCAGAGCAGGGAGACCCAAACTCCATTGGAAGGACCAAGTGGTATGCGACGTGCCATCATCTGGTAGGACTAACTGGAGAACACACGCAGAAGATCGGAGCGTGTGGAATTCTTTATTACTTCAGGCCTCAAATTTATGAACTACGTTCGTAAGTTGTAATTGGCCACTTTAGTAAGTAAGATAGATTCACCATAAGCCTTCTTTAATTTTATCAGTAATTCGGCAGAATTAATTTGAAGTACAAAATTGATGACAAATTCTTTGTATGGTAGTTGTATTAAATTCATAACTCGACCTGACAAAATCATGCAATGTTAACCAACAAAATCATAGAAAAATCTCTTCTTACTAAGGCACCAATATAATTAAAACATTCTTTTTTTTGTGGCTTTTAAAGTACTAATTTCCTGATTCTTTAGTGGCAGTAGTAACAATTAATTTTATTATATTTCTGAATATGAATAATAAATAAGAATACCAGTTATTGGTTTGCATACATTCCAGATGTTCATACCTACAGTACTTTACTTAATAGTGCAACATATAATTTCTAAACGTCATACCATTAAAAACAATTAGTCATAAAGAAACATAGAGATTTAGGTCATTTATGTGCCCATCTACAATTTCCAACGATAGTCAACTGATTCATTGCATATCCTTTGAGTGCATATTCATTCATCTGCAATTTGTTCATTTCTCACAATGTTAAAAAATTTATTTAAATAAAATTGTTTTGTCATTTCGATTTAGTGTGTGTGTGTGTGTGTGTGTGCGAGTGTTCTTTTCGTTCAACAAAACAAAAAAACTGAAATATAAATGACAATAAAATTATGGCAATCATCTGAGTACCAAGTAAATTTTTTTTTCCTACTGACGCCGTTATTCTTTAAACAGTCATTATCCTGTAGACAAACATTTGTACTGTGATAATTTTAACCCCCCCTACCATTGTGTTTTTCTGTTGTTTTTTTTTCTAAGCGATACAGTCAACCCAACAAACAGTCTTGTTGTGATGAATAAATAAATATTGACACATTTAATGGAAATTTTCTTTTTCATTTTGTCGTGCGCTGACTGAAAGTGCAGAGTGGAATTACCACGGCGAACTGTAGTACGAAATGACTAAGAGGTAATGCATAAGACAGTGGTTTTGACAAAAAATTATTTATATTATTATAATATTGCACTCTAACTATTTTTCTCAACTACTAAAACACGAAGCATCTACTTCAACATTCCTGATATACTTATACAATGGTATCATTTTGAGTATTCCATGACATTCCAGTAGCAATCGTGTTTGTATATAAAACACAGATCTCAGATAACATCTGGTACGATGATAAATGTTGCATAGCTTCAAAGGAAGAGGACGCAGTAGACAGGGAAACATTACAACTAATTGTTGTAACAAAAATTGAATGAAGCCGCCATTGTAACTTAAAAAAACTAAAGATGCAGTTCAATTCTTCGTGTCCGTATTAGGGTAAAACCGTCGAGTCCGGTATTATCATTTTTTTCGACTACCACAGTGATATTAACACTACGACCCATGAAAAATAAATATTTTGGTTCTCTGACAGACCGGTATGGCAGAAATTACTTGATATCATGATTGAGTTTGGAGTTTGGTTCACTGGAGTCTTCAGTGAAGATTTGTAACGACATTACCGAGCCTTCATTTTTCTGAAAACGCCTTAGACAAAGCGAGAGCGTATCGTGTGATCCCTTTAACATACCTCTAGTATGATATATATATTGTTTAAGACTGACTTAATAAAATAGCAGATTTTTAAATTGAAATTGCTTATGTATTATATAGTGCCTGCTTGTGGGGCGGGGCGTAAATGAACATGTAATAACACGGCTCCATACCATGTCATTACAACACTCGGAGACCATTATGGTCCATTGCGATTGTCCAGATTTAAGAAAGAAGAAATATAATAAAAAGATTATTCTACAAGATAATAAAGAGTTTACATGAATAGTACAGTGGAAGAGAGATATAAGTGCTAAAAAATAATTCAGGCGTGTTCTTTCCTTCACCTTCATATATGCAAGTAGTGAGATTACGTGGGGACAGTATGGTCATCTGCCAGCTTAAACCATCAGTGAACTTCACCAGATTCTCCATATTACATGCCGACAATTCGGTGAGACTATCAAAGAACCATTTCCTGAGCAACTGCTTCCATGCTCGATGGTCTCAATTTCCTTTTCATCGTCGCAAAGCCTGCAATAATCCTCTTATGTCGTCTCCAAGTTGGATGTAAATGCTCTGACATCACAGTGTCCCGTTATTATTCCAATTAGTCGCCTACCGGACCTCCTATGCAGTTCCAATAGTGATCTGGTTCGTCTTTCCCGAGTCCAGGCATAATATCCCGCGATACCACACAGTCTACGCAATGTTCCCAGGATGCACTTGCCAGCCGTTCGATGTGACGGGTCACAATTCCGTATATATGACACATTGGTGGTCGTAATGATTCATCCGATTTTCCTAAATGTCACTGTGTCCGGGTACCCAGCAGTTTCACTACTACTACCACTACTTATCAGCATTAGCTTACTTTCCGAATCCAAAGCCCCCAAACATGGCATCCGTAAGTTACTATGGGACGCATTGCAGGTTGTAGTCCCCAGCTTTTGCGTACAGAGTTCCGGCAGGCGTATGTGACATTTATTCCTTTCTTCGTCCTTTACTCCGTATTGCGTCTCCAGTTAAGTTTCCTATCCCAGATGACGCCTAGATATTTCGCCTCAAGTGGGTGCAATCTGAAGTTCTCAATGAGATATTTTCGCGTGAATAGTACTAGCTCCGTTTTCTGTGGATTGACAGCTTGTGGCCCATTCTGATTAAGATCGTAGGTCATCATGTATGAGGGCACTCAAAGTTGGAGCAAAACTAACTGTAACCAGGATAACGACGTCGTCCGCATGGAATACAATCTTCCTTCTTTTCCTCTCAAAAGTAATGAGAACGCCGTTTACCACTAGTAGCCGCAGCAATGGGAATATCACTCCACCTTGTAGTGTACCCTTAGTCGAGTGCTTCCTCGTAGAAACCCTGCCAAGCGTGGAGTTTGAGCAGCATATAATCAATCCAAATACTAAAAGGTGTTATAGTCGTTACTAAGGGGTGTTCCCGTCGTTGGACTGGTCGTGGCATAGTGGTTAGAACACGCGACTAACATGCGGGAGATCCGTGGTTCGATTCCCGGCTCCAGTCATCTACATTTTTCTTTCAATGCCGGCCCCCTCGATGTTGTCGACAGCGACTTCGCAGTACAAGTGTCGAGATAATCGGCATGTCTAGTAAAAGCTTCTCAAACAGTGACGTTCGCATTCGTCGATAAACAAGTAGATGCCGTTTGTTGTGAATCTAAAATAGAAAGCGTGTTAATTCACAACAACGCGAGAAGCTATCCTATACCCCATTCAAGGTGTGTAAAGGGAAATTAAGTTTTTTAAGAAGTTCTAGTCGTCCTTAACGCTTTCATTATGGCTGTGGCTGTAACATTATTGAAGTCCCCTTCGATATCCAGGAATGCCGCTAATGTGTATAATCCATTTCCTAAACTGTTCTACAAATGTCCAACCACTTCGTGCAGAGCGCTGTCCATAGATCTCCCCTTATGGTATGCATGCTGTGCTCTTCTGATGAGGCTATGGTCCAGGTTCCGTCTCAAATGGAAAGCAATTAGCCTCTCCAAAGTCTTTGAAAGAAACGATGTTAAGCTAATAGGTCTATAGTCCTTTGGCAGTGAAAGTGTTGATTTACCCGCCTTGGGTATGAAAACTACCTTCACTTCCCTCCATACAATGGGAACATATGACACCATCTAAAAATTTCCCTTAGGATCGGTGCAATAACGGAAGTTATCTGCTGTAATGTAACCGGATAGATTTCGCCGAACCCTGGAGACCTATAGGGTTAAAAGGTATGCAAAGCCCATTTAACTTTTCCCTCACTGATCACGTCGTTCACTAAGGTACCGTGTACTGAATCCGGCGTTTCGGGCGGCCTCCAGTGCATCATGGAGGTGTGTATTCCTCAAAATTTCTGTTGTGTTCTCTGCGGACTCAGTCCATTCACCGTTTGGTTTCTGAATACATCCGTGTACTTTAGGATCACTTAAGAGTTTTCGCCTGTAACGAGAGGCCGCAGTTATGCCCTCAATGGCTTCACAGAAATCTACCCATGGAGACCACTTAGGCCGATTAAGCTCCCTTTTGTATTCGTTGAAACTTATGCGATAACCGTCCCAATCAGTTTGTTCCTTAGACCGATTAACCCTGTTTAACAGCTTCCTCGTGATCTTCCTTTTACCTCTCAGCTTTTCATTCCACCACATTATAAACAGTTTGTTTAAATTTATGTACGGTTTGTTCCTATAACCTACTACGTCTATTTTGAAAAGTATTCGATTATGGTCAAAAAAGGAACATATCGTAGATACCTTCCACCCCTCTATCCTTGATTAGTCCAAATTGGTCTGAATAATATCTATAACCGAAATGTGGGATAGCTTCCCTTGTTACAGATTTTAAGGTTAGTTAGAAATATATACTACAGTATATAAATAAATATTTCTCCCAAACTTCCACACCGGCACCTGGGGGATAATAACATTTGGTCAGCTACATTGTCTTGTAATTGAAGGCAAAACTTAAGAAAACCTAACTAACAAACGCCTTTTGGTAGGGAGTGCCACATAATCCCCAAAATCAAAATCCCCAAACACAAAATCCCCAGCCAAAAAAAAAATCCCCAAGCTCAAAATCCCCAAGCACAAAATTCCGACACTTTTTTTGGCGACAGTGTCACAAAATCCCTAAACAGGAAATCCCCAAATACAAAATCCCCACACTACATTTTGGTGTGATCCGGTTTCTTTTAGCGACAATTTTCCGCGCGCTCAAAACTCAATTGAAGCTTATAGATTCAAAACTATCGTAGGAGAAAAAAATGCAGCGTATATGAAATTATTAAAGAGTTAGGGAAAGAATTTATAGAAATAAAAACAAACATAGCCAAAATATACTCAGGCATAGGTATAAGAAAATATAAAAAAATGTGAACCGTCTCAAGAAAATTAAAAAATGTTGTTGAATCTCGAGCTGATTTGGAAAAGTTAACTTATTTCGAATCCATATTGCCTAATATTTCACGTTGCAATTAATATCTTTATATATGAAATGTTGTAAATATATTTTGTTTAAACCGTAAATATTGTTATTTTTTATTTATTATTAATGCAAGTGTCCTCAATGAGTTTTGTATATATTTCAGTTTTTGTAAATAAATTTTCATTATAAAAAAAAAATTTCTGTTTTTTAATTATGGTTGCCAGAAAAAAATCATCCCTGAAGATGCTGAAAAGAATCCCAGCGAAACGTCGGATGCATAAATGTTAAAAATAATCTTTGACATCAAAATTATGAGCCCGATAACAATTAATATTTTAAAAAAGTAATTTAATTTCAATACCTACATTTGTGAATTTATAATTTAAATTTTTTTAATTTTAATTTCAGAAATTATTTCCGACATTAATTTCTCAATTTCTGTGTGATAACCATTGAAATTATGTTTAAAATCGCGGCGATTTTTTTTTTTGTATTTGGGGATTTTTATTTGGAGATTTTGTGTTTAGGGATTTTGGTTTTGGGGATTTTGATTTTGGGGATAACGTGGTACACCCCTTTTGGTACCTCCCACATAAATAACCGAAATTGCCTGTACCTTTTTTGAAAGTATACTAAATTTAGTCAAATTTGGCCAAGGTAAGAGTTTGTTCTGTTTCTGTACTGGTTTCATACACATTTTAGTAAGTTGCTCATACTAAAATCCTACCCTTCCATGTTACAGTGCACTACCAGACAATATTTAGAATAAAAATATAACTCATTATAAAGTGTTATAATGCAGGCAGGCAATATTTGCTTGTATGAGTGAGTGTGTGCGTGTGAGAGTAAATAAATGCAGAATGTTTGTATATGCATTAGTCTTCATATGTATATCTTTTGTATTTGATTATACATTAAGTTAACACAAATTCGCTCTCTTAAAAGCTAAACGTAAATATATTCTTACATATACAAATGTAAATTATCATTAGCATTAGCAAAGTGTATGTACACACACACACACACACACTAAGATGTGTGTCAGGACCCTGGCTTAATATTATACACAAGCACACATACACACACATAATTATTCGTGTGTACGAATTAAACAAGAATACTAATAACAATTTGTTAACGGACATTGTAGAAAAACATGCAAGTATTGTATATACATATGTGCTCCAATTTGTATTTGGTTTGTTGACATTTAAAAATGTTTGAAAGACAAATAAACTGTCGGTGTACAAAACGCAATAATTCAATTATACGAGGATGTGCTTGATAATGTGGTCAAATTAAGGGAGTAATGTATCAATCAAACAACTTCATTTCCCTTTACACCCCATGAATGAGGTATGGGATGCTTCTCGCGTTGTTGTGAATTAACACGCTTTCTGTTTAAGATTTACAACAAACGGCACCTACTTTTTTATCGACGAAAGCGAACGTCCCTTTTTGAGAAGCTTTTACTAGACATGCCGATTAACTCGACACTTAATACTGTGAAGTTGCTGTCGACAACATCGAGGGGGCCGGCAATGAAAGAAAAATAAAGATGACTAGAGCCTGGAATCGAACCATGGATCTCCCGCATGGTAGTCCCGTTATCTAACCACTATGCCACGGCCAATCCCAATGTATCAATGGGGAATAAAATTTGGGTGAGAACAAGTGCAAAACTATATGACTTATTGGTTGAAATGTAGAAATATATGATATTGTATTTGAGAAAAAATTTTCTTTGATACTATCCACTGATGTGAACGATTAAAAGCATTACTGGTTGTGCCCGCCACACACCATCAGTAATATAATAAGCTTAAGCGAGGTGACTAATGCTATGAATGATTTTATCTTATTCTTGTATGATAACAATGACGAAATGATACTTGTAGAAATAATCGACAAATTTTCAATGACCGATTAGCTCATAAGGAATTTATCATATTATGTATACTGTTTTTATAAACTTTACAGACGTCTAGTTTATCAGCGATAACAATGTGAGTAGGCTAATTAAGAAACGTCGTTATGATCAGTCATGACCTTTTAATAAAAACTCATGATTTTCAATATCCCCGTGTCCATATTATCATCACCATTGCAGCGCATTATTAGTATTATTGAATTTTTATTTCTCACAACTTTCTAAAGATACATAGCTGACCTTTCCAACAACCTTAGCTTTCATTTTATTCTTCCAAACGTGTAAGCATTTTACACGCCACACAATCAAAGTTTTTATCTTAGTCTCAATCAAAAATGCCAAACAGCTGTCAATGTTCTATAAAAATTTGGCCAAATAACCTATACATTGTGAACTTTTTTTCCCCCACTTAAACAACCACCTTCCATGAAAACTTAAGTACTTGAACAAAATGCTGCAAAACAATGACAACAGTGCATTAAAAATGAAACTGAAAGTTTACTTTGGCACAAAAATTAGGTCTATTGGGAATACAAATAATATGTAAACAATCTGGCTCTGTGGGGGGGAGGAGATGGCGAATGGCGAGCAGACAAACAGACAGAGATAAACCCATCGCCTGATAGCATTGCTGGCAGGATAATTAGATGATATCAATAGTAAAATATTTATAAAGCATTTGCTCATGAACTAAAAAAGTTGTCAATATTCGTGCAGAGTAGAAAATTGTTTTGACATTATGGCTGGGCATGAATCATTTATAACTTCTAAACAAACGCAAGTCATCGACAATGCCTAGAATGCACAGCAGTTG
Organism: Muscina levida; assembly: GCA_964034835.1. Lineage (NCBI taxonomy): Eukaryota > Metazoa > Arthropoda > Insecta > Diptera > Muscidae > Muscina > Muscina levida. The sequence goes on from OZ035881.1 coordinate 28,189,132, forward strand.
ATATACACAATAAAAACAGAGACGTCAATTTTTTGCATGCTACTGTCTCAAATTTGTTGTTAAATTGTTACGTGTTCATAAATTTTATTGACATAATCACATATGATTCTATTGGGTTAGCAATATTACGAAGTCGTGACAAAAGGAGCAGGAGTTTAACAAATTGCTAAGCGTGCTTATCGACTATTTATTTCAGAGGGCACAATATATCTTAAGCCGAATTTGAAACTTGGTTAGATCAAGGGCGTCGCGATTGGGCTCTTAGGAGAACACCGATTTTCCCATGCATCCAGTAAATGATATATTAGATAGTTCCTCGCATTTGCATAAGTTACTTACTTAATTTCCCTTTGCACCCCATGAATGAGGTATGGGATAGCTTCTAGCGTTGTTGTGAATTAACACGCTTTCTATTTTTAGATTCACAACTAACGGCACCTACTTATTTATCAACGAATGCGAACGTCACTGTTTTGAGAAGCTCTTACTAGACACGACGATTGAATCGACGCTTAATACTGCGAAGTTGCTGTCAAACAACATTCGAGGGGAGCCGACAATGAAAGAAAATTTTATTTATTTTTTTCTTTTTTAAGATGACTGGAGCCAGGTTTGAACCTGCGATCTCCCGCATGGTAGTCGCGTGTTCTAACCACTATGCCACGGCCGGTCCCATAAGTTAACAGAGTTATATTAGTAGACTCATACAATTGGACCTACAGTTTAACGATGAATCCGAACGTCAGCTGTTTGAGAGGCTTCAACAACATGCCGATTAACTCGACGACTCAGAAATTGATGTAGACAGAATCGAGGAGCCGCCGATCAAAGAAAATATAGATGGGTGTGACAGGGCATGAAACCATGTCACCCACACGGTAGTCGCGTTTGTCATCATCGCTCTGGCCAAACGACCAAAAATATAATAGCGAAAATTGGCGTTATTTATTTATTTCAAGAATAGTTGTGGGATATTAATGTATTTTCCGCAATTCGTATTTTTAGTGATAAAATAGACAGAAAAATGATAATTTGCTAGCATCACCCAGACCATACGGCTTAATGTAGAACCCCTAAAATTCGATCGAAAATTAATGGCATAGAGCAGTTGTGCGATACGATGGTATTTTTCAAAGTTCACACATTTAGAGGTAAAAAGGTCGAAAAAGGGAGAAAACTGGTACTATTACCCAGACCCAAAAGGCTACAAGTAGAATCGCAAAAATTGGGGTAAATAATTTTGTTATAGAATTGTTGTATTATAAAAAGAGATTTTTCGAAATTTATACTTTCAGGGTAAAAAGGCCGATAAAGGGATAAAAGTGATACAATCGCCCAGACAAAACAGTTAAAGCTTTACTCGAGATCAGTTATATGTGCATGCTGCATATAGAATTAGAGAGTTACATGAAGAGATTTTTCGCAATTCGTACTTTTGGTTGTAAATTAAGGTATAGTCACGAATATTTATTTTCTGGAGCAGTAGTGTGGTGCGACAGGTTTTTTCGAAATTCGTACTTTTAGGGGTAATTAGCTCAAATGTGGGATTAATATGGTACTATCGGCCATCCCAAATGGCTAATGATGCAGACGCGAAAATTGGGGCAAATATATGGCTAAAGAAGTTCAGCGGCACAAAGATGTTTTGGAAATTCGTATTTATAGGGATAACTTACTTACTTACTTAAGTGGCCCGTTACAACTTATGAATGTGGTTCACAAATTTGAGTCCTGAAGTATTAAAGAATTTCACACGCTTCGGTCTTCTGCGTATGTTCTCCAGTTAATCCTACCAGATGGTGGCAAGTCGCCAACCACTTGGCCCTTTCAACTAAGTTTGGGTCTCCCTGCTCTGCGCCGTCACTCAGGCGCAGCTCAGGTCTTGGCTGACATTATTTTTCTTGTAGACGGAAGATCCGAGGTAGGTAAATTCATCTACTACCTCAAAACAATAATTTTCAAAGTTGACGGTGTAGGTTTAGGGCCAAAAAGAAGGAAAATTGGAACCATCGCTCAGACCAAACGTCTAAATGTTCAATCACGAAAAAAAGACTCAGAAACATTTTTGGAAAATTAAAAGTTTAGGCGTACTATAGGGCAGTTGTGGGGCTGTTTGTGCATTTTTGCCTCTTAACGTAAAACTTTGACCTCGATGAGGCGCAATCCGCCCCACCCCACCTCCTCCATTTTTCGGCTGATTCATTTTTTTCGAACCTTACAAAAGATTGGGTGTAGCGAATCGAAATTAAAAACACGTGCACGCCCACACCTTATAGTTTATATGCTTAAAATTTAAAAGCACTGTTTTGAGTTTCAAAACATTTATTATGATAGATGGACTAATTTTCTCCCGACTGAAGGAAATCGGTTTCGAAAGTTGGGTCACGACATGAAATCCCCCATATTTATATCTTAGTGTCTAAGTCAGGACCGATATGATAAGAGATTTCTATTCGCTTCGATTTTATGCGCATAGTCTCCAGTCAGTCCTAACAAGCAGCGTCTGTGATTCCTCCACTTGGTCCTCTCCTCTCTTTTGCGCCTTCCTTCGAGGTCTTGATAGAATACCTTTCACGCTGGAGTTTCCCCATCCATCCTCACGACATGGCCTAGCCAGCAAAATCGTTGCAGTTTGATTCGCTTGACCACATCAATGTCGTGGTATAACTCATACAGCTCATGGTTCATCCGAAACCTGAACTCGCCGTTTATGCAAATGGGTTCATATATTTTGAGTAAGAGTATCCACCTGTGTCCCGTGGCATGATGGTAACAACACGCGACTACAATGCGCTTGACGTAGTTTCACTATTTCCTAGTGTTCCCGTGGATCTAGCGTTGGAAATAATTGAAAGAAAATGGACGAAGATAGAAAACTTTACAAAAATGACCAAAAACATGTTTATGAAAGTATTAAAATTTTGCATCCCAGACAATCGGTACTTCCAATATAAAGAGAGCTTCTATCAACAAAAGCGGGGATTGCCGATAGACTCACCAGCGTCACCGATAGTAGCCGATATTGTGATGGAAGAACTATTGGAAACATGCATGAATAACTGTGATATTAGACTTAGGACCTTGCCAAAATATGTCGACGACCTTTTTGGGATAGTTAAAACTGGTGCAATAAATAATATCCTGACGATTTTCAATAGTTTTAGTCCAAATATCAAATTTATGATCGAACAAGAGTAAGATAAGAGACTGCTATACTTGGATACCATACTGATTAGATCCGAAGACAAGGTAATGGTAGACTGGTACCAGAAACCGACAGCGTCTGGCAGGCTGATAAATTTCTACTCGGATCACCCGAAGAGAGTGATATTTAATACGGCCAAAATTTTATAAAGAGAGTACTCACAATAAGTGACTGTATTTTATGAAGCAAACATGAGGAAAATCGACACATATTACGCCAAAATAGCTTCCCTGTACGAACAATTAATAAACTTATCGGCAACGCAATGGACATACGAAGTAATACACCACATCCACCCTAACAGTTTAAATCGGTCATATATGTGCCCAATTTATCGGAACGATTTGAAAAAACTAGATGCATAGACCGAATGAACTTTAAAATAGCTCCAAAACCCAATAACACATTGCAAAATATATTTACGAAACTGAAACCAAAGACAAAATGCTCCGAAAAGTCTAACGTGATATATGAAATCAAGTGCAATGGTAATGGAAGTATAAAATGTGATATGGTTTACATCGGAACATCCAAAAACAAATTAAAAACAAGTTGGTGCCGTTTGTTGTGAATCCAAAATAGAAAGCGTGTTAATTCACAACAACGCGAGAAGCATCCCATACCTCATTCATGGGGTGTAAAGGGAAATTAAATAAGTTAAGTTAAGTATCCTCATGTGTAAGCGCCCAAGATTTGGAGGCATTCAGCAAGACCGGTAAAATTAGAACCCAGTACAGTTGGACGTTCGTGTTTATAGATAGGGTGGTGTTTATAAAGTGCCCAAAGAAACACATGTTAGCGAGCACAATTCTCCTTTTTATTTCATGGCGGATCCGAGGTAGTTCTCAACTGCGTCCCCAACGGGAGGTCACTTTGTTCGATGATACCATTAACTTCGTCTTGTCCTCATTCACTGCCTTACCCATTTTCGCTGACTTTCTTTCCACAGATGAGAAGGCAGCTGTTACCTGTCACATTGTCAGACCGATATTGTCGATATCTGCGGCATATGCGAGAAGCATGTGGCTCTTATAAAATATGGTGCCAGACATGTTTACCGCTGCTTTTCATAATACTTTCTCCATCACTATGTTGTACAATATGCGTGACAAACCATCACCCTGTCTAAGACCTCTCGTCGTATCGAATGACGCCGATAGATCCTTGCCAATCCGAACAGAGGATTTGGTATTCGTAAGGGTACACCGGCAGAGGCGATTTATTTTCGCAGGGATACCGAACTCAGGCCTGATGGGACTATCGAAGGCAGCTTGGTAATCGACAAGGAAGTGGTAAGTGTCGATTTGCTTCTCATGGTTTTTTCTAAAGGCGTACTGATGAGGCTCAAACATGTTTTCCACAATTGGCTTTAGGCGTTCACACAGTATGCTAGATAGGACCTTGTACGCAATCAGTAAGAGACTAATTCCACGGTAGTTTTTACACTTAGTACGGGCACTTATTTGTAAATTGGACATAGCACACTGAGATTCCAATCCTCTGGCATGCTCTTCTGAAGCCAAATATTCTTTATGAGCTGTTGCATGCTTTAAACACGCCCATCTCCACCCACATAAAGCTTTATTGTTCTTAGGCGGGATATGGCAGTCTTTACCTCAGCTTGACTCGGAGGCACATATCATTATGCTCCCTTAGCCCTTCTTTTTGTTTGCATGAAGAGTCGAGTCGCCTCCCGCTTTTTCTCCGTGTATTTTTCATGAACAGCTAGCTTTGCTAGTTTCAGATTGAACCTGTATGTAGCATCTTGCTCCCGGGTGGCATTGCGGCATTTGTCATCGTACCAGGCATTATCTTTTAAGGGCTTCACATACCCCAGTTCGGACCGCGCAGTTCTTTCCATCGAGTGGGCAATATATAGCCATTACGTAGGAAGATACAAAATTACCTGTTTCCTATTTTTTTTCATTTGATAACAATCTTATCGTGTATTGCACGTTGACTTGTAAATAAAAACGGGACTTGGTGCTGTAAGTTAGCCTATTACCCGAAAATTAAAATTTTTCCAAAAATTTCAAAAAGGCAGCCCTTATTTGTTGGCGAATTGATTAACATTTTCTACACTTTAAACATTCTTCAGCTTTATTAAACGTCTGGTCATTCGACAGAAAGTCCAGTATCCAATCATTTAAGCTCCACAAGCGGGTAAAAAAATAACACAGTACAAAATTTTTCAGCTCGTTGATTTGGGACTCAATTCTGAGAACTGCACGTGAAAGTAGCCCCAGAAAGAAGAAGTTCTGCATCATTCGTTTTGTCAAGTTATATGCCATAATCATTTAATATCGATTTGAAGTTAGTAAGTATCGTATAGGGGAATTTGTCACGTTTAAGGCTTTTTCGTTGATACCATTTTCGCACCGGTATGTTTGGGCTTCTCGCTGGTTTCCTGAAGCTTTTAACACTTAAGGTTGTAATAATGTGTGTAGAAGGCACAGCAAAGGGTGCCGATGATGATAGTTTGGCAACTATCGAAATAGCTATCCGCGCTGCCAGCTGTCATCATAATCCATTTCACACAACTCTTGTAAAATAAATTTATTAGCAACAATATAGACAGACCTTAAACCGAATAATGAAAACACATTTATTATAAATAAAAAAATTCACCTAAAAATCTATTAATTTCATTCATAGTTAAACAATATTTGTAAGAATTTTGGAGGAAGGACATAGAATGTGGATATTTATCAGAGGGTCCACCTAACTAATATTTATGTACTGGTGTTTGTATCCTTATATAACAGCATTTTTTGAAATGTTTGCTTATTTGTTATGTTTTATTAAAATGCTTAACATTCACTTACCTTTGCCAAATCCTTGATCCATGCGGAAATTATCTTTGCCTTTTTGACCATCGACCAATTGACCCAATCCATCGACATAACGTTCATCTTCCTCATGGCCATCATAGGATTTATCGGCTAAATCGATTTCAATGCCACGAGGAGTGCCCTTGGGTATGCTGTACGATATTATGCCCTCTGCAATGAATTAAAGAGAAATAAAAATGTTAAAGGGGATTACAAGAAAACAGCAATACAAATAAATTGTTGTTGTGTTATTTATATGCTGGCTTGAATTAAAATCTGAATATGCAGTTTTGAACAATATACAGATAAAAACGTATTACAAAACCTACCCAATATTAGTAAATGATATTAAAAAAGCTATTTTTCTCGATTTATGAACATACAAGGTGGGGCAAAAGTAATCGCCCTATTGGAAAACGCTATAACTTTTGTAAATGGCGCCAAATGCCATCTGGACAAATATTGCGCCGTTTTCCACTCGCCTTGAATAGACTGGGATAACACGAGATCTTCCCGAGGCTGGCCGGTTCCGGAGCAGCCATTCTGCTGAGAATATCAATGCTGGTTCCCGGCACATCGACCAAACGTCGTCCCATGAAATTAAGCATAAGCCAATGTCAACATTTTTGTTAAGCCTAAATAATTTATTGTTAACACCTAAGTATTTTCTTGCTAACTTAATCAATACTAACATTAATCTGTTTAAAAGTCTTTAATTTCTGTTTCTATCCTTTAAATCACCATCATTTCAAATACAATCGTGCACTTTTCGTATATTCCGTTTTCTTTGAATATGCAAAAACCTCAAAATAATTAAATTGTTTGAATTTAATTGTTAAAATTTCTGTTTTTATAATTGCTTTTGGTTACGCTGTTGCTGTTGCTGCTGCTGCTGCTGCTGCTACTATTGCTGGTGTTGCCTTTCCTGCCGTTGCTGCTGCTGCTCTTGTTTCAATTTCAAGTGTATATTTAACAATTTGCGGTTGATTGGTTAAAGGCCAAAGAGTAAATTATACACAAACATGAGCAGAATGAACGAACATTTATTACAGTTTATGATTTATAATTAATTTTTGCATAAATTGGTTTTTAGAAAATTTGTGTTTGATATATTGATTATGTACTTAAAGTTTTAACAATTTAATGTAAATTTAAATTACAGTAGTTCAATTAATTGCTATGAATAGTTGATTGAAAACTCTGGAGTAATGGTAGTGGTAGTATTACTTTGTTGCGCATAATATGGGTAATAATGGGTTAGTTGTCACTTCCCCTTCTTATACGTTCCATACAAATGACCACAATATTTCAGATAACATATTGCTCAAATAAAAAATTGTGCAATACATAGATTTTAACGAAATTTGTCACATAAAACTTATTATAAAAAAAAAAGAATTTATTTATAAATGACATGTCTTTAATAACGACAGATATATGAAAACATCTTAGGCATAAGAAGTCCACATATGGAGTATTTTAAAACTAATTCAAATGCATTTTCTTTAACCATTATTTAAAAAAACCAGTAAGAAAGTTTTAGTCGGGCCGACTTACATATACCATATGTATATGTATTATACTGATATTATTACTCGATTTCTAAAGTAGGCGGATTGGTACATTTGTGTGGGAGGGACCAGATGGGGCGTGGCTAGACTAAAATTTTTTTTTTACGAAAACTGTATCCTGCTATAGATTTACTAAAGAAAGAATTTGTGAACGCTGGCGTTGGATTTATTGATATTATTACTCCATCTATAAAGTGGGCGGAAAGGTACATTTGTATGGGAGGTACCGGAAGGGGCGTGGCTAGACTTCAAATTTTTTTCCAAAACTTTATCCTGTTATAGCTTTACTAAGCACATAATTTGGGAACGATCCCATTAGATGTATTGATATTAATTCTCGATTTCTAAAGTGGGCGGAATGATGTATTTGTATGGCAGGTACCAGAAGAGGCGTGGCCATGTAGTACTTTTCCAATACCATAAGTAGTTTTGGGGAAATGTTATATATTAACCTTCGAAAGTATTGATTAACAGACAGACGGACATGGCTCAAACGACTTAAAAAGCCATTAATCGAATTTGGTTCAAAGAAACCAAGGGTCTAAAGTGACTACTTCTATGTGTTACACTTTTGGGTCGAATCAAATGATATATACCTTCATCCGTGAGGGTGATGGTATAAAAATAACATTGATTTGGAATTTATTTCAAGCTCAACACCAGTGTATTTGAAAGAAGAATGATATCGGAATGATATTCTCATAATGCCAGGCAGTATGTTCAGCTGTTTCGGAATCAGCTACGACTTTTGTATAATGATTGCCAATTTTTTCATCAAGTCTCACAACAAAATGAAAATTCTTTCTTGAGTGTATAGACTCGAAAAACTTCACAACCATTCACTTTGAGAAACCATTTATTAAACTTCTTTTTTGGTTTGTTTGTTTTTCGCACCAGTGTCTCAAAATTATTCAGCTGTATTATGAAACTCAGCGTACAATATGTTGTAATTGCACATCATATTGTATGTAATTGACCTTCTGAAACCACTATGGCAATACAATTTGCAACCGTTAGCACCACATCCTGCCCCTAAAGAAAAGATTATTGCAGCTATAGCGGAGAGCCTGGTTGAAAATCGTATCCAATCTGTTCGACGTTGTTCGCACCAGAGCAGCGCCTTTGCCTATCGTATGCAATAACGAATTTATAGTAAGATGTTGGTATAGAGACTAACAGCATACAACTAGTTTAGGAATTTAAGTCTCCAGAATTAAATTTTCTTTTAAATTTAGATTATAGTGCAAACACCATTAACAGAGACTGATTATGGAATGCTTTGACACAGAGAGGGATTGCACCTAAACTAATTTGTCGAATACCAAAACTCTGAGAATAAACGCGATCAAGCCTGACGTTGTAGAGAATGTTAACTCATTCACCTACCTTGGAACTATAATTTACTCAGATGGCGGAGTAGCAAACGACATTCTTAGTAGAATATCTAAAGCACCAAGATGCCTTTGCATAGTTGTGGAAAATTCTGAGATCCCTTTTGTGCAAAATCGGTGCTTCTATACAGATGTGAGACCTGGCTGATGGCGAATGCGCTTGTAAAGAAACTTCAAACATTTATCAACAAATTCCTAACGGAAATTTTAAATTAATCTTAAAAGATCTGGTGGCCAAATATCATGTCCTATGAACAATTTCTAGAGAAATGTAACCAAGAAACAAAACGAAATGAAGAAGAGACCATCTAATTGGGTTGGTCATTCCTTATGAAAGCCACCAACGGAAATCTGTAGACAAACTATAGAGTGGAACCCGCAAGGCAGCAGGAGACAAGGAACACCAAAACAGAAAGTATCTTAAGTGTATATAAACTAGTAATTTTGATTTCCCGGGAAATCGGGATTTTTATTTCATTTATATGAGAGGTTGACGTTACTTTTAGCCTCTCATGGCCGTTTTTTGTAAATAATTTTTCACAAATACTGGGCTTGAATTATTTATTTGCGCTGAGAATATTGTTATGAATTGTCTAAACACCTAAAAGGGAAATTTTGTACGAGATGTTTGAGTAGTTTTTGCCCAATTTTACTAATCTTACACCTTATCCTCCGAGGAGAAGCTTGTGTATTAAATTTTAAGCTCTCGGTTTAAGAGCTCTGGGAGCTTGATAGCTCCCACTATGCCACGGGACCGGTCGTAGCATTGTGGCTAGAATACGTGACTACCATGCGGGAGATCCATGGTTCGAATCCCGGTTCCAGACATCTACATTATGCATTTACTACCTGTCCCCTCGATGTTGTACACGGCAACTACGCAGTATAGTGTCGAGTCAATCTGCATGTCAAGTAAAAACTTCTCAAACAGTGATGTTCGCATTCGTCGATAAATATGTAGGTGCCGTTGGGGGAATGGGGATTTTTCAATTTGAGTATTCTGATAGTTATTCATCTGGGAGTAACCAGAATCTCTCTTTTGTAGGTTCCCAAGCAGCTCACAACGGCCGAGTGATCACGTTTTCCACGGGTAATGCCACTGAACATCCTTTCAGTGATAGCAAATGTGAGAAGGCGAAATGTTGAGTAACTTAATCGGCATGCTACCACCGATGCGTCTTAGGAAGTAGGTAACAGAAGTTACTGAAGCTCAATACAGAGGCTTTCTTAGTGGCTTTGGCAGCCCCAAGGAACTAAGACCGTGCGCGGTGGCCTAATAAGCCACTCTCCTTAAACAAAACAATAATTACGAAAACACGAAGAAAATAAAAAACAAGAATCCCCCCAAATGTTGACGACCCCCGCAAACGTTTTAAGGACCATGATTTAATGATATGCTCCTGGAATGTCCGAACTCTATACAGAGATGGTGCCTCTATCCAACTAGCGGATGTCCTCGACAAATACAAGTCTGACATCACTGCCATACAGGAAATGCGATGGACGGGACAGGGATGCACATGACGAAAGAACTGTGACATCTTTTATAGCTGCCATGCAGAAACACACGAATTTCGATGTGGATTCATAGTCGGCAAGAAGCTTTGACATTTGGTCTAGCGGTTTAACTCTGTAAGTGACCGAATAGCCACTATTTGCATCAAGGCGAAATATTTTTACATTACGCTGATTTGTGTACACGCCCCGACGGAAGACAAAGATGAGGACATTAAAGATGCATTCTATGAGCGCCTGGAGGAAATATATGACCGCTGCACTGCACATGACATTAAAATTGTTCTGGGATTTTTTAATGCTAAAATAGAAATGGAAGATGCTCATGGTTCAACAGTCGGAAAATTTAGTCTGCACAACATCACCTTCGATTACGGATTTAGACTAGTTAGCTTCGCATCGGCAAGAAACATGGTAGTGAGTGCAACCAGATTCCCGCATAAAGATATAGACAAGGCAACCTGGATATCCCCTGATTAAAATACAAGAAACCAGAGTGATCACGTGGTAATTGATGGAAGGCATGTCTCAAGCGTTATGGACTTGCGTGTGATGCGCGGTGCAAATATTGACTCGGATCACCACCCAGTTGCAGCCAAGGTATGCACGCGATTAAGTAGTGCTCAAAACGCTAGTAACCAAACGCAAAGGAAGCTAGACATCACAAAACTGCATACCACCGATATAGCCACTGCCTACTGCAACCAACTCCCTCAATTACTTCAAACCAACCCCCCTAATTCCGGTGTTCCACACACACAGTGGCAGTATATTGCGAATTCAATAACCACTGCCGCAAAGACCGTACTGGCGTATGAAAAACCACGCTCAGACAAGCCCTGGTACGACGAGGAATGTCGAGAAATATCTGAAAATAAGAATGCAGTATTCAGGGCAAAACTGCAGCCAATGGCAACGCGTGCAGTGACGGAGCGTTATAATGGGAAGAGGAGGAATAAACGTCTGTTTAGACGGAAAAAGCGTCTGTTGTAGAGGGTATAGAGCCAGGACATCGAAAACTACATGGATAGAGATGAGGCCCGAAAGTTCTACGAAAGGGTTAAAAGCAAAGGTTTTGGAATAGGGATCCCCACATGTAAGGACAGGGATGGAAATATGGTCACGGACACTCAGAGTGTGCTGCAAATATGAAGGGAACACTTTCAATCTCTACTTGTTCCCGAAGTAACCACACCAATCATCCACGATGGAGTAGACTGTCCACCACCGAGCAAAAATGAAATCAGCACGAAATTGCACGGCTTTAAAACAACAGAGCTGTGGGAACCGATGGACTGCGGCAGGGCTTTTTAAAGCCGGCGGCGATGAGCTGGCCACGTGCACTCACCATTTCATAAACACGAATTGGCTCAAGGAATGTACGCCCGATAATTGGAATCTGAGTGTTCTAAGTCCCGTGCTTAAGAAAGGCGATCCAAGAGTGTGTATCAACTATTGCGGGTTCAATCTTTTACCTATCGCATACAAGGTCCTGTCTAGTGAAAGACTAAATCCTATTTTAGATAACCTGAGTGGACCTTATCAGTGTGGCTTTAGACCTGGTTTGTTCGCGACCAACTAGATATTCACACTACGATGAATCCTACAGAAGACCCAAGAAATATACACCTACTATTATCTGTTCATCGACTACAAAGCTGCATTCGACAGGCCGGTACGATAGAAACTATTATATGCTATGGCTGAGTTTGGTATCCCCGCGAAGCTGATAAAACTTTGCGGGATGACACTGACTGACACGAAGTCTTCAGTGAAAGTTGGCATAAATCTGACAGAACCATTTTTTACCAAGCGAAGCTTTAGACAAGGCGTTAGTCTGTCATGCGATCTGTTTAATGTCGTAATGGAGATGAACATGCGGAAGGCTGCTGTAGGAATGGTACCATATTCAACAAAAGTCACATGCTGCTGCATGCTGATTGCAGGATGTTACTGCGGCTTTTTCATGCATTGAAAAGCATTTTCGACCTTCCATTCGGTAGGTCTGGTGATAAATGAGGACAAAATCAAGTGACTTGTTTCAAGGAACAAAGAGTCTACGTGTCTGGGACGCTACGTTGAACGTTGACAACTATAACTTTGAAGTGGTAGATGATCTTTTCTACCTCGGCTCCGCCATAAACAAAAATAATAATGTCACCCTGTAAATCAATAGACGAATATTGATAGCAAACCGCTGCTACTATGCGCTAAGCAATCGATTTAATGACAAAGCGCTCTCTGAAAGAACAAAGATACAACTCTACAAGACTCTGATCCTACCTGTTTTGCTCTACAGACCAAAACTTCGAAGCTTGCTATATGATTGACATTTTATATAAGTAAATCCAATGTTTATAAAAGACCACCAAACCGCTTGTTCCTATCGCATCTCGAGTCCTATCGTATGTTTGTTGCAACTGTTCTAGGCTACAGTATATATTTTGTATATGTATGTATCGTTTTCTTTTGTACATATTAACTTCATTAGGCGAATACAAATTTCTGCATACATTATTAAATTTTAATTACACACTGACCTTAATATATAATGTCTCCGACATACAGCGATTCATTAGGTCACTCTTAACGATGTCTACTTGTTAAGGACATATACCAAATAACCTAGTTTTACATATTTGACCCAAGCGCACTGGGAATTAATCGTCTGGCCAACATTAACTCAATACTATCGTTATTAATATTAACACATTTATTATAATTTGATGTAGTATAATGATATTGAAATACAATAAATCAAATAAAATCGAATAACTAATAAAAATGTTAGTGAATAGAAATCCATATCTAGGTCTCTCTAATCTGATAATAATAGATGAATAGAAAGAATTATTTGGGCCCTAAAATGGATATGAATAAAACTGATTTTTATACAATAATTGAGTATTAAAGAGACATCAATGTAAAGGACAACTAATGACGGGCAGCCTACTATAAATGCCAACAAAAGAATATATATAGGCCACATACAAATGTTTAAGTACATAAATCGAAGACAAATGGAAACAGCTCAAAAGTGGATAAATAATTATTTATTTGTCTGGCATAGATTGTAGTTAAAGATTGGTTTTTATTGTATACGCAATCAATGAACATATATCTACACCCCCCCCACTCACTGCCCCAACTGTTACTAAGCTAATCACCTTTAAATCAGTGTCCTTTGCCGCCCACATTTACCCTTGTCGTTGCTGCTTTAGCTTTCTATTTCCTTTGTCAGTCGGATATGTTGTATTGAAATTGTATTTGCTCAAATGTCCAGTGACCACAATTCAATATTTATTTGTCATTGGACGAGGGGCACCAGAACAACATCTAAACCATATAACATTCTCAATAAATATACGGAATTTCGAAATAGAGGTCAGTGGTTTTTTGGCTGGTTGTTACGTGTGCTGAAGCGGGGGTGGAGTTAAAAGGATGTCTCTGGTCAACATGGTAATAGTGATGACTATGTAGGTGCTGCTGAAGGTCCTGTTGCAACATTTCAATGTTTTATTGGCCTTAGTAAGCTTGTGTGGTTTGTTGCCGCTTGACATACGGACCGACCACCACCCATACCTATAGCAATTTCTGCTGATATTGATGGCCATTGTTTGTTGTAAAGGACGTGAACATACACTATACACAAACATCAATTCAATCATATGTCTATAATAAATATTACAGTGGTCTGTCTCTCATGTCCTAGTGGCTAATTTCGGAAATTGTGTTTGCTTGCAACAAATACCTATGAATGTTGGCATGCTTGTTTGCTGCTAAGCTGCTATGCTACTCGTATGTAGCACAGAAACAAAAACAACAACACTACAATGAAAACCAAATAAATCAGATTTTATGTTATATGCTTTTGTTTTTCTCGTTTTCGTTACAACCAACCAGATTTCCCAGCGTTTGTGTGGTGGCTAAAAACCGAATTACCCAATAACTATTTTTGGTTATTGAAAAATTGAAAAGGAAATCGATAAATTTCGTTATCATATTTAATTATAGTGGGACTCAGCAGCAACGAGCTGTACAGTGTGCACACACACACACAACAGAATATAAAAAATACGTAAAACCTTGGCAACGAGACAATACCATCAGGTATGGAAATTTAATGGAATTTTGTGGTGGTAATCAAATCAAGTGAAATTTGGCACAAAAAAGACAGGTAAAAATGAGGTTGTACAGGTGTGATGGCAAAGATACTGTGTTATGAAATGGCCATGAATGTTAACATTAGGGTGGACCTTAACTCATCTGCGGAGGATATTGAAAGTTGTTTATGTGACATAATAGTTTGGCCGTTAGCCAACACGTCGGGAGTGCGATGCAAGACAAAGCTTTTGATCGGTTTAACTTGGTAAACCCAGAGTTATTCTTGTCAATTTCACTTCAAGTCGACTCACAGAGCTCTGTATTCGTGGTACTACGACCACGTGGTGACACTAGGAAACGTACCCTTGACACCCGTCAGAGCACGGCTAACTGTTAGGGGCGAAACCTAAAACCTAGGCTCGTCGGCTCAGAGAGGGCGGTACGCTGGTCAGCGTCTGACTTAGAATTGGCTGTAAAAAAATTGTGGCAGAAGGAGAAGACTGCGACGTGGTGCTATGGGTTTGCAAACCGCCACCGACATTTAAACTATCGTAATTAAACGAAGTAAGAAAATTATAAAATGGACCCGCTCAAAATGTTGACGACCACCGCAAACGAATTAAGGACCGCCATTTAAGTATAACCATCTGGAATGTTAGAGCCTCCATCCAAATGGCAAAAGTCTTCGGAGAATACAAGACTGACATAACCGCTATGCAGGAAATCTGTTGGACGGGTCACGGTTGCTCGCGCATGAAGATGTGCGACAGCTACTAAAGTGGTCATGCGAGCAAGCACCGGTGTGTTAACGCATAGCTACCATAAGAGTCAAGACAAAGATTTTCTACATAACACTTATATGTGCCCATGCTCCGACAGAAGAGAAAATAGATGAGGACAAAGACTAGTTCTACGAGAGTATATAACCTTAGCCCGAGACATGACATCAAAATTGTACTAGGCGATTTTAATGCTACAATAGACATGGAGACCTCATTTGAGCCTACCATCGGCTAATGCAGTCTGCACACCGAAACGTCGAACAATGGCATCAGACTGATTGATTTCTCTGCGGCAAGAAATATGGTAGCTAACATCACATCTTTATCATAGAAATATTCATAAGGCAACATGGTTATCGCCAGATCAATCGAAGAGGAATCAGATAGATCAGGTGGTAGTCGATGGAAGGCACTCATTGTGTGTTCTGGATGTACGACTTATCAGGGGTGCGAACGTTGACACCGATCACTTCCTTACCACAGTAAAAGTACGCACAAGGCTTTGCATGGCGGAAAACGTACGTAACCAAGCAAAACAAAAGCTGGATATCGGTAAACTGCGGGCCGCAGAGGTAGCGGACGCCAACACCTGATAATATTACGCCGCAATGGCAATAAAAAGCCGACTCCATACAACGGACTGCGAGAAGCGTACTTGGACTTGGGTACTCAAAGCCGTCTCAAGAAGATGCCTGGTACTATGATGAATGTCGCAATGCCACGAGAGAGACGAATCCTGCATACAGGCCGAAACTGCAGTCATTGGTAACGCGAGCTGTTCGTGAATTGCACAGGGAGAAAAGACGAGAGGCAACTCGTCTTTTTTAAAGGAAAAAGAAGGAGCTGAAGAAGAGGCAGGATGAGTGCACAGAGTTGCTCCGAAGTAGAGGGGTTGCCCTCCTACAAGGACAGCGATGGTCAGCTAGTGACGGAACCGGATAACGTTCTGAAGATATTGAGAGATTACTTTAGAAATTTACTGGATACTGACACCACTCCAGAAGACCCCGCTCCAACCCATGACGATGGTATTAACTGTCCACCTCCGAGCCAGAGCGAAATACGTATGGCCATCTCCAGCCTTAAAAACAACAAAGCTTCTGGAACCGATGGTCTCCCTGCTGAATTTTTTTGACCGACGGGGAGAAGCTGGTTAGGAGCATCATGAATCAGCTCATGAATAACATCGGGCTGCCCGGGAACTGGAGTCTCAGTCTGTTATGTCCCATATACAAGAACGGAGATCGTAGTGAATGTAAGAATTACCGTGGAATAAACCTATTACCAATTGCGTACAAGGTCCTTTCAAGCATATTGTGTGAACGTCTAAAGCCAATTGTAGAAAAACTAATTGTACCCTATCAGTGCGGTTTGAGATCTGGTAAATCTACGACGGATCAAATATTCACTCTACGACAAGTCCTGGAAAAAACTCATGAAAAGCAGATCGACACATACCACCTCTTTGTCGACTACAAATCGGGCTTTAACTCTTCGTTAAGGAATAATCTATATGAAGCAATGTCTGAGTTTTGAATTTCTGCAAAGCTGACTCGACTTTGTAGGTGTACCTTGGAAAACAACAAATCCTCGGTCAAGATTGGTAGGACCATATTAGACATCATTGGGCGAAAACTGCGTGGTATTACTGCACTAGAAAAGGAGTCAACAAAAATGGCAAATAATGATTTCGAAGAGCAAAGATTGCAATCGTTGGGGACGCACCTTGAACGTTGACAATTATTGTTTTGAGGTAGTAGAAGAATTTTCGTACCTCGAATCAGCCAAGAAATCAAACGGAGAATAGGGCTCGCCAATAGATATGCATTATGTCGGAATACTAAGAAACAGTTATACCAGCTGCTAATTTTACCCGTTCTGTGGTAGGCCTGGAACTATTTAAGAGAAAGTACTCCGAAAAATATATGAACCTATCTGTGTCGACGGCGAGTTTCGCCATCGGATGAATAATAAATATGAGCTTTACCACGACATCGACGTAGCTAAGTAAGTCAGTTTACCCGACTGAAACTTTCTCACTTGTTTCATGTTCTCTTATGTTTGTGATGGCTGGAGATCTTCACTTCTCTTTCGTCCGCTATTGTCATGCGTTACCTTCATGCAACATTCGGCGACTGGCTTGATAATTATTATTGAAAATGAGTTGAAATTGAATACCTTTGCATATTAATGCATTCCATATAACAGTGCGATCTAACGTGTCGAAGACCTTTTCAAAATCGACATAACAGTTGAACCAAATTTTTATCGTTAAATCATCTCCAGCTATAACGCTCAATTCTGGCTTAATGGGTATGTAAACAAACAGAAATTTCGTTTTTGGATAAAAGTAAAGTCCTAATGAGGATGTTGAGATTCGATAACATCCCAAGAAAACACTATTTGGTGCGGTTTACATGCCCAAGGCGTGCGTCATCGGACCATTTGTCTTTAAATTCGAAACCGGTACCAACAAAACCATGGTGAACCCTACAGGCATTTATAGTGGACACTACAGGCAAATAATTCATAATCTTTTTATTTCTCATGTCATTGCAAATCATTTGGAGAAGAAATGGTTACAACAAGAAGGCGCAATATGCCATACACATAACTTTGTTGAGCCTAACGTTTGGTGACCGATTTATATCAATAAATGGAACTGTGAATTTGCCAACTCGTTCTTGTGATTTGAAACTTTTAAACTACTTTTTGTTGGGTTGCGTCCAATTTCTAATCCATGCTGATAAACCAGCAACAAGTGATCGTTTAGAAGCCAACATTCAAAAAAGTGTTGCAAAATTGGACCGAGAGGATGACGATCATAAATGCCAAGAAATTTTTAAGCTAATAAAGACAAAATTTTGGTTATTAAATAAAATGTGTTAGAATTTAGTATGAAAACTAGTTCTATGCCTAAAAAAATACACAATACTTATTTCTAATTTCTACAAATTTTAGTAAAACACAAAAAAATTCACCCACAACCCCCAGTGACCTTGTATAATTTCATTGTCATTCCTTTAAAAAAAACGTTTATGCTGCCCCATTTCAATCTAGACCGTTCTCTGCATTTTCATAACAACAACAAGCCGAAAATGAAACCACGCATTAACTTTCAATCTCCTACTTAAGATATTTTAATTTCCTTTTTGATTACAAAAATGAAATATGTCTAGCAGTTACTCGAACATACAAGAACATTAACATTCACATTCAAAGCCATACGAATAAATATGTGCAAGACTTGTTGTCGTTCATGTTAACGATTTCGTTGTTGTTGTGCTTTTTGGCGTTTTAAATAGCCTTTTGCGAGTCGTTTTTTTTTGTGCCAGACACTATAGTACGAGTACATTCAGCAACAGCAACATGCAACACAAAATATATTATATTTGTAATTTCATGAGTCGCGCATGCATGTGCAACATATGAAACGTACGTATGAACACAAATGTGGCATGTTTTTCATATCTCAAGTTGCTGTTACTGTTCCTGTTATTGTTGTTGTTGTTGTTGTTGTTATTGTTGGACGGCAACAAGAAACTACAAAACATAAATGCATACTTAAGATTTAACATGTTTGTTAAGCACCTGAACACGGATCTTAAGTATTTGCAAACAGCAACCAGCAGCAGCAGGGGCAACCAGCGCGTCGAGAAAAAGCTCATAGGTAACCGGAGAAAATGTGAACAATTTCTGGTTGGCAATACCAAATAGTAATCACTACAAAAAGGAGGCAAACAGTGGTAAGGGTAGCAATAACACGGCAACAAAAATCGGAATCTCAAAAACCGAAACATTAGTCACACACCTTTTGGTACTTCTCATACAAATAGCCGAATTTATCCAATTCATCCAGGGTGAGGGTATTTGTCAATCAGTTTAGCTGACTAAAGTTTCTGTACTAGATATTACTGTTACGAAATAGCCATTTCGCATCACTGTATGTTTTATTGCATTCACAACGACAATAAAACATATACAGCCACATGTAAACCTCTATTGCGAGTAACGTACACTATTTTATATGTGAGTTACCCACAACACATGCGGCTGTAACTGCACTAAACTGTGCGGCTGAGCTTAACAACTTATGTACTCGCGCTAGACGGTTTGAAATAAATACCAACTAACTACTTTGATCTCATTCCTTGCGAGCCTGATAGATTGCATGCGAATGGAATGGAGTTAAGTGGAGTCATTGGAGTTTTCGAAATCTCTACCTCTCATGATAGTTCTCGCTTGCTTGCTTGCCTGCTTACATTTTAATTGTACATAAACTATAAAAGTAAATGGAATTGTAGAGCTCTGAAAAAGAGGCGTGATTGTTAAAAGATTGAATTAAAATGGTGGGGTGATGGCAAGCTGCTTATAAGCTTAACTAAGCTTTTGGAGAACATGTTACCATGCTCATGATGTTAAATGCTTACGAACGATTCATGAACATGCGGCTGCTTTGCCACCAAGACATTTCATTCACTGCAAAACATGCAAAATTATAATATCGTAAAAATTATTTAAAAGTTTTTGCTCATTTTATGATTTCTTGGGAAATGAATCACACACAGACACACACACAAGAATTATAGGTCTGAGACCCTATAATCTGTATAATTTACAATTATAATTCAAGGTAGTTGTTGGATTGTTAACAGCATGTTAAATGTATAATTTGATTAGAGTTGTTGCAAGACTAAATGTTGAATATATAATTGATCGTTTTTAAACTAAATAAAAAAAATAAAAAAACTATGAATTTTTGATACGGGAAAAAATGTTGAAAATATTTATTGGAAAAAGATTAAGTTGTATATTAATCATATAGCAAAAGTCTTTAGTTAAATAGTAACAAAGGAACGGGGGTATTACACCCTACCACCATTGGAATTCCAATCACAATACATCCCATCAACCGGCTATAGTAAAAAGTGGATTAAGGACAATCTCTGTGGTAAAGAATGTCCGGGTTCTCTACTGTTGGAATAAGTTAACCCATGTCGCTGGGAGCTTAATGTTTCAATGCTCCAATATCCACGACTTTGTTTTAACATAACTCAAGAACGTACAATGGGGGATTTATCTTAGCCTGAGGTAGCTCAGTCGCCTCCAGGGTATTCGCAAAGACCCTCCTAACCTTACGAAATAAATGAGTGTATTTTCCCTGGCTAGGGCAAGATATTATATACTTATTTCCTAATTTTACAATCCATATAATTTAAATAGAACAAAAACACTCCGAATTCTTTAACTAAGTGCAATCACTTGTCTGTTATCCTGTCTGGTACAGGCTTATAGCACGGTTGTGCAGACTCAAGGTCCGAGTTTACAGGCTTATAGCCCTACTGTACGGACTCGTAGCCCGGTTGTACAGACTCGAGGTCCGTTTGTACAGGTCTTTAGCCCGCTTGTACAGACTTATTGTGTGATTGTACAGGCCCTTTAGCCCGATTGTACAGACTTATTTTCCAATTGTACAGACCCAAGGTCCGATTGTACAGGCTTATAGCCCGATTGTGCAGACTCGAGGTCCGATTGTACATGCCTTTAACCCGATTGTACAGATTCAAGGTCCGATTGTACAGGCCTATAGCTCGGTTGTACTGACTGGTAGCCCGGTTATGCAGACTTGTTGTCCGATTGTTTCGACTCGAGGTCTGATTGTACCGGCATATAGCCCGGTTGCACAGACTTATTGTTCGTTAAACAAAGAAACTTGTCTTCGTACAGTTCCAAATGATCAAAGAGATCAGATAACATTACTTGACTTGGCAATAAACCTTATCTTGGAGGAGTGACCGACGATCGTTGATTATTGAACTGGTCTTCCCTCCTGTAAGGGCAAGGATGGCAATTTTGATTACTGTTACGCATGTATGGAAAGAGAACTTCCACTTCTTCGGAAAGGCAGCACAATTGATGGCGCCACCTAGACAAACCGAGGTAAGGAGAGCAATATCAGTAATTAAGGAGCCCGTAGACACCGGCAGAGCTCTTCAGACCGGCGGTGGTGAGCTGACTATTCGGTTTAACGAGTGCATGCCAGAGAACTTAAACAAATTCGTATTATGTCCTGTGCCGGAAAATGGCAATGCAAGTGTGTGCACCAATTACCGGGGGATTAGTCTTTCACCCATTGTCGAGCAGAGAACCAAGCCGACCGAGTGAGAAGCGGCGGCGAGTCGGAGCCGGTTCGATTTTCTGCTTACAAGCCGCCGTTGTTTACATCGGCTTTGGTCGACTTATTTTGGCAGCCGCACAATATGACAAATCATACCCAAAGGGACGCTTTTTTGGCTCCCTAAAACACCGTACTGTTTTAAAAAACACAACATTGGATTCGTCCCGAAAATATCTTTAATATGAGTACCCGGACACAGGGGTTCGTCATAGAACCCAAGGGCCCCTATATTGACCCCCCATTTTTGACCTTGATTTTCACGTTTTTGGGCGTAAATAGGAATGTGTGCCATATGTATTTCCTTTTTTTCCAAATTATATACTTTGCCTCTTTTTTTTGGAATTTTAAGAAATTATCAAGCAAATTAAATATACATAGTTTTGAGCCGATGATGTAGCCGCCGCCGATTTTTTTACATTGAAGCCGCCGCCGCCGACATCATATTGACCACGCCGCCGCCGCCGATAATTTTGGGTCGGCTTGGCTCACTGTTGTCGAGTGCGTTCTGTAAAAGACTAATGTCAGTATTATCTAAACTGATCGGACTTTATAAGTATGGCTTAAGACTTGGTAAATCAACAACTGGCCAGATATTAAACTTGCGGAAAATCCTGGAAAAGACCCAAGAAAAATAGATCAACATATCATCTTATCGTCGACTATAAAGCTGCTTTCGACTGTCCGATACGGCAGAAATTACTCGAAGCCATGGCTGTGTTTGTGATTCCTTCGAAACTGATACGCCTTTGCGAAATGATCTTGACTGATACGAAGTCATCAGTGGCAATGACCTTACGAGGCCAAAAACAAGGCGACGGCATATTGTGTGACCTTTTCAATAATTTTCAATATTATTTCAATATTGTTGCTAGGGAACGGCACAAGGAGACAGTAAGACAGGCGAGACAGCTATTTAAGCGTAAAACGTCAAATGAAGGAACGGATCAACAATACAGGGATAGAGGTGAGGCTCGAAAATTTTACCAGAAATTAAAAGCAAACGGCGACGATAATGGGCTTCCCTAATATAAAGACGAGGATTGAATGCTGGTTACAGATATGCAGAGTGTGATGCATATATGGAGAGATCACTTCCAGCAACTGCTGGTTCCAAAAGGCAGCGCATTTGAAGGTATCACGCCAATTGCCGACGACGGCTTAGATTGACCACCACCAAGTTAAGCCGATGTAAGAAGAGCAATATCGCGGCTGAAAAAAGCAGCCGGTGTCGACGGTCTTCCGGCAGAGCACTTCAAGTCTGGTGGCGAGGATTTAATAACGAGCATGCACCAGCTCCTGCGCACGGTTTGGCTTAAAGAGTGCATGCCCGACGATTGGAATTTAAGCGTATTATCTCCTCTGCTCCTGTCGAGTGTGCTATGTGAAAGACTAAAGCCAGTGTCATCCAACCTGATCGGGCCTTATCAGTGTGGCTTTAAACCTGGTAAATCAACAACTGATCAGATATTCACACTTCGGATTTGAAATCCTGGAAAAGACCCGAGAGAAACAGATTGACACGTACCACCTTTTAGACTTTAAAGCTGCCTTCGGAAGTCCGATACGGCAGAAATTACTCGAAGCCACGGCTGAGTTTGAAGTTCCAGCGGAGCTGATTCGTCTTTGCAGATTGACGCTGACTGACACGAAGTCTTCAGTGAAGATTGGCAAGGACCTTACGGATCCATTCTGTACCAGACGAGACCTAAAACAATGCGGCGGTCTATCGTGTGATCTCTTCAACATAGTGATGTAGATGATAATGAGAAAAGCTGCAGTAAACACAAGTGGCACTATATTCAACAAAACCTACATGCTCCTCGCGTACGCTGATGACGTAGATATCATCGGTCAAAAACTGCGGGATGTGACTGCAGCCTTCTCAGATATACCGAAGGAATCAGCGAAAATGGGTCCAACGGTGAACGAGGACAAAACGAAGTTATTAGTTTCAACGAACAAAGAATCTACCCATTTGGGAAACTGCGTGAATGTTGACAACTATAATTTCGAGATGGTAGATAATTTTATCTACCTAGGCTCCGTCATCAACAAAGCAAATAATGTCAGCCTAGAAATTCGGAGAAGACTCCTGCTTACTAATAAATTATACTACGGACTAAGCAAGCGATTCAATGACAGAACCCTCTCTCGACGAACAAAAATCCAGCTATACCAGATACTGGTTCTACCTGTCTTGATGTTCAAAATACTGGGTTATGACACAAGCGAATGAATCGGTTCTGGGAGTATTCGCGAGGAAAATATTTATCTGTAGCGGAGAGTATTGACGTGGTATGAATCATAAGCTGTACGAGCTGTGTACCTACATTGATGTGCTTAGACGTATTAAGGTACAGCGATTGCATTGTAAGCATGGATGAAAATGCTCCAGCTTGAAAATGAACTCGATGGACGGCATAGAAGAGGGCGACCAAACACCGATGGAAAGACCAGGTTACTGAGAACCTTGTAGAACTTGGTGTGACGAACTAGGGAAGAAGCACAGAATAACGAAGCGCATATCATACTTTTCTTCGTGCGGCATATAATCAAATTCTACATTTTTAAGGAAGTGCCACCTAAGTATGTGACTAGGTTAAGTTGGCTAAGTCATGTTGTACATGGATAAGATGGGCAACCTTTATATATTCACGAACAGTTTCGGCTGAATTACAGCTAGAATATTTTAGTGTCTTCAGTAGACCATTTATATCATATGATGCAAAAACTAAAAGTTGCTAAAGTCCTTGATTTTCGAGCCTCCAGTCGGTGCCGCCAATTATTTGCCGATCGGATAACGGTAATGTCTGCCCAAGTTCACTGAAAAATTAAAACTCACTTTTTATAGAGAAATATTAGTTTTTTATTCGTGAACAAAGTTATAAATGAATGCGTCAAATTAAAATTTTCGTAACCCTGCAAACCTGGTCCAATGTCTTACGTAAGGTTCATACCTCTTTATTGAGCAGTTTACTTTGACAAATCGAGAATAGAATAGACTACGCGATATATGTATTTTTCTGGAGCAAATTAATTATAAAGCGTGGTTTATATGCACAAATAAAATACGAGTATCAAGTTAAGATATAGATTTCTTGAAAGACTCCATCGCATTGGACGAAATCGATTCAGATGCGTCTAAAGCGGTTTTGCATAAATGGAAATGTAATTTGTGGTATTTGTACTGGAAACAATGACTTTAGACCTTTTCGATTTGGGTGCATCCATTGAAGAGTCACGATGGTGATCGTAATATTGGAGTATGATCGAAAATTCTATGACTATTGCTGTGCATTAATTTCGAACGATTTAGGATCATACAAAACCAATAATTATTTTGATGTCTTCGGATGGGCCACTGAATTCTTGAAGCAGGATCCAACCAATTGGGAAACGAACCAAAATTATCAAGACGCTTTCGATGTTTGCTGTGATCTTGTTGTTTACAAAAAGTCGGATCCAATATAATCTTTAAATTATTGTAAGTCTTTAGTTTTTCAAAAATTTTACTTCACGCTACTCTTAGATTGCTTAGATGAATATTCCAAATTGTGACTTAGAATATAAATAAATAAAAATACTAATCTTGTCCATTACTATTTGCACCAGTTACATACAGAAATTGCTTGTGATAATTTGCTATTCCTTTACGAAAGTGTGTATTCAGCTAATAATTTATTTTTTCCTGTAAAGCTTGTATGACATGATAATAAAAATATTAATACAAAAAAATATTTAAAAGTAACACCTGCTAAGAATATAAACTTTTTTTAAGTCATACAAAACACTTAAAACTTGCCAAGATAACGTCTAAGCAACTTTGTATATCTTAACACTCGTGCCAAACACTATGTTTAACATTCATAAAGCTGAAAAGATCATAAAAACAAAAACCAATCCACCTCTACTTACCTTCCCATGGACAACCCACAACTTCAGCTCTCAGACAAACCGTCCGATCGTATTGACTATAGGGATAGATGCGTATTTTCGATGCGAATATAATGGGCTGCAATACATTCTCCACTTCGCTGTAAGTGTTAATATTTCCTGGCATGATCTGCAACAGAACAAAGAAGAAAAAAAAACACGTTAAGACAATGCCACATAACTCCAGAGATAAAACAAAAGCGCCAAAAGATAATCAACGTAGAAATTTATTACTAAAAAATACATTTACTTTGTAAAACAAAGAAAATGAATGCAAAAACATTTTCTTTGTTTTACGAACGTCTTATGAGATATGTAGAAAGGGGGAAACTAAATGGCATTTTATGTGGTGTAGGTGATGCCACAAGCTACATGTGTGCATGTGTGTTACAAAATGTTACAGCATGCAACATGCATCTTTGCTCGTTTAACGACATGAGATTCATCTTGGCTGTTTTTTCCCTGTTTTTGCTTAATGCATCTCATATTACAAACGTCTAGGTAGAAGAGCTGTTCGTTTGAATTGGCGTGATGAGTAATGAGATAATGCGTCAGAAAATGAGTTAAATCGTTTATTTGCAAGAAATTATCTTTTCTCAAGAAGACGAATTGATCCCCAAGTATCTGAAGACCAAAAAAATTCCATGACTTTTTAATTCCGAAACCGGTGCCAGAATGGAGAACGCTAATGACAAATGATTCATGATTTTTTTTATTCATCATGTCTTTACAAAAGGGGATTGAGCTAATCTGATCGCAATTCACTTAGGAATAAACCAAAATCTCTGTTTGGAGGTCCCCAAGCAGCTTACAACGTCCGATAGATCACGTGTTCCCTGGGCCATGCAACTGAATATCCGATCATTGGTTGCAAATGCGAGAAGGCGAGTAGGTATCAGAAGTTACTGAAGCTCTACCCAAAGGCTATCTTAGTGGTATTGGCAGTCTGAAAAAACTAGGATAAGGCGCGGTGAAAAATCCACTATCTTTAAACACAAAACTATAATGAAACCACGAATAAAAGGACCAACATATAAGTATATGCACCTGAAATTTCAGAACTCTCTACAGATATTGTGTATCTATCCAATACGCGAATGACCTCGACATATACAAATAATGCCAAAACAGGAAGGGAAGACGTTCTCTGTTAGGTAGGCATAAAATTGAGTTTACACCAAGAGAACTCCGATGACGGATTCATACTGGTTAGCTTTGCGTCGGCCAGAAACCTGAGTGAAAACAGATTCCCGCACAAAGTTATCCTCAAGGCAACCTGGATATGCACTGATCAAAAGTCAAGAAACTAGATTGACCCCGTGCAATCGATGGAAGAAACATCTCAAGCAGTATGGACGTGCCTCTGATGCGCGGTACATATATCTCCATATATCAACAATATAACTACGAAATCTGATGGATTACCAGCAGAGTTTTCAAAGAGCGGAGATGAGCTGGCAACTTTCGTACACCAGTTCATAAATACGATTTGGCTAAAGGGATGCATGCCCGATGTTGGAATTTGAGTGTTCTATGTCCTGTGTTTAAGAAAGGCGATATGAGTGTCTGTTCCAAACATCGCGGTGTCAGCCTTTTACCCATCGAATACAAGGTCCTATCTAGCGTGTTATGCGAAAGACTATAGCCCATATTTGCGCACCTGATTGGACCTTGTTAGTGTGGATTAAGACCTGGTAACTCTACAGCCGATCAGATATTCACACTTCGACGAATCCTGGGGAAAAAACAGATCGACACCTACCATATGTTTATCGATTACAAAGCTGCATTCGACAGTCCGATACGGCAAAAACTTTTATTTGCTATGGCTGAGTTTGGTATCCTCGCAAAGCTGATACGACTTAGCGGGATGACACTGACTATAACGAAGTCTTCTTTGAAATTGCGCAAAAATCTGACGGAACAATATTCTACCAAGCGGGCCTTGAGACGCGGCGACAGTCTGTCATGGGATCTTTTTAACATCATAATGGAGATAATCAAGGGGAAGGCTGCAGCAAATACGACTGGTAACATCTTTAATAAAGTTCACATGTTTCTTGCGTATGCCGATTTAATAGACTGCAGCATGTTACTGCGGCCTTTTCAAGCATTGAGGGGCATGAGTGGTTTGTATTTTACATCTACTATCGAAGTTCCCATACGGCCGGTGCCATATCCACCACCAGATTACCGAAGCAATCTGTCGTCTAAACTCTTCGTCTCCTTCAGCTAGAAGCATAGCTCCCCATCCGGCAGACCGCAACAAACTACCTTCTGCTAGGTACCGAAGTACCCCATCCGGCTGGCATCACCATATTTGTGGTTCAAAGGCTACCACGCGTTGGTCAATAAACAAAACATATAAACTGAATGGTTATTGCCCATTTAACTTGTTAGGAAGAGCTCAAAGAGTTTGCTACAATTATATTCTTTCGCTCTATATTGAAATAAGTCTATAATATTGTAACAGTATTCCTGCAATCGCTGTTACACCCTTGTTATAGGTTTGGTGCTATTTCTCATCAAGACGCTGAGGGTGCAACGCCACACTCAACTAAGAATCTGTAAAATGCACAATGAGAGATGCGAGACTCGTATGGTATCAAGGGATATCCAGCTCTATTTCTCCCGAGCATCATACTCTTAGTTTACCAGTGTGTCTTTTGGTCTAACCGCAGCCACCACGAGGCACAGAATATTGTTCGTTATCCATTCGGTGGGAAAGTAGCTATTACGCTACTTAGGAGCCCCAGCCGCCCGTGGTACCATCTTTAGACTCCTTGGTCAGAGCTCGTATAGATAATACCACCTTTGCTACCTCTTTTAGCCTTGCAGAGCCGGAAAGATGTCCACTGGTGGTTCTCTCGGGTCCGTGGGCGCGATACTCCCAAACGTCTCCGTAGAGACCCTCCCTGCGGGTGCATTGAGAGGCATGAGTCGTTTGTGTTTTACATCTAGTATCGTCGCGTGGAGCTGACCAGACGGTGGGCTCCACCCCACTAAAACATACTTTAAGCCGCTGTTAAGGCCCGGATCTAATTTCAAAATGCCACGAAATATTCAAACCGACTATTACTCTGACAAGTACAAACTCGAGACTTGCACTCCGTCCAATCTGGCCCCCACTATTTATTATTTGCTACTTGATGTCATTAGTTATACTATTATTTGGTCAATAGACAATAACCATTCCCTCCCTAGCACTATTGCTCCACACCGCCATCAGCTAGAACCGAAGTTCCCATCCGGCCGGCACCACATCCACCACCAGATTACCGAGGTAATCTGTCGGCTCACCACATCTCCTTTTCGAGAAACCACAGATTGACTGCCTTCTGATAGGTACCAGTCTGGCCTGGTACCCCATCCGGCCAGCATCACCACTAGTAACACAAGGTTACGCACTCTTTGGACAATACACAAACAATTACTGAATGGCTATTGCCCATTGACTTGATAGGAAGAGCTCAAAGAGTCTGAATCGGTTATATTCTTTCGCTTTATATTGAAATTAGCCCGTAACAATATAACAGTGTTCCTGCAATCGCTAATACACCCTTGTTATAAGTTTGGTGCTATCTCTCACCAAGACGCTGAGGGTGCAACGCCAAACTCCACTAAGAATCTGTAAGATGCACAATGAGAGATGCGAGACTCGTATGGTATTAATGGACACCCAGCTCCAATTCTCCCGAGCATCAAACTCTTAGTTTACCAGCGTGTCTTTTGGTCTAATCATAGCTAACACGAGGCACAGAACACTATTCTATTACCTATTCGGTGGGAAAGTAGTTATTACGATACCTTGGGCCCCCAGCCGCCCGTGGTATCATCTTTAGACTCCTTGGACGGAGCTCGTAAAGATAATTCCACCTATGCTACCACCTTTTTGCCTTGCAGAGCCGGAAAGATGTCCACTGGTGCTTCTCTCTGGTCCGAGGGGGCGATACTCCTCAAAAGTCTCCGAAGAGACCCCCCTATGGGTGCATTGAGAGGCAGTTGTTAAGCAAACGTCACAAAAATTCGTGGAAATGTTGTACTAATGTCGTAAGTAAGTAGTTTAGAAACGTCGGTCTGGGATAGACCGGAAAATTGAATAATTTCATACAAATGTATGATAATAATAGAAATATTTTCTTTCCCGGACCGGCAATCGCCACCACGAGGCAAAGAACTACTGTTCCATACGCAACTGGTCGGCAAGGTGGTTGTTACGCCACCTTGGGCTTCCGACTCCTTGGTGGGAGCTCGTAAAGATAATACCACCTTTACTACATCTTTTTGCCTTCCAGAGCCAGAAAGAGATTCACTGGTGGTTATCTCGGTTCCGTGCGGGCGATACTTCCCAAAAGTCTCCGAAGAGACCCCATGGATGGATCTGGTAATAAATTAGGACAAAACAAAAAGTTATTTGTCTCAACGAACAAAAAGTCTACTCATTTGGGACGCTGTGTTTACAACTATAACTTTGAAGTTGTAGATGATTCTGACTACCTCCGACGTAAACAAAATTGCTTATGTCAGCCTGAAAATCAAGTGACGAATATTGATCTTAAACCGCAGCTACTACGTGCTAAGCTAGCGATTTAATGACAAATCCATCTCATCTTTATCTACAGCACTGAATCCTGGGTAATGACACAAGCGCATCAAAATATTCTGGGAGTCTTCGAGAGAAAAATACTTCGCAAAATATTTGGACTCATCAGCGCTAACGACGAGTACCATCGCCGAATGAAGCTGTTCAACGACATTGACGTTGACAAGCGCTTTGAAATAGCCGGAATTGGCTGGCTTGGCACGTTGTACGAATGAATGAAAATGCTCCTGCTTGAAAACTCGATTGGCGGCGCATGAGCGGCACACTAAAACTTTGTTTGATGAAGCAAGATGAACTATTTGCGGCTGATGATAGATATATTCATTTTCTTGCTGCCAAATAAAAAAGAGATCCTAACACATCAAAAGATAAAGTGTGAATTTTTTGTGTTGCATAGTGTAATTGGTCATGAAATCAAAACTAGAAGGTATGAGGTGATAACACTGGCAGAGCATTTTGTAGCCTGTCTAGTTTTGCTACTGTCCACTTACTTTTGTATTAGGTTAGATTATAAGTTAGAATGACAGCACACTGTCTAGCACAATCAAGCCCATTTCCACTATAATAAATATCGAGTAGCTATCAAGCTCATGCGCCTTATTCATAAATTTCCTGATCAATTCTACAGGAATTTCCTGCATGACTTCGGTGCTATTTGGTTTACGAATTTCGTAGTTTTTACTCCAGCCCAACAATGGGCAATATATGCAGCATCTACAGAGATTAGAGTTTTTTAGGCCTAATCTTAGGGAGCTTCTCTCCAACAAGACAATGTCTCGTTAGTGTTCCTATTATAGTGAAAATTCTCCCTTGCGGCAAAATAAGTATGTATTTGCTTAGTCCTCTCTTTGTTCAGCAGCGGCCAGAACACCTCAACTTGTTTTTCAAGTTGGAGTGCGTCTTCATTTATCATTGAATTTATTATAGATATTTATTATGATATGCAGACACAGTATGAGTTTGGCATACCAACACTTTCTTTTGTCGAAAGGATCTGTGCCGTAGTACCGTGCCTAGCTGGCTTGTCCGCCTGAAATGTCACTGTGTTTCTGTACGCAGATGAGCCTGATGTCAAAATACTCAGCTTTTACCCTTAGTGATGAATGACATTCTTTCACCGCCAGGTATGTAGACAACATGCCTTCAACGTAGATGCAGATTATTCGTGGAGATGTTCTTTATTTTACCGTAGTTCAGCAACCTTGAGTGTACCAGTCATTTATGCCTGATACACGTTGCAATGCTCTGTTAGCTTGTAGGATATATTTATGTTAAGGTCCGGTGAATGGATGTCATTGCCTACTTTCTCGTCCAACTATGATTCAACCATGAAAAATCGGATACTACTGGTATCCCTCTCAAGTGACTGTTTCCAGATATTCCAGATACGGGAAACAATAGTACGTTTTTGCAGGAATTGAACTGATCTGATTTAGAATTTAGCACTTCCAGAATGCTCCGACTGCTTAATGCCAAATTCTTTGATTCTCATGCAGCGGCAGCTGATTCAGCCATGATATCAGGGGTTCGTCACAAAGGGGTCTGAAGATGAACTCGTCATGGAGTTCGAAACGCGTCATCCTAGTGCGTGACACACTGAATTTGACCAAAAATATCAAACAATAAAAAACACTTTTCTGATCGTAAGCCGAATTTGATGTATCATTTGATACACTTTAACGTAAATTTAAAAGTCCAGAAACTAAGTGCAATACCTGACGTTAGGTTCATTGCTCCACTAACACTAATCAATGATGATTTAATGCTGACGATAGAATAGTATTGGTCTAACTATTGCTGTGTAAGTCTACATAGTGACCTTTGAAGACAGTCCCTAACGCTTGCCTATACCCCTTTTACAAATGTAAATATTAATATATGCCTACTTTCAACACATTGGATTTATAAAAGTTTCCTGTCAATGATAATCCCTAGATACTTGACATGTCAGTACAATTGCACAACATTAAGTCACCGTGATCCAATTTTTTTTTATTTCCCAGAAATTAGGATAAGCATGGTTTTAGTAGCTTTAGCGATAGTCCACTGTTGGCTTTCTTACTTACTAAATTTCCCTTTGCACCCCATGAATGAGGTATGGGATAGCTTCTCGCGTTGTTGTGAATTAACACGCTTTCTATTTTTAGATTCACAACTAACGGCACCTACTTGTTTATCGACGAATGCGAACGTCACTGTTTGAGAAGCTCTTACTAGACACGCCGATTGAATCGACGGTTAATACTGCGAAGTTACTGTCAACAACATTCAAAGGGGAGCCGACAATGAAAGAACATTTTGTTTTTTTTTTCCAAGATGACTGGAGCCAGGTTTGAACCTGCGATCTCCCGCATGGTAGTCGCGTGTTCTAACCACTATGCCACGGCCGGTCCCACTGTTGGCTTTCTAGTTTGATACTATTGGGGTTTCTACCAGCACATATGATGGCTAGATCATCCGCGTATGCTAATACTGGGCTTTCGGTTATCTGTAATTCCAGAAACAGTTACTTCAATGATGTTAAACATTAAAGTGGGGACAGACTTTGGCAAAACTGTCCCCACATTTTCGTATAGCTATATTACACACCATCACCCTCTACTTGTACACCCTATAAAATCCGCCGACAAAAAGTTTAAATAGGAATTAATGTCTTCAAATCGAATTGATTTCTTTTTATTTTTCACTTTTGTTTTCTTACAGCGAAAGGTAACTTAAACCATTTGCCGGATAAGTTAAATTGCGAACCATAAATCTATGAGTTACGTTTACATGTGAAACTAAAACATAAACATAAAGAGCACCAAAACTAAAGGTGGTGTGGCGAATGAAACGCTTGCACTCCTTTATCAGATATAACATGAGAAAAATTTAGAGGAAATAAACAATGGCAAATTAGAGTTCAACACCTACGCAAAGTGGTTTTCAATAATGAAGTAATATATTTTCTAGCTGTGAGAAAATATTCCGGCTTTGAGAAAATTGATGGGAATTTTTTGGAATTTTTTTTTGCAAAGGTAAAATGAAGTTTGTGTCTAATATTATTTCATTCTGACAATACAATTGCAATTTAGTGTTAGTATAAATTACCCAGAAAATTGTAGTGCTGCCATAATCATTATGAAAGATTTTTATTTTTTTTGGTCTTTGATAACGATTATGAAAGATTATTGGTTTTTTTGGTCTTCCGTAACCATTACAAAAGATATTTATTTTTTTTGGTCTTTGGTAACCATTATGAAAGATTTTTATTATTATTGGTCTTCTGTAACCATTATAAAAGATTTTTTTTTTTTTGGTCTTTGATAACCAATATGAAAGATTATTATTTTTTCTGTCTTCTATAACCACGTTTCAGTTCGCAAATCTTTAGATATTTTTATAAAATTTAGCACACTATAGTTATAGAAGTTATAGAAGACCAAAAAAAATAAAAATCTTTTGTAATGGTTACCTTAACCTTAATTTCCCTTTGCACCCCATGAATGAGGTATGGGATAGCTTCTCGCGTTGTTGTGAATTAACACGCTTTCTATTTTTAGATTCACAACTAACGGCACCTACTTATTTATCGACGAATGCGAACGTCACTGTTTTGAGAAGCTCTTACTAGACACGACGATTGAATCGACGCTTAATACTGCGAAGTTGCTGTCAAACAACATTCGAGGGGAGCCGACAATGAAAGAAAATTTTTTGTAATGGTTATAGAAGACCAAAAAAAATAAAAATCTTTTGTAATGGTTATAGAAGACCAAAAAAAATAAAAATCTTTTGTAATGGTTACGGAAGACCAAAAAAATAAAAATCTTTTGTTATGGTTATGGAAGCCCAAAACAAAAAAAAAAAAAAATATAATGGTTATCAAAGACCAAAAAAACATTGGTTATTTGTAACTATTATTCAGAGAGCAGGTTTTAAAAATTCTTGATTAATTATTATTTCAGGATTTTTTCAAATATTGGTTATAACTCTTATGTCCCTGGTTAAATTTTTTTCATTCCCACCTATATTCAGCATTGACGCCGATATCTGGTTGTGCAATTTGCATTTGAAGCCTTGAGATTCAGTTCGCATTATAATATTTTATTTTTATTTACATTTAAAAGGATTTCGTCAGCATGACATATATTCATTAAATTCCACATTTTACGACCAGTTATCAAAATGCCATCATTGTGTGACTGATATCACCTTGTGAATACGTTTAATTAATATCTCATGTACACACACACACGTAATCAACAACCTCATGCCACTCACCTCTTTTCCTTGAATGTTCTTCCATCTCCGCCACGCTTCCATACCTGGCCGCCAGTACTCTATCACGTATGCCTCCGTGTACTCCTGGCCCTGTCCTTTGCCAAAACGGCCTTGTGTCCGTATTGCTGTTAACACGTGCAATTGCAACAAATCAATTTGTAGATATTCCTTGAGGCCACGTGAGACCATGTGTTTGGGACACCAAGCACCGCCATTGTTGTCGACCTTCAATCTGTCAATTAAAAAGAGAAGTGAGAGAGCGAGGGAGAAAGAATGAAAAAAATGCAAATAAATGAAATGCTTGTATAATAGTGAGATTATTGGTTGAGTAGTAGGTGACAGTAGGGATGCTGAATATAAGAAAAAACTTAACGCTTCAATAGATTAATAAATTAAAATCACTCTCGCGCTCACATTTTTCATGTGAATTCGTGATAGCACTGATACCATGGAAGTTCGACTGAATTCGAAAACGATATTGTAATGAATTTGAATTGCTCATAGCGTTTTGCGATTAGGGCGAATATTCGATTTGAATGTTGTCAGTGTCAAATTACATATCAATTTTTAAAAACGGAAAATGACCAACCAAATCATGTGTTGATCAGTTTACGCAGTACACCAACGATATATATGGAGACAATATAGATATAATAGCAACCCTCTGGAAGGTTGCATGTATATTTTATAGGTATGAGAAAATGTTTTAAATTTTTTTCATACCGCTAGGAGGCTCTATGGAGGATTTATATCAGAAATTTTAATGGATGGACCAATGTAACTAAAATTCAGAAAGTAAGAGTAAATTAATGTAATCATGGGAATAAATGTTATGTACAAATGGAGCCGATAGGTGGCGCTGGAATGAATTTATCTAAAATTTGAACGAATGGACTAACTTAACTAAAATTTAGAATATATATTTATATTAAGAGGCCCGTATTTATATTAATGACACCTTTTTACCCAACCTCAAAACGTTTATATTTCAGGATATAAGACAATTTTGTGGATATTTCCCGATCATGTTACGAGAAATCAAACAGATCACTTGGTAATCGATGGAAGGCAAGCATCTGGACATTGCTAAACTTCAGGACACGAATGGCAATGGCAACGCGAGTTGTTCATGAATAGTACAGGGTGAAGAGGAGGGAGGCGAAAAAAAATCGAGAGTTGAAGGAGCAGAATAATGTGGGCATTGAAGAATACAGGGACAGAGGTGAAGCCCAAAAATTATACCAGAAGATAAATGGTAGGGTACATGGAACAGGTTTTCCCTCATGTAAGGACAAGGATGGTCATCTCGTTATCAACTTCGAGAGTGTACTGAGAATATGGAAACATCACTTATGCAGCCTATTGATGTCTCAAAACTCGGCTGCTGAAGACTGTGTACCAACCCGAGACGATAACAGAATGTCTCCCTCCGAGACAAGCTGAGATAAAAACAGCCATATCCCGCCTAAAGAACAATAAAGCCAATGGGGCTGAAGGTGTTCCAGCTGAGTTGTTTAAGGTTGGTGGAGATGATCCTGTTTTTAGCATGCAACAGCTCATAGAAAATATTTGGCTTTAGGAGAGCATTCCAGAGGATTGGAATCTCAGTGTGCTATATCCTATTTACAAAAAAGGTGACCGTAGTGAGTGTTAAAACTACTATGGTTTTAGCCTCTTACCGATTTCGTATAATGTTCTCTCTAACATACCGTATGAACGTCTAAAGCCAATTGTGGAAAACCTGATTGGACCTTATCAGTGCAGTTTTAGATCAGGCAAATCCACCACGGATCAGATATTTACACTAAGACAGATTCTGGAGAAAACCAAAGAGAAGCAAATCGACACTTACCACCTCTTTGTCAATTACAAAGCTGCCTTCGATAGTCCCATCAGGCATCGACTATACGAAGCCATGTCTGAGTTCGGTATTCCTGCGAAGATAATTCGTCTCTGCTGGTGTACCCTGACGAATACCAAATCCTCTAACCTGATTGGACCTTATCAGTGCAGTTTTAGATCAGGCAAATCCACCACGGATCAGATATTAACACTACGACAGATTCTGGAGAAAACCCAAGAGAAGCAAATCGACTCTAACCACCTCTTTGTCAATTACAAAGCTGCCTTGGATAGTTCCATCAGGCATCGACTATACGAAGGCATGTCTGAGTTCGGTATCCCTGCGAAGATAATTCGTCTCGGCCGGTATACCCTAACGAAGACCAAATCCTCTATTCGGATTGGCAAGGATCCATTTGCACCATTCGATACGACGAGAGGTCTTAGACAGGATTATGGTTTGTCATGCATACTGTTCAACATTGCGGTGGAGAAGGTGTTAAGGAGAGCAGCAATAAACATGTCTGGCACCGTATTAAATAAGAGCCACATGATATCGACATTATCGGTCGGACAATGAGAGAGGAAACAGCTGTCTTCTCATCTGTTGAAAGGGAGTCATCGAAAATAGGTTTAGGAGTATATGAGGACAAGACGAAGTTAATGGTATCATCGAATAAAGTGTCCACCCGTTGAGGACGAAGCGTTAACGTTGAGAACTATTGCTTTGAGATAGTAGATTAATTCATCTACCTCGGATCCGCCATGGACAAAAACAACAGTGACAGCCTCAAAATAACACGGAGAATAAACATAACCCTATCTCGAACCACCAAAGTCCAATTGAACCAAGTACTAACTTTACCGGTCCTGCTGTATGCCTCCGAATCTTGGGTGCTTACACAGGCGGATGTACCTCTTCTGGCGGTGTTTGAGAGAAAAATTCTCCGCAAAATATATGGACCCATTTGTGGGACCGGCCGTGGCATAGTGGTTAGAACACGAGACTACCATGCGGGAGATCGCAGGATCAAACCTGGCTCCAGCCATCTTAAAAAAAAAAAATTGTTCTTTCATTGTCGGCTCCCCTCGTATGTTGTTGACAACAACTTCGCAGTATAAGTGTCGAGTAAATCGGCGTGTCTAGTAAGAGCTTCTCAAACAGTGACATTCGCATTCGTCGATAAACAAGTAGGTGCCGTTAGTTGTGAATCTAAAAGTAGAAAGCATGTTAATTCACAACAATGCGAGAAGCTATCCCATACCTCATTCATGGGGTGCAAAGGGAAATTAAGTTTTTGTATTTGTGTAAACGGAGAGTACAGGATTCGGATGAACAATGAGCTCTGCGATTTATACCACGACATTGATGTGGTCAAGCACATTACGCTGGCTAGGCCATGTCGTGAGAATGGATGAGGAAACTCCAGCTCGAAAGGTATTCTATCAAGACCTCAAAGAACGGCGCAAAAGAGGGAGACCGCGACTATGTTGGAAAGACCAGGCGGAGGAATCACTGATGCTGCTTGGTAGGACTGACTAGAGACGGTGCGCACAAGATTGAAGCAATTGGAAATCTCTTGTTGTTTTGGCTGACTTAGACACTAAGATATAAATGTATATGTTGTCAAGTTGTTATTTTAAGGCTATTAATAATAATAAGACAATTTTGTATTTATGTCTGGGTCCAGTAGGTGGTGTTTGGGTCATAATAACCTTAATTTTTGAAATATCTTTAAGTCATCAATCTAAATTGAAAAAGTTAAATAAGTCAATTTCCGTGAAAATTTATGTTTTTCAAAAAATCATAACATCACCCTTAGGGGTGATTAAAGGATACGAGTAAGACCCCACGTATCTTAAGACCAAATTCGTTTCAGGGCTTTTTAAGACGATTGAGCTATGTCCGTCTGTCTGGCTGGAAGGCTGGTGAGCAGGATAACTGGAGTAAACATTAACGGATCGGTATAAAAATTAACCAGTTATAATATTTTTCAAATCGGACTAATGCGATTGTAAATGGGCAGAAATGGACAGAGAGGTACCCACCCCTTCTGGTACCTCCCAGTCAGTTTATTTATCTTTCAAAAGTTGACAAACCCTAAGAAAACTGAAACCTTTGCCACGCCCCTTCTGGTACCTAACATACAAATGACCGAATTGACCCTCATAGTTTTACATACATACCTTTATGTAAGTACACTATATTCAGTAAACTTTTGGGTAAGATGTTCCGCTTATAAAATTGGACTCAAGAATGAATATAGTTCATATTATCGGTCACGCATACAAAATGACGTATTTTTGGAAAAATACTATTTCTCTTATAACTTCTAAACACTTGGAGGGTAGTGAAAATTGGCCGGTTATTTTATTTTGTAATAGGAGGCAAGACCTCAAAAAACCTAACTATTTGACACACCCTTCCTTCACAAGGGTGGGACAAAATTTTATAAAATTTTGATTTTAGTCTGAGATCTGCTTAAAAATTGACCAAATACTCAGGAATAGTGAATTGATCTTCTAACAGTAGTTGATAAGTTTATTAACTCGTTTTACAATGTAACATTTTCAACAGTTTTACTATATGTTTGTAAGCTTCTGCTCATACGACCGATAGTCCTATCTCCAACCATATACGCATATAATAATACATAAGTAATTTCAATTAAAAATCATTTTATTTCAATAATCAATCTGTGGTGTGAGATATTCAAAGGTATTAGGTCAGTATAAAAAGACCCCCAATAGGGTCAAGTTAAAATATGTATGACCTTTTATATTATTTGGTTTTCTTAACACTTGTTCGCTTAGTTTTGCAGCTATAACTCAAGAAAAATTTATGATTTCTCTGTTCTTCCTTTAGCATATTTGTAGCTAACATAAGGCTTAAGTAAATAATTCCTATTTATATATCCTTGTAAACAAAACAAATTGAATAAATCTAATTGAATAAAATCTTCAAAAAAATTGCATTATTATTAAATAATAAATCCACAATGCTGTAACGATGTGCGTATGATTAATATGAAATCCGCATAGATTTAATATTACTCATACGTTGTACATACAGACATACATATGAAAAAAAAACATGAACTAATTTTATTGAATAAAATCATAAACCAGTACAGAAATTTCAGTCAGGTAAACTGACTGATAAATACCATCACCCAATATAAGATATTCTTGAAGTCTTGAGTAATTGAAATGAATAGATTTTTAATTAAAATAAAATTACTTATGTATAATTTTTCCCCTGCTTGTGGTGCATAATCGTCCAAAACTTTACTTATTTGTGTAGGGGGTATAGGTGCCGGTTTGGAATTTATGTGAGAAATATTAATTTTTCAAAATATTTAATTTTGATAGGGGGTACCCAAAGAGGTGAACCAATACAGTCCTTATTCATTCCTGACTCAAATTTTCATACGTACAACTTACGAATATTTTGACTGAATTCAGTGCACTTACAAAAAAAGATATGTATGTATGACTATGGGGGTGAGTTCGGTCCTTTGTATGGGAGGTACCAGAAGGGGTGTGTCAAATAGTTAGGTTTTCTGAGGTTTCGCCTCCTATCACAATATAAATTAACCGACTAATTTTCATTACCCCTCAAATGTCCGTTTGGAAGCTATGGAAGACTTATTAATTTTCCAAAAATAAGTAATTTTGTATGGGAGGTACCAGAAGGGGTGACCCGATATAGTCCATATTCACTTCTGATTCATATTTTCATAAGCGTACAAATTACTCATAATTTGACTGAATTCAGTGTACTTAGAAAAAAGATATGTTTGTAATACTATGGCGGTGAGTTCGGTCATTTGTGTGGGAGGTACCAAAAGGGGTGTGTCAAATAGTAAGGTTTTCTGGGGTTTTGCTTCCTATAATAACATAAATTAATCGACCAATTTTGATTACCCTCCAAGAGTCCGTTTGGAAGTTATAGGAGAAATATTAATTTTCCTAAAATAGGTAATTTTGTATGGGAGGTGCCAGAAGGCGTAAACCGATATAGTCCATATTCATTCCTGAGTCCTATTTTCATAAACGAACATCATTCTCTAAATTTGAGTAAATTAAGTTTACTTACAAAAAAGATATGTATGTAAAACTATAATGGTTAACAACGTCATTTGTATGGGAGGTACCGGAAGGGGTATGGCAAAGATTTCGGTTATCTTAGGGTTTGTCTACTTTTGCAAGATAAATAAATAAAAAAACTGACCAAATAACGTCCGTTTGGAAGTTATGAATGAAATATAAATTATCCAAAAATAGGTAATTTTGAATGGGAGGTACCAGAAGGGTTGGGGCTATTTTGCCCATTTACAATCCCATAAGTTCGTTTTGAAAAATATTAATACTGGTAAATTTTCATACCGATCTGTTAAGGTTTACTCGAGTTATCCTGCTGACCAGCCATCCAGCCAGCCAGCCAGACGGACATAGCTCAATCGTCTTAAAAAGTCCAGAAACGAATTTGGTCTTAAGATACTTGGGGTCTAACTCGTCTCCTTTAATGCGTTACATTTTTTTTCGTATCAAATGATATAAACCCTCATCCCTAAGGGTGATGGTATAATAATTTTCATTATTATTAAACCATTAATCTACAATATTGAAACGATGTGCGTATGATTAATATTAAATACGCATGAATTTAATATTACTCATACGTTGTACATACATATAAAGTGAGTACTATATGCAATCTCGCTACATCTTGCTGCATCATGATTTTTAACATGCATATATTAAACTAAGCAAGCAGACATCAAGATAACCTAAAAATATAATAATCTTCATACAAGTTTGGCCTGAGAATGCTTACTATCTTAACCCTGACTTGGAATTTATCACCTCCTAGACAATGACTCCGAAAATGTTCCAAAGTGTTATAAGGCAGTTTACATGTCTGAAATTTCTGTACTGGTTTTTAGTTGTTTTCCAACATCGAGTTGTTAATATATTGCAAATTCTATTATACAATTAAAAAAAAGAGAGAAAAGTTCTATACGTTGCAAATTATATTCTAAATGCTTCAGAATAAACTCCCAATCATCAGTTTAGAGGGCTACAAATGTTGACAAAAGTTAATCAATATTTTAGTATCAATAAGTTTGGTTATCTTACATAACTATACCTGGTACACTTTAAATTGGTACAAAAGGCATATTTTTAATATTTCCTATAGTTTTTTTTAAATATTTTCCTGGCAGCACAACGGCGGTGCGGAAGAAGCGTACAATCCCATACGAAACAATAATATTTTGTTAAAGGCTCATGTGAAATTCAGGTCATTGAAATTGATGTTGTTGATTTCCGACAATTCGAATAATATTTGGTTCGTTGCTGATATGTCAATGTTAATGCAAGATGAGATAAATGACATATATATATAAATATATATACATATATAGGCAGGTATTTGCATATGTCCTTATAGTATTGTCATATTTACTGATAATTTTGATAATAATATATCATCCACCTTCCCTCACCCACGTACTAGTATTTTTTTTTCTTGTCGTTATTTCATTAATTAAAAATAATTGGTGTTATATGAGTCAATACCAATCGGAAAGAGCATTAAGTACACACGTTCTTCATATGTATTGGTTTCGTATGCAAGTATATACATGTACATGCACATGCATATGCATATACACACGTTCCATTTAAACATTTTCGCTCTTGTAAATATTTTTACATATATGAATGCTAGATTTTTACCATTGACTCTTATTACGAGTACATCCGCGTACATAAATGTTTTCATTAATATTATGTGGAAAATTTAATTAAGAAATATTGCATATAATCCTTAAGGCGTCGCGTAATAAGTGCAGGAGTGCGAGAGGATATAAAAATTCGGAACTAACATACACACTCGAGCGCACATACGAAACGAACACTTTAGTGGTTAATGATTCAATAAAGATTGCAGTGTTATGAAAAATTTTATCAAGTGCAAGTGCTCGTTATGAATTAAGCCCTGAATATATTAATCATTTAAAAAAATATATATTTAAGTCCTGAATATGTTAATGATTAAACAAAATAAAAAAAAAACATATGTATTTACATTTCTTAAGTGTCTTACATAATAAATGTTATGAAAAGGGATTTAAAAAGAATAAATAAGTTACATTTAACCAAAAAAAATGGTACTTGACGTAAGAGCTTAAAAAGCTAAGGTTATTTAAATGTAATTTATACGTGAGGACACCAGTATACAACTTTTTGTAGTTTTGTAAGGAAATATCTATGTATTGGTCAATAATTTATGGTGTTTTTCAAACATATAGTTTTTTATATGTAATCTTTATCAAAGATCCGATATCTGTGATAGTTAAATTTCTGACAACTATGTCTAATATAAATTTAAAAGAAATACTACAGCCATCATCTGTTTCATCGGATTTGTTATCCGTTGGTTTACAGTCGTCAAACGTAGGCTGTGTGTCTTTAAATTCTAATATACTTTTAAAGCAACATATCCTGAAAATGTACATGACTTCGTGGTTGCTAGAGTTAATCCATATCATCTGTCCAACTTCATTAGAAGGGAGAAAGTTCAGCTAAGTGAAAAGTAAAATCCAACGATAATATTTGCATTTTTTGTCGCATTGTAGTAAAAGTAACACAAGGACACTACAGATCCTCTCTTGACTACCCATACTCACATCTGTATTAACTTTTTGCATCACAGGCTTAAATTCAACTGAACGGCCCCAGTCTTAACATAGCAAACGAACACTAAGAATGTTAAAAAACTTTCCCTTCTGGGCAAATTTATAAAACCACACTCACATACACACACACACATGTCTAAAATAAACATTATGACTTTTTGTAAAAACAAAAAGGGTACATAGAAAGCGATACCTGATGCCACATCTACAGATACACGCAAGTAACAATATTTTCATATTATCATAAAATGCATATATATACGTTTGTTTGTAACCCGTCGTGTACCCAGTGCATATAAATGTTAGTGTGTGTGCGCAAAGGACTCTCACACACACACACAAACGCAGCTGTAACAGCGTATCATATGTGTCAGGGTGTTTGCAAAAGAATATCATAAAATATTGAATGCATACGGAAGTACATACAAACATATAAATGTTCCTACGGCCGCATGTAGTATGAAACGTAATATGTACAACAGCATTAATACGGCGGCTTTCGAAAGTAGGTCACGGTAGGTTATAAAAACCATGCAGAGAGTAGCACACGAATGTAAAATAAAATCAAAAGAATAACACTATAGTGTTCGTTTATTTGTTTGTTTGTTATACTTATTAGTTTTTACAACGCCCGGCCTCAGTTGGTAAACTGGGTGCTAGGTGGGCGTGTCGTTGCTACAAAACTGCAGGAGTGGGGGCATTATGTTTATGGTTCATAATAATATAAATTTATGGACATAGAAATAAAAGATAATAGTAAAAAACAGTGGTGGTACATGCAGTAACGGTGGCTGAGTAGGTTGCTGGTACTGCCTTAAAGTATGCTTTACATAATATCAATAAGTCATCCTTTGGGTAGGCACTATATGTGCATTATTTTCCCCCATGCAAGTGAATTTAATTAATTCATATCAACTTAAAAACAATGAAACGCGTGAAATATAAGTGTTTTAAAGTGTAGTTTTTATTGCATTTTAACAGGTATATGCCAAAGATGAGAAGAGAATGATTGAGTAATTCAATGATTTTGAGTAAAATTTAAGGTGATGTTGCTCGGGACCGGCCGTGGCATAGTGGTTAGAACACGCGACTACCTGGCTCCAGTCATCTTAAAAGAAAAAAAAATAATTAAAATTTTCTTTCATTGTCGGCTCCCCTCGAATGTTGGTGACAGCAACTTCACAGTATTAAGCGTCGATTCAATCGTAGTGTCTAGTAAGAGCTTCTCAAACAGTGACGTTCGCATTCGTCGATAAACAAGTAGGTGCCGTTAGTTGTGAATCTAAAAATAGAAAGCGTGTTAATTCACAACAACGCGAGAAGCTATCCCATACCTCATTCATGGGGTGCAAAGGAAAATTAATTTTTTTTTTAAGTTGCTTGGTAAAAAAAAGCGTTTCTCAATGTATTTAAAGCAAGCTTAGGTATAAAAATTCCCACAATTCTGTTTTCTTTTAGAGAAACTTTTTTTAAATTTTGAAAATTATCCTACAGAATTTTATCGCTAAAAGTTTTGGTTGGAATCCAATTTTGACAGCATAATTTGCGACATTGCAAAATCTACTACATAATTACATCACTTAAAATATTTCTATGATTTGCTAGTAGTACTATTTTATGAGATGTTAGGCATGGGTATACTGATAAAGTAAACAATGCAAAAGTTTGAACCAAACGAACTATCATGTAACATAATGTTTTGTTGGTAAAAAAATAATTAGTTTGTGCTTAATTTTAACATAAAACAATCAATACTATACGTTGCTAATGACGTAAAACATATTATAAATTCATAAGTAATGTCAAATTTTGCAGGAGGGGATAATAATTT
This sequence comes from Muscina levida, assembly GCA_964034835.1. Classification (NCBI taxonomy): domain Eukaryota; kingdom Metazoa; phylum Arthropoda; class Insecta; order Diptera; family Muscidae; genus Muscina; species Muscina levida. The sequence continues at coordinate 28,233,885 of OZ035881.1, forward strand.
GCCACATGGTAAAAAATGTAGCTTTATGTTGTGGAGTGGTGTTTTTTATATTTGAACGTTTTGATATGTAAGTGACTTTTCAAATAAAATATTTTTGGTTTCAGCAAAGAGCATTATATATGTATATTCTTTAACGTTGCCTGTTTTTATTTCGATAGATTTAGTGTAACGTTTTTCAAATGTAAAGTGGCGAAAATCGTTCGTACAGATACACCAGCTATAAATAGTTACATAGCTACAATGGACCCTCGGTTGACGACTCCCCGCTTGACGAAAATTTCGCAAAACGAAAACTTGAAACGTTTATGGCTGTGTTTAGCTTTATAATCACTTGTGTTCATAGAATTAACAAGACGTGTTGAGACATCAATTTTTGGACGCCTTGAAATATATGTTCATAGGAAAAGAATAGTAAGTGAGGAAAAATAACTATAGCAATGAAGCATAAACTCATTGAAATCCATAAGTATGGGAGTCTATGGCATCATATGTTAAAAAGCATCATCCCAATCAGACAATGTCTAAACCAGTGGTAGGCAATATGGTGTGCTTGTGTACGATCACACATGAAGCGACAGCATCAGTTTCTGTGTTGAAGACGAAACAAGGGTGTGTGGTGTTGCTTTCATAACAGTCAAGCAGAGAATGGCAGTTTTGAATTGAACGAAACTTTCGAAAACGCGTAAATTGCCGATTATGTCTGTGTGAAAACGATGATTATTGCGAGACCGGAGCCTCGCTGGTCCATTCCATTCCATTGCCTCAATGGAATGAGCATCACTGGTGTAACAGTTTTATTCAATGAAAGCGATGTTTCGCATTATCAAAAAATTTAACACATCTACAAATCATGCTTCTCTAGACAGTTTTTTGTTTAAGAAGAACTAGGTATGCATGAAGGTTTCATATAAATTATTATATTCCGTCCAATATTCAGTTTCTTAAAAGTATTGATAAACAAATGTTATAGTACTTTCAATAAAAGTTGATGTTGAAATATTTAAGTGTGTAATTCTTTTTACAGATATGGAGGATCCAATGTAATTATAAAACCAGTACCCTCACCCTCAGTAAAACATAAAATTTTCTATTATATTGATATTATTACTCGATTTTTAAAGTGGACGGAGTGATACATTTGTATGGGAGGTACTAGAAGAGGCATGGGTAGACTTACAGTTTTTTCTCCAAAACGTTATCCTGCTGTAGCTTTACTAAATACAAAAATTAGGCAAGATTGCGTTGGGTGTATTAAAAGAATATCTAAAGTGGGCGTACCATATGGGTATGGGAGGTACCAGAAAAGGCGTGTCTAGACTTCAAAAGCTGTAAATGTAAATATAGCAACAATGTGATAAATAAATATTTTCTTTTCACAAAAATAGTAAAAAATTGTTGATCTAATCAAATCTAATCAAAAATAATCAAGAAATCTAATCAATTATTTTTTGGATTAGTTTTGATTACAAATGCTAATCGTCACTAATTGTGATTAGATTTTTGATTATTTCTAATCTAGTCAATTAGTAATCGTCTAAAATGGCTAACTAATCATAATTAATCAATTTTTCAACACAATTAAAATATCTAATCTAATTGCTAATCATTAGGATTTCTAATCATTATTCCCAAGCTAAGCTTTAAGGGCAATAAAGGGCAAACAACATTGGTTCGAATAGCCCGCTACGTTGCCCTTTACCATCACGAAAGACAATAAACGACTCCATTTACAATCGCTACGAAAAACGAATAAGCGCGACCAACGATACCCAGCCGAACGCATTCCGAAAACGTCTACCACATGGGAAGTTGTGCCTCGGTACCTTAATTTGTCGTTCAACTACATCAAGATATAATGTTACTAATATGATTGATAGGGTGCCGTTGGGGATGTAAAGTTAATCTTGCATACAAAGCCGACTCACAACCTCCTTCGTGGTGGCACCTGGGCAACGTTGTACGTAATATTTTTTTCATCATGAATAGCGGCTGATAGTGAGCGACGAACCCTGATGGTTGGGCTAGCCACCCACCTTAAGTTTCTTTACTGGCTATGAAAACACGAGAAAGAAAAAGTAAGAAACGGAACCCTCCAAATGTAGACGACTCCCGCAAACGTAATAAGGACCACGACTTAAGAATGTGCATCTCGAACTTCCGGACTCTGTAAAGAGAAGGTGGCACTATCCGACTAGTGAATGTTCTCAAAAAATATGAGGCTGACATCACGGCCATCCACCATTCATCCATCGCGACGTAAAAACTGCGACATATATTACAGCTGCCATGCAGAAAATCACGAATTTGGATGTGGATTTGTAGTTGGCGAAAGACTCAGACATCTTGTCTCGCGATTCAATCCTGATAGTAATCGAATAGCCGCAATCCGCATCAAGGCGAAATATTTCTACATAACGCTGATTTGTGCTCATGCCCTGACGGAAGATAAAGACGATGAGATTAAAGATGCATTTTACGATCGCCTAGAAGAAACATACGTACGACCGCTGACCATGTCATTAAAATTGTTCTGGAAGACTTAAATGCAAAAAGAGGAAGGGAAGATGTTCTTGGTCCATCGATCGGTAAACTCAGCATGCATACCGACACGTCAGACAACGGGTTTAGGCTGGTTAGCTTCGCAGCGGGAAGAAACATGGTAGTGAGTGGAACGAGATTCCAGCACAAAGATATTTCCCGATCAAAACACCAAAAATCAAATTGATCATGTGGCAATTGATGCAGGCATGCATCTAGTGTCATGGACGTGCGTGTAATCCATTGTGCTAATATTGGCTCGAATCATTATCCGGTTGCAGCCAAGGTGCGCACAAGATTGAGCAGAGCGGAAACCGCACGTAACCAAACACAAAGAAAGCTGGACATCAAAGGTGATCCAAGTGTGTGCTCCAACTATCGCGGGATCAGATTGAGCAGAGCGAAAACCGCACGTAACCAAACACAAAGAAAGCTGGACATCAAAGATGATCCAAATGTGTGCTCCAAATACCGCGTAATCAGGCTTTTACCCATCGCATATAAGGTCCTGCCGAGTGTGCTATGTGAAAGACTAAAGCCAATGTTATCCAACCTGATCGGGCCTTATCAGTGTGGCTTTATACCTGGTAAATCAACAACTGACCAGATATTCACGCTTCGGCAAATCCTGGAAAAGACCCTAGAGAAACAGATCGACAATAACCATCTCTTCGCCGAAATTACGCGAAGACATGGCTGAGTTTGGTATTCCAGCGAAGCTGATACGCCCTAGCGGTATGACGCTGACTGTCATGAAGTCTACCAGACGAGGCCTAAAACAAGGCAACGGCCTATCGTGTGACCTCTTCAAAATTGTGATGGAGATGATAATGAGAAAAGCTGCAGTAAACACTAGTGGCACTATATTCAACAAAAGCCACATGCTACTCGCGTACGCTGATGACGTAGACATCATCGGTCGAAAACTGCGGGATGTGACTGCAGCCTTCTCAGGTATACAGAAGGAATCAGCGAAAATGGGTCTAACGGTGAACGAGGACAAAACGAAGTTATTAGTTTCAGCGAACAAAGAATCTACTCGTTTGGGAAACTGCGTGCACGTTGACAACTATAATTTCGAGGTGGTAGATTATTTTTATCTACCTAGGCTCTGCCATCAACAAAACAAATAATGTCAGCCTAGAAATCCGGAGAAGAATCCTGCTTGCAAATAAATGCTACTACGGACTTAACAAGCGATTCAATGGCGGAACCCTCTCTCGACGAACAAAAGTCCAGCTATACCAGATACTAGTTTTACCTGTCTTGATGTATAGTTCAGAATCCTGGATTATGACAAAAGCGGATGAATCGGACCGGCCGTCGTATAGTGGTTGGAACACGCGACTACTATGCGGAAGATCACAGGTTCAACTCCTTGCTCCAGTCATCTTAAAAAGAAGAAAAAAAAAATTTTTTTTTCTTTCATTGTCGGCTCACCTCTACTGTTGTCGACAGCAACTTCGCAGTATTAGTGTCGAGTAAATCGGCATGTCTAGTAAGAGCTTCTCAAACAGTGACGTTCGCATTCGTCAATAAACAAGTAGGTGCTGTTAGTTGTGAATCTAAAAATAGAAAGCGTGTTAATTCACAACAACGCTAGAAGCTATCCCATACCTCATTAATTTTTTTTTTAAGGATGATTCGGTTTTGGCAGTATTCGAGAGAAAAATACTCCGTAAAATATATTCGCCCATCAATGAAAAATGCTCCACCTCGAAGTGTGTTCCACAATGAACTCGATGGACGGCGCAGAAGAGGGCGACCAAATCTCTGTTGGAAAGACCAGGTTACTTAGAATCTTACAGAACTTGGTGTGACTAACTGGAGAAGAAGCGCAGAAGATTGAGGCGCTTATAATATTTTTCTTCGTGCGGTATATAATCCTATGGGAGTGCAAAGAAGTGACAGCTAAGTAAGTAAGTAACTAATATGATTGATCATTTTGGCTTGTGCCATTGTCTGTTGCAATCGTATCGGAGTTTATTTTCAAGTTGGTTTACCATAATTTCAATTGGATTTATTCGACTTCGGTTGGTATAATCGTACTTTATTTTTTTGAATTCAACTTGTGTTGGTTAAACCCGACTCTGGTGTGTGAAACTGAACTTTGGTCTATTTAATCAAACTTTGATTCGATTGGTCGGTTTATTCCGTTTTCAGTCTGTTGAATCTAGTAGTACCGATACTACGTCGGGTACTATTAATAATTAATAAGTACGATCCTGAGCTGCAAGTATGAAACTTAATTGACCAAGTTCCAGAGTTGTCAAAACGATCCTGCAGATCCTGCATACCTATATCATATTCGAATCGTTTGCGAATTGCTGGTATGAACCAGTATTGATCCAAATTGCTGATACGAACATGAATTGATTTATTTTAGCCGATTTTGATCGGTTCGATCGGTCTTCAGTCTGTTAAATCCAACTTCTGTTGATTGAGCTTAACTATTAGTTTAACTCGACTTCGGTCGGTTGAATCGGACATCGGTCTGGTGAATACTACTTTTGTTAGTTGCAGCTAACTATTGTTTTTACTTGGCTCTGGTCGGTTTTATCGGACTTCGGTCTATTGAATCCAACTTTTGTTGGTTTAACCCCTCTTAGTTGGTTTGACGAACTTCTTTCATGTTCACGAAGATTCTCTTCGTTCCAGTAGCATTATAACATTATCGAATTTTAATGCTTACATTCCGTCGGGCCTAAGAACGCCAAATCCTTTGGTGGGTTTTACCACACTGACCTAGTACCTTCAGCTTACCTTGTATATACATACTGCATATGTAGCGAGCACCATATGTCAACTCGCTACATATGACCAGTACACTACTTGGGTCCGGGTCGTCATTCAATATCATCAACAAGGCCCGGTTTTCTACTTATCACAGATGAGACAGTCTTTGTATGGCCAGAAATTTAGAGTAACAATTTTAAATTTAATTTAATTTTCAATTTAATTTTAAAATTTAAATTTAGTCAAACTTTTTGTTTTTTTAATTTATATATAAATTATTAATTTAAGCCAGATACTGCAAAGAATTTCTGATAATACTGGTAACTGAAATCATCATATCATTATTGATGTTTTGTTAGCGGCTCAATATTTCCAATATTGACAGTGATGCCAACTTTCAATGTTGACATCCTTCGTATACTGTTGCATCGACAAAGTTATTTTCTTAGATAGGACAACAAATAACAAACAGGACAATATAACGCTGATCGGTCGCATTTAGGTTACATGGAACAAACTTATTGTTGGTGTTCTTAAATTTACTTTCAATAATCTTTAGACTACACTATGTGCCGTTAACAAATACAGTACAACAAACGGAAATACAGTCGCCGAGAACATGCCTCTGGACAGGTTAAGGTAATGTTAGTCAACACAGTTAAGTTAGGTTGATTTTGTATGTATGTATATGGTAGTTAAAAGTTCATGTACGTTAACCTACACTTCAGTATGAAAATGAACCAAGCAAATATTATAAATGTCCCCACAAAAAACGGCATAGAAACAGGCAAACAGCTTAAAACAAAAGTTTGTACATTAATATTAATTTTGTTGTCATAAATCCAATGAAACGTGCGAGTCTGACAGTTGTAACTACCAAATGACTTTTACTTTTTGTGTTTTTTTTGTCGGTTTGAACGACTATGTTTAACCATAACCTAGTCCCTCTTTTGTGCACACAAAACTAAACCATCGTGTGTCTCTCTTTCTGAACTTTCTCCCCTTCTACTTGCCATTTAGAAATTCGGTGTCCTTTTTGTGTGTGTGTTTTCAGTTACTATGACATACGTTTTATTGTTTGTTTTACTATTTGGCTTGTTGGTTTGACTCCCTGTGTTCCCTGCATTTTAGTTGCCAGTGCTATGCTTTTTGACCAAAGGTTTGGGTGAAAGTTAACTTTTCAGTTCATATGCAGAGAACAAACTTTTGCATATGGTTTCGAACAGTTCTATTCTAGAGAAATGAACAAGTGTTTAAATATCGGTCGATTGGTTATTATTTGGGTCAATAGTCATACGACATGGGTAATAGAAATGTTAACATAGATAGTGTATTCGTAGTGGGTGCACACATTCAAACACCCTCATATATAAACACATAGTCAACGTCGTCGTTGTAATAGGGCCCGGCGTGTTAGTATTGTTTTATGAATAAATTATGTGAGTTTGAAACTTTAGTGTTTACGAGAGAAAGGCAACTAGAAAAAAAAAGTTGTAAAATTGTGGTAAAATATTGTCATTAGTCGCCTAATAGTATGCTCCATTTGGTATTAAACAAGTCATCCTAAAAGTAGGCGATCGTTTGTGATAAATTGCAGGCTTGGTAAGAAAAGTTGTATGAACGTTTAAATCAATATAGTTTGATAATTTATGAACGTGGACAAACTACATGACTGTAAGTTGTAGGTACTAGTTTTGTAGCAAACGCGAAGAATGGGTATTAGTTAATTGTTTTTGAAGTTATAGGTGCTGTGTTTGCTGTAATTGGTGGAAAGGGTTTAACAACGTTTGCTACATTTAACTAAGGAAAAATAAGATTTTTGTCGTTAGACCAAAACTTTTTTGCTTCTTCTGTTATACCAACAATATGCATAGAAATTTATGACTGATAAACAATCTACTTGATATCTTGTGAAAGCATTTGTTCTAATTTTTTATACCATCACCCTTAGGGATGAGGGTATATATCATTTGATACGAGCCAAAAGTGTAACACATAGAAGGAGTCTCTTTAGACCCTAGGTTTCTTTGAACCAAATTCGATTCATGACTTTATAAGTCGTTTGAGCCATGTCCGTCTGGCTGTCTGGCTGTCTGGCTGTCCGGCTGGTTCGCACGATAACTTTCGAAAGACGTAACCAAATGTTTTGAAATTTTGCACGAATTATTATTTCCTCAAAACTACTTACGGTATTGCAAATGGGCTACATGGTCCCGCTCGTTCTGGTACCTCCCATACAAATACATCATTCCGCCCATTTTAGAAATCGAGTGATAATATCAATACACCCAACATAACGCGATCGTGCACAAATTCTGTATTTGGTAAAGCTATAATAGGATAAAGTTTTAGAAAAAAATTTGAAAGTCTAGCCACGCCCCTTCTGGTACCTCCCATACATATCTACCTTTCCGCCCACTATAGATATGGAGGAATAATATCAATAAATCAAACGTGATCGTACCCAAATTCTATTTTTAGTAAAGCTATAACAGGATAAAGTTTTGAAGAAAAAAATTTTAAGTCTATCCACGTCCCATCTGGTACCTCCCCCACACATCTGGTACCGCCCACTTTAGTATTCGATTAATATTATTAAAAGATCAAACGCGATCGTGCCCAAATTCTGTATTTGGTAAAGTTCAAGCAGGATAAAGTTTTGGAGAAAAAATCTGGAAGTCTAGACACGCCCCTTCTGGTACCTCCCATGCAAATGTACCACTCCTCCCACTTTAGAAATAGTGTAATAATATCAATACACTCTACACGATCGTGCCCAAATTCTGAATTTAGTTATGTTATAATAGGACAAAGTTTTGGAGAATAATTCGGTGGCGAGGAGCTTATAACGAGTATGCACCAGCTCCTGCGCACGATTTTGCTTAAAGAGTGCATGCCTGACGATTGGAATGTAAGCGTATTATGTCCTGTGCTGAAAAAAGGTGATCCAAGTGTGTGCACCAACTACCGCGGGATCAGCATTTTACCCATCGCATATAAGGTCCTGTCGAGTGTGCTATGTGAAAGACTAAAGCCAGTGTTATCCAACCTGATCGGGCCTTATTAGTTTGGCTTTAGGCCTGGGAAATCAACAACTGACCAGATTTTCGCACTTCGGCAAATCCTGGAAAAGACCCAAGAGAAACAGATCGACACGTACCATCTTTTTGTCGACTATAAAGCTGCCTTCGATAGCCCGATACGGCAGAAATTACTTGAAGCCATGGTTGAGTTTGGTATTCCAGCGAAGCTGATACGTCTTTGCGGAATGACGCTGACTGACACGAAGTCTTCAGTGAAGATTGACAAGGACCTTACGGAGCCATTCTATACCAGACGAGGCCTAAAACAAGGCGACGGCCTATCGTGCGATCTCTTCAACATTGTGATGGGGATGATAATGAGAAAAGCTGCAGTAAACACTAGTGGCACTGTATTCAACAAAAGCCACATGCTACTCGCGTACACTGGTGACGCAGACATCATCGGTCGAAAACTGCGGGATGTGACTGCAGCCTTCTCAGGTATACAGAAGGAATCAGCGAAAATGGGTCTAACGGTGAACGAGGACAAAACGAAGTTATTAGTTTCAACGAACAAAGAATCTACTCGTTTGGGAAACTGCGTGAACGTTGACAAATATAATTTCGAGGTGGTAGATAATTTTGACTACCTAGGCTCCGGCATCAACAAAGCAAATAATGTCAGCCTAGAAATCCGGAGAAGAATCCTGCTTGCAAATAAATGCTACTACGGACAAAGCAAGCGATTCAGTAACAGAGCCCTCTCTCGACGAACAAAACTCCAGCTATACCAGATACTGGTTCTACCTGTCTTAATGTATGGCTCAGAATCCTGGGTTATGGCACAAGCGGATGAATCGGTTCTGGCGGTATTCGAGAAAAAAACACTCCGTAAAATATAAGGGCCCGTCATCGTTAACGGAGAGTATCGGCGTCGTATGAATCATGAGCTGTACGCGCTGTACACTGACATTGAAGTGGTCAAACGCATTAAGGTGTAACGGTTGCGTTGGCTAGGTCATGTTGTACTCATGGACGAAAATGCTCCAGCTCGAAAAGTCTTCGACAATGAACTCGATGGACGGCGCAGAAGAGGGCGACCAAAACTCCGTTGGAAAGATCAGGTTACTGAGAACCTTACAGAACTCGGTGTGACTAACTGGAGAAGAAGCGCAGAAGATCGAGGCGCTTATAATATTTTTGCATAATATTTTTTGGATTGCATAGAAGTACCAGCTAAGTAAGTAAGTAAGTTTCCTAAGTCTTAGGACAAATGTTGGTTATACAACTCAGTGGCAGTTGCGAGGCCTTCCACGAATAAGTCATGCGCAATTTTGACATATGTCATTGTATTATCTATTTTAATGTGAGGGACTTACATGCCCAAGTATCATTCGCATTGTCCTTTCCATCGAATGGACAATTAGTTACAACTGCGCGATAGTATTTTCAGGGGTTAAATCAACTCGAAGTAGTTAAGCATGTTGGTTGGAATAGGCATTGGCTATCTCCGTGGTCTGCATTTTATCGATTTTCAATCTCTAACCACGTGATCTATTTGATTTATCGTATTTTGGTTGGGCGATATCCACGTGGTCAATCATCTGTTGTTCACTAGAATGTGATGTAAGATGCTGCAGAAAAATCAATCAATGCGATGTCGTTTGACGATGTGTCGTTACGCAAAGTAATTTTTCGGACAGTTGGGCCCAAAATGTTGTCTCGGTCTCCTCAAACGATGTTAACGTCATGGCCGTGCTATGGTTATATGTTTCTTTAAGTCGCGGATAGAAAAATTAACCTTTGTCCTTGTCACGTTTATTATCCTTTAACTCGATAATCCTTTTAAGTAAGTAGTTCGTAATTTTAGTATACAAGTTAGTACCAAACGAACACTGACGTTGAATTGGTAGTACTAACAAATTTTCACAGCCGCTTCAATTATAATTTCCAGTTACGGCACTTTTCAAAGTTAACTAACCACCTGTGCCAAGTGTTACGTTTTTAACTGCCACTGTATCTCAACTATTAAACCCCCATGTGGGTAACTAATAGAATGTGCTGCTTTCTACTACTAAACTCCCCCTATTAAATAAGATTTCACATACAAACTTTCACTGAAACTAAGAGGTTCTGTTTTTAAAAAGGAAATACTTCAGTGATGACCTTCTTTAAAAACGTGACAGTAACTTTTATTATGTTTTCTAAAAAATAACACGTTTTAACCCTAAAAGTATGCTTTGCATTTGTTTGCAAACAAGCACACTAAATTCTTAAAACCCCTTTCTATTTTTGGCACTCAAAAGTAAACCACTAATTTGGTTTTATTTCAATAGCTCCGCAAAGTATTCTTTACAACATTCATAACTGTTAAATATTTTGTTTACCCACATACTTTAAGGTGTTAGGATACACAACTTAAGTAAAGCATGCACAGTGGCTGAAACACCTTGAGGTTGGCATGTTTACTATGTACAGGCAAACATATACACATACAGATAGTGTCGAAAATGGGAACATCAGCAAAAGAGTTTACTTCTTAACCTACCTGGTTATTTTATACATTTGATTTTGGAATTGCCGATGCAAAAAGAAAATAGAAAAAACTGCAACTGCGACTGAATATCAGTTATATTTTTTTGCTTGTTAGCATGGAATAATAAAATTTTGTGTTGCATACACAACAACAACTATGAGTGCCACCCCAAAAAGCTGCTGTATCGCAGATGCACTTGTACAGCAGTAACATACTACAACAAACATGTGTAAACTAAAGCTCACATGAGTATGGGTATTTTTCTAAATACCAAAAGCAATCTGAGCACATGTGTGTTTGAATCCGTTTTGAGTCCTTGCTGTTGTGTTGGCTCGTCCCACCAAACATAGTTTTACCAACTCGTTAGCATCATTGAATGAAAATAACAAGCAAATAACAAGAACTCTGAGCGCTGAACGAAAATAACACTCGCTCTTCTCGTCCTTACAGAATACCGCACTCACACACACACACACACACTCGCATACAATACACATATATTCTAGAAAATAACCTCCTTAAAGTATGCAATTTCATATGCATCAATGCAAAACGAAGCTAATTTTAGGGCGCTCATACATAAGTATGAACCGAAAAAAAACACTAGGCAAACAGACTCAGAGACGTAGACTGAGAGACATTGCAAAAAGGGACAAATTGTTGTGTGGAGAAGTTCTAAAAATGTTAAAATGAGATAAGAAATGTAATCTTTTTGGTACTACCTAGTAAAGTCGACAGTTAAAATGCTGACATCACCGCCACACAGGAAAGTGCAGGGTGACAACTGTGACAACTTCTACAGTTTCCATGTGGAGAGTCACAATATTGTTCTGGGAGATTTTATTGCTCTGATAGTACAAAAAGATGATCTTGGTTAAAAAAAACTAAGCTTCCCTTTACACCCCATGAATGTTGTATGGGATGCTTCTCGTGTTGAAAAATCTAAATGACTGGAGCCGGAAAGCGAACCACGGATCTCTTGTATAGTAGTCGCGTGTTCTAACCACTTTGCCACGACCGGTCTTCTAAAATATGCAATGTAATAGTTTTTGATCGAACCCTTATGCTTGGGCCAGCCACCCGCCTTCAGGTCCTTTACTGGCTATGAAAACACGAGAAAGAAAAAGTAACAAACGGAACCCCCCAATTGATGACGACCCCCGCAAACGTAATTAGGACTATTATTTAAGGATATGCACCTGGAACGTCCGGTATTTCTATAGAGAAGGTGTCACTTTCCGACTGGCGGATGTCCTAAAAAAATGTAAGGCTGACATAACAGCCATCCAGGAGATGAGATGGACAGCTACCATGCCGAAAAGCACTAATTTGAATGTGGATTTGTAGTTGGCGAGAGACTCCGACATCTTGCCTAGCGATTCAATGCCGTTAGTGATCGAATAGCTGCAATCCGCATCAAGACGAAATATTTCTACATCACGCTGATTTGTGCTCATGCCCTGACGGAATATAAAGACGATGAGATTAAAGATGCTATTTACGAGCACCTAGAGGAAACATACGACCGCTGCCCTGGCCACGACATTCAAATTGTTCTAGGAGACTTTATTGCAAAACTAGAAAGGGAAGATGTTCTTGGTCCATCGATCGGATGATGCAGCCTGCATACCGACACATCAGTCAAAGGGTTTAGGCTGGTTAGCTTAGCAGAGGGAAGAAACATGCTAGTGAGTGGAACCAGATTCCAGCACAATAATACTCACAAGGCAACTTGGCTATACCCCGATCAAAAGACCAAAAATCAAATTGATCATGGACGTGCGTGTGATCCGTGGTGCTAATATTAGCTCGGATCATTACCTTGTTGCAGCCAAGGTGCGCACAAGATTGAGCAGAGCGAAAAACGCACGTAACCGAACACAAGGAAGCTGGACATCGCGAAGCTGCAAACGCCATAGATAGCCACTGCCTACTCAAACTCCAGCTCTCCCAACTAGTACGACACAACGCCTCTACTTCTAACGTACCCGATACATATTGGTAGTATATTGCGCATTCCATGGCAACCGCCGCAATAACCGAGCTAGGATATGAATGCCGGATAGCGTCTGATAAACGGCTTAACGCAATTGTAACCCGGCCTGTTAGGGAACAGCACAAGGAGACTATTTAAGCGAAAAACACGTCAAATGAAGAAACGGGAAAACGGGGATATAGAGCGATACAGGGATTGAGGTGAGACCCGAAAATTTTACCAGAAAGTAAAAGCAAAAGGTTACGGTAATGGGCTCCCCTCCTGTAAGAACAAAGATGAAAATCCGGTTACAGATACGCAGAGTGTGCTGCATATATGGAGAGAACACTTTCAGCAAATGCTGATTCCAGAAGGCAGCGCACCTGAAGGTATCACACCAATTGTCCACTACGGCTTAGATTGTCCACCACCAAGGCAAGCCAAGGTAAGAAGAGCAAGTCCAGTGGCGAGGAGCTGATAACGAGCATCACACCAACGCACGGTTTGGCTTAATGAGTGCATGCCCAATGATTGGAATCTAAGCGTATTATGTCCTGTGCTGAAAAAAGGGGATCCAAGTGTATGCTCCAACTACCGCGGAATTAGCCTTTTACCAATCGCATATAAGGTCATGTCGAGTGTGCTATGTAAAAGACTAAAGCCAGTGTTACCTAACCTGATTGAGCCTTATCAGTGTGGCTTTAGACCTGGTAAATCAACAACTGACCAGATATTCACACTTCGGCAAATCCTGGAAAAGACCAAAGAGAAACAGATCAATACGTACCATATATCAGTCGATTATAAAGCTGCCTTCGACATCCCAAAACGGCAGAAATTTCTCGAAGCCATGGCTGAGTTTGGTATTCCAGCAAAGCTGATACGCGTATACGGAAAGAAGTCTTCAGTGAAGATTGGCAGGGACCTTTCGGAGCCATTGTATGCCAGACGAGGCCTAAAACAAGGCGACGGTCCCACTTGTGACTTCTTCAACGTAGTGATGAAGATGATAATGAGGAAAGCTGGAGTATGCACGAGTGACACGATATTCAACAAAAGCCACATGCTACTCGCGTACACTGATGACTACAGCCTTCTCAAGTATTCAGAAGGAATCAGCGAAAATAGGTCTAATGGTGAACGTGGACAAAACGAAGTTATTAGTTTTAACGAACAAAGAATCTACTCGTTTGGGAAACTGCGTGAACGTTGACAACTATAATTTCGAGGTGGTAGATAATTTTATCTTCCTAGGCTCCGCCATCAACAAAAGAAATAATGTAAGACTCGAAATCCGGAGAAGAATCCTGCTTGCTAATAAATGCTATTACGGTCTAAGCAAGCAATTAAACAATTTCTCTCTCGACGAACAATAATCCAGCTATACCAGATACTGGTTCTACCTGTCTTGATGTAAAGACCATGTTGGAAAGACCAGGTTACTGAGAACCTTACAGAACTTGATGTGACTGACTGGATAAGAAGCGCAGAAGGTCGATTGGATTGCAAAGAATTGCCAGCTAAGTAAATAAGGAAGTAAGTAATGGCTTATGATCAAAAATCCCCACGTGTAAGAACAGAGATGGTAATGTGGTCACGGACACGCAGATTGTGAGGCAAATAAGAATATACATATTTTGTACTCTCTTCGTTTCCAAAGGCAAAGCAAGTGACGAAATCACGCCTATCATCGATGACAGAGTAGATTGTTCGCCACCGATCCAAAACGAAATCATTACGTCTATTACGACTCTTCAAACCAATAAAGTTGCATGTGCTGATGACTGTCAGCTGAGCTTTTTAAAGCCGGTGGCCTAGTAACATACACTCAGCAGCTTATATATACGCTGTGCACGGCTACATGAATACGTGCCCGCTGATTAGAATGTGATTGTTCAATATCAGTGGTAGGTTATGCCTAACATAACTTATTATTGTTAGCTGAAAATAACGTCGGAAGCATGAGCTATTAACGTCATCTACGTGGTCAAGCGGATTCTAATACAATGAATGCGCTGGCTGAGAAATGTTGTGCGAATAGTTGATAAATGTGCACCAAAGGTGTCCAAGGCTGGCTGGTAAACAGGATAACTCGAGTAAACCTTAACGGATCGGTATGAAAATTTACCAGTATTAATATTGCTCAAAACGAACAAAAATATTTTCTTTAACTTGCCTAGGTTTGTTCTTGTGCGAACATTAATAGCAATGTATTATTTTGCCACCCCCCTCCTGGCACACAATGTTGCCTCCTTTAGAGTCTGGCACTGAAATTTCTCGCATAAACACTCACTCACTGAAACAAATATTCAGACATACGATACTGGTACACATATACATACAAACATACCATGTCATTCATTTCATTCATTCACTTCACTAAGGGAACTCTTATTTCAACAACATCAGTTATGCCTTGAAATATGCTATGATTTTGTATGAGTCCATTTGTGTGTGTAACTCGCACACACATATATCAGCTCCTGCTGCAATTGCTCTACACCAAAACGAGACAAAATTTGTATTTGTTTTCTCAATTTTGGTTATTTCGAGTTCTTTTTTATTTTCACCGGTGATTTTGTTTCTTTTCCACTTTTTTAACTACAAAATACATACGCTTAATTTTTTTTTTGCATCTTCTTACAAACTTGTAAAGGAGCTTGCAAAACGAATGTGTGGTATAACGATGTTGTTATATGCATATGTGTTACAGTTTTCTTTGAAGCATGTGCATGTGACTACGAGTGAGTATCTGTGTGTTTTGCGTATTTTGGCGTTTTGGTGTAGTAATTTTCCATGATCCCATTTTGTGTGTTGTGTTACATGTAATTTTCTTCTATTTTTGTATGTCGTGGTAAAGTTGCAGTAGCATTTTCACATTCGCTATACCAAAAGATTTTCATGAATACCTGAGCTTTGGGTAAAGTAATTTGTATCAAATTGCTTGCATATTTCTGGGGAGTGTAGAGGGTTCAGTGGTGGGGGCACCAACATTCATTGCGTAAACGAGCAGAAATCAAGTAGACAGGTTAACAATGCTGCTGGACTTTGGCTTTAAACTAGCGAAGATGGTGAACAAAGTTATTTGTGAGAATTTTAATAAATTTTTGGGTAGTCTGTAAGATAAAAGAAAATGTATAGCATACGTTGTGGCATGGTAGAAAATCATGCAGAATTTAGGGATGTAGGAAAAGAGATGAGACAAGTTTTGGCTTTTGTTACAGGAAATATGCCGAGAATAATTAAAAGGCTAATCTTTTTGCATTAAATCAGATCAGTGAGCTGCTATTTTTGAATCTACAGTAGCATTTATAACAAGAAAAACATTTTATCTCTATCAGTCATTTAGTTGACTTAAGTTAAAAAAATTCGGAGTAAACCGATCCAAATTGAAAACAATGTATAAATTCATTTGTTTTAAAATAACTCTGGAGTTTCTATGAAGAATTTCATGTGCCGTCAAACAAAAGAGCCTAAAACGTGACAAATTCCCCTATACGATACTTACTAACTTCAAATCGATATTAAATTATTATAGCATGTAACTTGACAAAACGAATGATGCAGAACTTCTTCTTTTTGGGGCTACTTTTACGTGCAGTTCTCAGAATTGAGTCCCAAATCAATGAGCTGAAAAATGTTGTACTGTGTAATGGTAATAGTTTTAAGTCCACAGTATCTTTTTCTTAAATAATACTTATAAAAACAGCAACACTTATCGCAGAGTACTTTATAGAAGAATTTAATACAAAGGAGTTCGCTAAATCTACTTTCTGCAAACAATCAGAAGGGTCTCCTTCTGTGTAATTCCACTGAATACAACATTTTCAATTTATTTACTCAATTGTTTATGTTCGTATAGAGACCGCATAAATTATTGTCCGCCTTGAATATCTCATGTCTTAATTGTTACCTCAGCCAACGTTTTCGCCCATTGAGGTGATGAAAGACATTGAACAAAAGTACATTTAGCATATCGCGTCGTCTTCATCATTATTGCCATCCACGCAAAAACACAAAAACAAACTGCACTTTGCCTTGGGAAGGACGTGGCAGTACTATTGTGAAAAGTGATGTCTGCGTTGCACTTGTAGGCATAAATAATGCAACTAAACAAAACAAAGATAACCAGCGCAACTAAAATTGTATAAATTTTGGAGTGAGGGAAGAGTGATTTGGTAACTATGTAAATAGAAGATCGCAAAAACTATACCTTACATACCCTTTCGAAAACCTTTGGTGAGTATCGACACCACGGACCCGAGAGAACCACCAGTGGACCTCTTTCTGGCTCTGCAAGGCAAAAAGAGGAAGTAAAGGTGGTATTATATTTACGAGTTTCGAAGAAGGAGTCTAAAGATGGTACCACGGGCGGTTGGGGGCCCTAAGTATCGTAGCAAATACTTACACACCGAATGGGTATGGAACAGAAGTTCTGTGCCTCGTGGTGGTTGTGGTTAAAACCAAAAGATACGCTGGTAGATTAAGAGTTCGATGCTCGGGAGAAATGGAGCTGGGTGTCCCTTGATACCATACGAGACTTGCATCTCTCATTGTGCATCTTACGTATTCTTAGTCGAGTGTTGCGTTGCACTCTCAGCGTATTTGGTGAATGGATAGCACCAAGCCTAAAACAAGGGTGTAACAGCGATTGCAGGAACACTGTTACGTTGTAACGGCCTAATTTCACTATAAAGCGAAAGATTATAACCGATTCAGACTCTTTGAGCTCTTCCTATCAAGTCAATGGGCAATAACCATTCTGTTTATGTTTGTGTTTTGTCCAAGAGTGCGTGGCCTTGAGCCATAGGTTTAATTGGTGATGCTGGCCGGATGGGGTACCAGGCGAGACTGGTACCTATTTTCATAGATTTCATACATATTTACTTTTGAATGACCAGAACATCTCTTTGGAGGTTCCTTAGTGTTCACAACGTCCGTGAGATCACGGGGAACACGCCACTGGACATTAGTTCGGTGGTAACAAATGTGTGGGTAAAGGGGGATTTTGTTCTCCTGGAAAAAACCAGAATCTTACTTTGGACGTCCCTAAGCAGCTCACAACGTCCAACAGATCACGTATTCCCCGGGCAATGCCATTAAACATCCGTTCAGTAGTAGGAAATGTGAGAAGACACAATGTAGAGTAACCTAAACGTCATGCTTCCACCGATGCGTCTTAGAAAGTAGGTAACAGAAGTTACTGAAGCTCAACACAACGGCTCTCTTACTTTGGCAGATCCAAGATGATAGGTTCGGGCGCCGTGGCCAACTAAGAAGAAGCCACCTAAGCCACTCTCCTTAAACAAAACCCAATTTAAATAAATTTACTTTTTCTGCTGAAAATATCGGGATTTGATCAACTTTTGGCATTGGACTTATGAAAAATTGTCTTGTATTAAAGATAATATAAAAATTTCAACAAAAATAACTTCTTTGAGACAAGAAATAAATAAGAATAAGAAGAATAAAACAGCATCAAAACTTCATAGCAATCGGTGCGGAAACTTTTTTCACTATAGAGAAGAAGTGACACCGTATTCCTTAACACTTTTTCATGCCCTTACGGTTATGTCGTGGGATTTTTGATATTTGCAAAAATTGCAAAAAGTTGTATCCCAGATGCACACGTCGAAAGAACTGTGACATCTTTTACTGCTTCCAAGCTGGAAGACAAGAATTTGGATGTGGATCCATAGTCGGCAAGAGACTTCGACTTCTGGTCTCTAGGTTTAACCCTGTAAGTGACCGAATAGCCACCATTCGCATCAAGTCGAAATATTTTTACATTACGCTGATCTTTGTACACGCCCCGATGGAAGGTATTAAAGATGCATTCTATCAGCGCCTGAAGGAATATATGACCGTTACCCTGCATATGACATTAAAACTGTCCTGCGAGATTTTAATGCTAAAATAGGAAGCGAAGAGGCTATTGGTTCAGCAATCGTGAAATTCAGTCTGCACAACAACACCTGCGATAACGGATTGAGACTAGTGAGCTTCTCGTCGGTAAGAAAAATAGTAGTTAGTGCAACTCATTTCCCACAAAAAAATATCTACAAGGCAACCTGGATATCCTATGATCAAAATACAAGGTACTAGATTGGTCACGTGG
The DNA here is from genome assembly GCA_964034835.1 of Muscina levida. Lineage (NCBI taxonomy): Eukaryota > Metazoa > Arthropoda > Insecta > Diptera > Muscidae > Muscina > Muscina levida. The sequence continues at coordinate 28,252,811 of OZ035881.1, forward strand.
TAGTTGATTGAAGGCATGTCTCAAGCCTTACGTACGTGCGTGTGATGCGCGGTGCAAATATTGACTCGGATTGAATCGGTTGCTACCAAGGAACGCACGTAAATAAGCAGTGCTAAAAACGGTCGTATCCAAACGCAAAGGAAGCCAGAAAACACAAAGCTGCATAACACCGAAATAGCGAATGCCTGCTCCGACCAACTCTCTCAATTACTTTCAAACAACACCCCCTAATTCGGATGTTTCCAACAACCAATGACAGCAAATTGCGAATTCTATAACCACTGCCGCAACGGCCGTACTGGGTTAAGAAAAACCACACTCAGTCAATCTCTGGTACCATGAGGAATGTCGCGAAATGTCTGAAGAAAAGAATGCTACATACAGGAAAAATGCACCCAATGGCAACGCATGCAGTTACGGAGCGTTATAAAGAGAAGAGAAGGGAGATGACACACGTCTTCACGCGAAAAAAAGCGTCTTAGAAGAAACTAGAGAGCCAGGATATCGAAAATTACAGGGATAGAGGTGAAACTCGAAAGTTCTACCAAAAGGTAAATAATAAAGGTTGCCGACTAGGGATCCCCTCCTATAAGGACGGAGACGGAAATCTGGTCATTGATATCGAAAATTACAGGGATAGAGGTGAAACTCGAAAGTTCTACCAAAAGGTAAAAAGTAAAGGTTGCGGACCAGGGATCCCCACTTGTAAGGACGGAGACGGAAATCTGGTCACTGATATCGAAAATTACAGGGATAGAGGTGAAACTCGAAAGTTCTAACAAAAGGTAAAAAGTAAAGGATTCCGACCAGGGATCCACATTTGTAATGACAGAGACGGAAATCTGGTCACTGACATCCAGAATATGCTGCAAATGTGGAAACTTTTTCGATCTCTACTCGTTCCCGAATGCAGCATAAGTAACGAAATCACGTCAATCATCGAGGACGGAGTACATTGTACACCACCGAGCCAAAACGAGATCAACACGACAATTGGACGGCTTAAAAACATTAATGCTTCGGAACACGATTTGGCTAAGTGATGCATTCCCGATGATTGGAATTTGAGTGCTCTACGTCATGTGCATGAGAAAGGCGATCCAAGTGTATGTACCAATTACCGCGGGATTAGCCTTTCACCCATTGTTTACAGGGTGCTGTCTAGTATGTTATGTGAATGACTAAAGCCCATCCTAGCGAACCAGATTGAACTTTATTAGTGTGGTTTTAGATCTGGTAAATCTACGACCGACCAGATATTCACCCTACGACGTACGGCTAAGTTTGGCATCTCCTTGAAGCTGATACGGCTTTAAGGCATGACATTTACCGCCACGAAGTTTTGAGTGATAATATGAACAAATCTGACGGACGCATTTTCTAACAAACGGGGCTTTAGACAAGGAGACAGTCAGTCATGCGATCTCTTTAACATCATAATGGAGATGATCATGCGGAAGGCTGAAGTAAGCAGGAATGGATATACCTTTAACAAAAGTCACATGCGGTTCGCGTACATCGATGATAGATATCATTGGCAGTGGATTGCGGGATGTTACTGCGGCCTTCTTGAACATTGAGAAGCAGTCGGTAGAAGTGGGTCTGGTGGTAAATATAGATAAAACAAAGTTTATTCTTTCAACGAACAAAGAGATTATTGATTAGGAATGCCGCGTAAACGTTGACAACTATAACATTGAAGTGGCAGATACTTTTGTCTAACTTAGCTGCGCCGTTAACAAAAACAATGATATCGGAAAATCAAGAGGAAAATCAAGGGGCGAGTATTGATCGCAAACCGCTGCAACTAAAAATATTATATTTAATTAAATATTAATATGAATATCAATCGGTCCATTAAAGTCATCAATTAATAAGAATGTCACCAGCGTCCCTTATTGAGTTCTTGAGCAAACTGTAGAATTGTTACATTTCGTTTATGTCCGATTCTCCAGTGGGGGCCCAAAATTGTATACAGAAGATGTTGCGGGCACTACTCTGTCTCCATGTAATCAGAGCTTGCCTTGCCTCCTGCGATAACAAGAATCCAACTCCACTGTTTCTTGAAACTTAGATTCACATAACGGAGCTACAGTTTAACAAAGAATCCGAACGTCAGCTGAACAAAGTAAATATTTACAATCATATACATGTCATATTACAACTGTGACGTTCTTCCAACATGGTACGAATGGATACGCAATGAATACTGAAAACACTAAAAAACTTTTTGAAATTTAAACTATACAAATAATTGTTATCAATAATTTTGGATGCAGGTCGAAATCTGACTCGTGAGATAGCATAACTCTAAAGTGTCTCTCTCTCTCTTTTACCCTCTGTAATATGACGAAATTAATATTTTGTCCCTACAATATAATAATAACTAGAATACTATAATAAACAATGAATATAATAATAAAATTTTTGGATATAATATATATAATATAATATATAATATATATAATATAATCTTAAAATTCCAGGGGGATTTGAACCCGCAACCTTATGATCGCGGCTTCCCAGCGGCAGAATTTGAGAGGCCTTCCTCATATAATGCATGCAGTAGCCATTATTTGGGAATAACATTTCCAATAAGGAATACAGTACGCATGATTTTTCATCAGATTTAGGCATTTTATGGACTGACCTGCCAAAGACATGTAAAAAGAAGGCAGAGGGATTTCATACACATCCCCTCTCGCTTACAAATAACTGGGGTATTGCATGCCTTCTAAATGTAAAGAATTGTTAGTACGTTTTTTTTCAACTTTTATTAAGACCTGCAAGAGGCCTCAGAAAAGAAGTCAGAGGGATTTCATACACATACCCTCTCGCTTCCAAATATAAGGGGTATTGGATGTCTTCCAAATGGAAAAAATTGTTAATTTCCGTGGAAGGGGTTTTTTAAAACAGTGTATCATTAGTTTCAACCACACAATTCGAATGCATCTTAATAGGCTAGGCAGTAGCATGGCTGACTAACAATCACGAGGTAGTGGGTTCAAACTCCAGCAATGTTTACTGTCGTTGGAAAAAAATGTAAGTATAAAGAAAAATATATATAAGTGAGAAATATAAAAAAAACTAAATAATTTGAGGGTGCACTTTATAGTTTTTGTTTAATTTGCAAGTCATTTTATTTTCATGTGTATGCTGGCCTTCCATAATGCCTTCTTATAGAAAGCTTCCATAGGGCCCCTTTATAGAAAGTTTCCATGAGGCCTTCTTATAGAAAGCATCCATAAGGCCTTCTTATGGAAACCGGCGACGGAAGGCCTTATTTTCCAATGTCACGCAATGTAAAAAAAGAAAAGAAGGCCAAGAAAGGCATACCGGATCCAAAAGAAGGCCTTCAAACTCATGAACGAAGGCCTTCCTTCTCATGATTTCCGCCGCTGGGTTGCGACGTGAGCGCTAAAATACAACATAGCATACATCCACAGAATACACACTATCATTAATCAGCAACGCAAAGCCCAGCGGCGGAAATCATGATAAGGAAGGCCTTCGTTCATGAGTTTGAAGGCCTTCTTTTAGATCCGGTATGCCTTCCTTGACCTTCTTTCTTCCTTTCTTTTTTTACATTACGTGACATTGGAAAAGAAGGCCTTCAGTCGCCGGTTTCCAGGAGAAGGCCTTATGGATGCTTTCTATAAGAAGGCATTATGGAAGGCCTGCATACACATGAAATAATAATGACTTGCAAATAAAACAAAAACTGTACAGTGCACCCTCAAATTATATAGTTTTTTTGAGAGCGCACCGATTATTTTTAGATATTTCTCACTTCTTTTTTTCTCTATACCTACATTTTTTCTCCAACGACAGTAAACATTGCTGGAGTTTGAACCCTTTACCTCGTGATTGTTAGTCTGCCATGCTACTGTCTAGCTTATGAAGATGCATTCGAATTGTGTGGTTGAAACTAATTATACACTGTTTAAAAAAACCCCTTTCAGGGAAATTAACAATTTTTTCCATTTGGAAGACATCCAATACCCCTTATATTTGGAAGCGAGAGGGTATGTGTATGAAATCCCTCTGCCTTCTTTTTAAAGGCCTCTGGCAGGCCTTCATAAAAGTTGAAAAAAAACGTATTAACAATTCTTTCCATTTAGAAGGCATGCAATACCCCTGCTGTTTGGAAGCGAGAGGGGATGTGTATGAAATCCATCTGCCTTCTTTTTACATGTCTTTGGCAGGTCTGTCCATAAAATGCCTAAATGTGATGAAAAATCATGCGTTCTGTATTCCTTATTTGAAATCTTATTCCCAAATAAGGACTACTGCATGCATTATATGAGAAAGGCCTCTCAAATTCCGCCGCTGGGAGGCTGTCGCGACACACGCAATACCACAACACAACAGCATCATTGGTCAGTAACGCAAAGGCTGTCGCGTCACACGCAATACCACAACACAACAGCATCATTTGTCAGCAGCACAAAGATTCTTTTAAATTGCGGCTTTCAGTGCAAACTACTACTTCATAATTCACATTAGGTTCATTCGTTCGTTTTTCCACAACGATCGTCGGTGACTCCTTCAAGACGAACTTTACTGCCAAATCAAGGAATGTTATCTTATGTCCTTGATCCTTTGCGATTATACGAAGACAAGTATCTTTGTTAAACGGACAATTAGTCTGTACAACAGGGCTATCGGCCTGTACGAGTCTGTACAATTGGACAATAAGTCTGTATTACGGGGCTACCAGCCTGTACAATTGGGTAATAGGCCTGTTGGGCAATTGGACAATAAGTTTGTACAACCGGACCTACTAGTCCGTACAATCGTGCTATAAGCCTGTACAATCGGATCTCGAGTCTGTACAATTGGACAATAAATCTGTACAACCGGGCTAAAGGAATGCACAATCGGAACACTAGTCTGTACAATCGGCCCTACGAGTCTGTACAATCGGGCTATAAGCCAGTACAATCGGATCTCAGAGCCTTTACTATGAACACTAAGTCTGTACAGCGAGTACTCAAAGTTGTAAGGCCAGTGCCTATTAAAAGTTGTTCTTCTTTTTCTGTTCCAGGACCTTAGTAAATCTCATCATAATGTCCTACCTAGTTTACCTTTGAGTCTTCGACATCCTCTGTGGATCGCTTCTCCGTACAATGGACAACAATCCCAGGCACTGCAATACATTCAACCAGACATCATCAACGATACGAGGTCACCAACCAAGCATAATCCCCAGACGTTATTACCCGCCATCAAACATCCTAACGATATCAGACCTGTGATTACACTTACCTAAAAGATCCGGAGTGTTTTTGTTCTATTAAAATTTTGTTGATTATTAAATAAGGAAATAAATATATAATACCTAGTCCTAGTCAGGGAATATCCACTATTTTAGTTCGTAAGGTTTTGTGGGTCCTTGCGAAGACCCTGGAGGCGGGTGAGCTACCTCAGTCTAAGATAAGACCCACGTTATACCTCTCTGTGTTATAGTAAGCTAAATTTTCAAGCATCAGTGTAGTATTTTTAACTATTTGAACTGTGAAGCTATACATTTTTTATGCATCTTTCGGCTTTTGCACGGCTCACATAAAATTGTATAAGGCACATTTCACAATTTTCAGTTTTTCTTCACTAAATTACATATTCATATGCATATAATAGCAAACTCTAGAATTGCTATTTAAAAAAAAAACTTTTAATTTTACTAATTTTTTAAATATGACACTACTTTACTAACATCATCAATTCCATACCACTGTTCACCAACAGATATGTTAAAGATGCTGTCGAGCCCGGCGATGAGGTTGATTATAAGCAGCAACTGTTTCTTGGAAACTGCAGAAAAGTGTTAAGATGAAAAGCAAACATCAGACAAGACAAAAGTGACAACTCAATTGAGTTGTAACGAATTTTTCACTGCAACCCATTGCGTCCTCTTTTTGTCAAATGCAAAAATGTTTGTCTTTCATGACAAGCGTGCGAGGTGAATAGTACACGAGTACAATACTAGGCAACATGAGCTGCAACACCTTTACGAGTCTGAAGACAAATACAGCAGCAGTAGTAGCAGTTGCAACTTTTGCTTCTGGTTGTTGGCACCTTTGTATATCATTATTGATGGCGGCTGTTGATGTTGATGCTGCTACTGCACCAGCGGCTGTTGATGTTGTTGATTGTTTACTTAACAATTATCTAAACAAACAGTTACCAACAGTTGTTGTTGATCATTTGTTTGTTACTCCGAAAACAAACGAAAAATAAAGAAAAAAAACTCACTAAAAAGTGCACAATTTACCGGGTAGTGCTTAAGGTTTGTGCTAATATTTACATATTTGATGAATAAGTGATGAATCTAACAGCAGACGCAGTTGTGGGTAAATACGATAATGATGATTCATTGAGCTAAAGGCTGATGATCAACATGTGCACTGTGTTCAATTTTATCTAGACAGAACAGTGGGGGGAGTTCGGAAATAAAAAAAGTATTTTAGTAGATTTTTGCTTAACATCTATATCCACTTTAAAATGTTTTTTGGGGAAAACATCAAAAGTGTCTTATACATACCTTGCCCAGGACATGCTATCATATTTCTTTTAACAACACAACAGTAAAATTAAATTGACTTCTATGAAAAGTTTTCTTTAAAAACAATAAATAGACGACCAATTCTAGTAATCTCTTTGGCAGATTCAATAATGTCTTATTATATCAAAAATGCTCATCTTATTACTTTATAAAGTATGCACGAATATTTTTACGCCAGATAATGATGAAAAAACTCAACTAGTGCCTCGTCATACTCACTTCTGTTTACAGGATATATAGAAGGTCGCTATATGTTAAACTAAAATTAGGATATTGTCCAACAATCACATTTAAGTATACCGTCTAGAGTTCCTTATAAACAACTTAATCGATCAATAAACCAGTACAGAAATTTCAGTAAGGTGAACTAACTGGTAAATACCCGCACCCATTGGGTGTATTGATATTATTTATCGTTTTCTAAAGTTGGCGGTACATTTGTATGGGAGCTACCAGGAGAGGCGTGGCTAGACTTTATTTTTTTTTCTTTAAAACTTTATCTTGTTATGGCTTTTCTTAATATATACAGAATCATTACTCGATATCTAAAGTGATCGGAATGGTACATTTGTATGGGAGGTACCAGAAGCGGCGTGGTTATACTTCCAGTTTTTTTTACCAAAACTTTATTTTTTATTTTTTTATCCATTTTCCCCCACTGTTCTGCACCTTAATGTACATAGGTAGCTGTCGCCAGCCTATTATTTGCTTTTTAATTCTCGCAGGTTGTTGTCATTTCTTTGGATGGTTAAGCATGCGCAGTAAATTCATCAACAAATTTACTGCCTCGCAACACTTGACATCATAAGAGTTGTGGAATTTACTTATTCACGAGTAGACTTCGTAAATATTTGTACAAAAAGTTAGAGACAATTGACATCTTCATCCGAGTACATGGTGTTTAAAGAGTTAACACTTTACTACTGCATTTCTAGGTTTGGCATCAAATTGGGAACATGGGAGTGAGTTTTTCATGTCTCCATGATAAGAAGAAAAAACTAAATAAAGTTGTCACTTTAGGGTAGTAGAAATATTAAATAAATTAGATGCAATACTTACTTACTCTTTTTCCATGTACATCCCATGAATGGGGAGGAGTACCTGCAGTGCAAAAACTGCTATTTTCTAAAAAATTTAATTTCTTTTTACACCCCATGAATGAGGTATGGGATGCTTATTGCGTTGTTGTGACTTCACGCTTTCTATTTTTAGATTCACAAAAAACGGCACCTACTGGTTTATCGACGAATGCGAACGTCACTGTTTGAAAAGCTTTTATAAGACATGCCGATTGACTCGACACTTATACTGCGATGTTGCTGTTGACAACATCAAGGTGGCAGGCAATGAAAGAAAAATGTAGATGACTGGAGCCGGTAATCGAACCACTGATCTCCGGCATAGTAGTAGCGCGTTCTAAACACCGCCCGTCCCGTCTAGATGAAGAAGAGAGGAAGCATCGGTAGGGATGGTGCTAATCCGCCAATTTTTAAATTTCGTAAGGATTAGATGCCTCAATTGTCTTAAATATCCTGAAACGAATTTTGTAGAATATATCTAGGTCGGAGGTCTTCATAGCATAGGTCATGGGCGAGAGAGTCTCATATTCATTGGCACACACAAAATAAACAAATGTTTGCACCAGACTAAAGGAAATGTATAATGAAAATTGGGAATATGATTTCTTGTTTAGTGAACACTCTTTATACCCTCACCCTTCGGGTAGGAGGGTATATACCAATTGATACGACCCAAAATTGTACCACACAGTAAGAGTCACTTTCGACCCTAGGTTTCTTTTAACCAATGTTTTGAAACTTGGCACGAGCTAATTTTTTCCCTGAACTACTTACGATATTGCAAATGAGATATATGGCCACGCCACTTCTGGTACCTCCCATACAAATATATCATTCCGCCCATTTTGGAAATCTAGCAATAATATCAATACACCCAACGCGTTCTTGTCCAAATTCTGTATTTTTTTATGTTTAACAGGATAAAGTTTTGGAGAGAACTAGAAGTAGCCACGCCCCATCTGGTTCCTCCTATACCCATATGGTACTGCCCACTTTAGAAATCGATTAATATTAGAAGAAATAGATCTCACTCGATTGCGCTCAAATTCTGTTTTATTAAAGCTGTAACAGGATCAAGTTTTGGAGCAAAAATCTGGAAGTCTAGCCACGCCACTTTTGGTACCTCCCATACACATGTACCCCACCGCCCACTTTAGAAATTGAGTTATAATATCAATACACACAACGGGATCGTGCCCAAATTCTGTATTTGGTTAAGTTATAATACGATAAAGTATTGGAGAAAAAAACTGGAAGTCTAGCGATGCTCTTTCTGGTACCTTCCATTGAACGATATGAGATTAGAAATTGCTGTTGTTAACTACAATGATAGAAGTTGGTCTATTGCAGTGATAGGCATTCCATAGTATCGCAGGGGCGTCAATTATTTTTTTTTACAGACACGGTCGCCAATTCACACGTACTCAAAAGCTTTGTTTGTTTCATAACAGTCAGTCTTTGCTTAGTCTGAAAGCAACACCACACACGCTTGTTTTGTATTCAAAGGAAAAACGAGATACAATAGAAATACAAGAGAAATAAGGATCAACGAGTTTTAAGAGAGCTCACCATTTACACCGCGTACAATTCGACAACGCTGACGCCCCTGTGCAACCGCACACCAGCACACCATATTGTTGTGCGCATGCGTTCTGTTATGCCTAATAATGATCTATTAATATTAGCTATGCATCAGTTTTAGGTAGAGGCACTTTCATCTTCTGCTTGGTTATTGGTCCATTTTGAAGGCGGATCAACAATCCAAAGCAAATGATTATGGTCAATGACAAGTGAATCACGTACGACAATTATTGGCGTAAAAGATCACGGATGGAGCACGGCAATGCCAGGAATAGTAATGCTGTGTGTCTGGTGGGATTTGGAAAGGAATTGTTCAAACGATTGATTCTGAACTCTATTGTCAACAATTATTAAGATTGAAGCACAAATTCTGTGTAGCTTTTACATCTAGTATCACTTCGAAGATCAGGCCAGGTGGTAGGGTCCATCCACGCATTATTGTCCTCGCCTTAATTTGGTTTGGTCCTCGCAGAATACTAATAGGTTTATAAACCGTTTTATGTCAGAATTAAGGTGGCGTTAGATAATTACTCTTTCATGTGGTCCATCCAACGAAGTATATGGTCGCGCCGCCCATCGAGTTTATTGCCAAAGACCTTTCGAGCCGGAGCATTATCGTCTATTCAGATAGGATCAGTGACTGGTAGAGTTGGATCTTCGTCCGGCCAGAGACGCGGTTTGCGAACAATACTCGTCTCTTGATTTCCAGGTTGACACTATTAATTTTGTTTAAGGCTGAGCCAAGGCAGACAAATTCATCTATCACTTATAGTTGTCAAAGTTCACGCAGCGTCCCAAACGAGTAGACCCTTTATTCGTTGAAACAAATAACTTGGTTTTGTCCTTATTAATCACCAGATCCACTTCTGCCGACTACTTCTCAATGCTTAAAAAGGTAGGTGGTAGAAAATGACTTTGTTAGATTTGTGACTTTTTTAACAGAAGACTTCATGTCAGTCAGTGTCATCCCGCAATGTCGTATCAGCTTCGCAGGGATATCAAACTCAGATAGGAGCATCTAATAGTTTCTGTCGTATCGGACTGTCAAATGCAGCTTTGTAGTCGATAAACAGATGGTAGGTGTCGATCTGCAATTCTTGGGTCTTCTCCAGAATTTGTGGTTTTGTGAATATCTGGTCGGTTGTGGCTTTACAAGATCCGAAGTCACACTGATAAGTTCTACTTGGGACACACTGTTGGATCGGCTTTCTTAAGCACAGGACACATAACACTCAAATTCCAACCATGGGGAATGCATTCCTTGAGCCTGATAGTGTTTATGAGCTGGTGTATGCACGTTGCTTGCTCATCGTCCGTCTTTTAAAAAGCTCTGCCAGCAGTCCATCGGCTCCCGCAGCTTTATTGTTTTAAAGCCATGCAATTGCCGTGCTTATCTCGTTTTGGCTCGGTGGTGGTCAGTCTAGGGCTTGTCTGAAAGTCAGTACGGTCGTCGCGGCAGTAACGCAATAAAATAAAATAAAATTCGCAATGTGCAGCCATTGGGTGTTGGGAACATAAGAATTAAGCAGGTTGGTTCGAAGTAATTGAAAAAGTTGGTTGAAGTAGGCATTGGCTATGTCGGTGGTATGCAGCTTTGTGATGTCTAGCTTTCTTTGCGATTGGTTGAGAGCGTTTTTAGCACTGCCATATCGCCTGTGTACCTAGGCTGCAACTAGGCGGTTATCCTAGTCAATAATCGCACCGTGCATTACAAAAAAAGTTAAAATTTTTGTTTAAATTCGTAACAAAACTTCTTCTATACTCCTATTACTCAGTTTGTAAGTACTTTTTGTGTCATAAGATTAAACCTGATTTCACAACCGTAACAACTGAAGTATACCCTAGATTTCATCTGTAAAAAAAATGAAAAAAAGCAAACAAACTGTCCGAAATTGATAAACATGCGGTGCTGTGCGGTGCGGTTACATTAAACGAGTCACATATGTATTTAAGTATCTCCGCCGCAATATGTGGCTTTTTGAAAAATGCAGCATAAAATATTTTGTATTTTTTTTTTTATTTGTTTGCAAAATCTTCACACAGTCATGTCCTTTTCTGGGTTCACATTAAAATTTCATACTTATCTATGTTTAAACAGTATTTCTCTCCCCAAATTAGGTTATTCTTATACTATCGCTTACAGTTTTGGGTATCATTTTCATGCATAAAAACAAAACATATTAGAATTTTTGTACGCTGCCATATTAAAAACTGCAGGAAACAGCACAAGAATGAAAGAGTAAAACCCCGTTAGAATTTCGTGAATTTGTTGCAAAAATAAGTGCGCCATGTTGAAAGTGAATTTGTACATGTCGGTATGTTGCAACAACAACGTTCTATAGATATGTATACGTACATATGTATATGTATATACATATATCGCATGTACACTAAGTATATACCATGTATATATATGCAGATGTGTATATAGATTTAAACATTCATATCTTGTAGATGCATTGCAACTTTAGTATCATTATATTGCTGTTCTCTGTATGTTAAGTAGGTCTCGGTGTTAGTTGCTGGTGAAAATGGTGAAATGTTTGGCATAACACTTTTAATATAGCTCTGCATTCCTTTGGATACAGATATTTCCGTTGCTGTGTGTGTTTTGCTCCTTTCAAAACGTTGTTAAGGGGGGAAAAGACGGGAAACAGTATACTTGGTTCTTGTATAGTTTTCTGGAACACAAAGAAATTAGTGCATACTCTTTGGAGCGCATAATGAAGACACATAATTTATTGCATATTTTCGGGATGAAATTTAATGAAAAATATGTTGCATACACAGTTTTTTTGAGGGTAATTGGTGGAATTTTTTATACATATATACAATTTTAAGGATTTTGTGTGGAAACTGCAAACTGTATTTGGGTGAAATTATATACGATATAACTCTTAAAAAATAAATTTAGCTTCGTCTTAAGTTATTAAGTAAAATGAAATGTATTTATTTAACTGGATTCTAGTTATTGCCAAGTGCATAACGATTAGAAATCTTAAGAAATCTCTCCCATCTTATTTCTAAGCATAGAAAGCAGTTATAACTCAAAATTTCTGGCCATATATTGGCTGTCTCATTTGTGATAAGTAGAAAACTGGTCATTGCTGATGATATTTAATGACGACCCTGATTCAACTATATGGGCCGAATACAGCATTCGAATCGAAATCTTGATTACGAAAGTGCTAAATAATTTTAAATTTCACTTTAAGTTTTAAAAATATTTGCATATATGTAGGGAATCAATTATTAAAAGCATCTCATTACTTATTTTATGAAGTTCCAGATAGGGTGTCTCACCAATTGTGCAAAATAAGCAATTCAAATATACATTTTTTTTTAATCAAAGTATTTCATTACTCTTTTTAAAAAATTTAATTTTATTTTATATAACTAATTGGTTTGCAAAATGATAGACCGTTTATGATCTCCATGCTCGTCCACGCCTAGGCGACACCGGATCACCGGAAAATCGTTCATTGCGGCCTATAGGGTTGAAGTCGAGATCAACTTTTGATGGACTATTTAATTTAAGTCAAATTTATTGGTTTCGTTAAGTATACCTCTTGCTTGAAATACCGTCATAAAAATCAGTAAGAAAGTTTCAGTCGGAGCATCCGGCTGACATATACCATCACCCTCAGTTATTCATAAAATTTTCGTGTATATTGATATTATTACTATATTTCTAAAGTGGGCGGAGTGGTACATTTGTATTGGAGGTACCAGAAGGGGCGTGGATAGACTACCCCTTTTTTTCTCCAAAACTTTGCCCTGATATAGCTTAACAAAATACAGAATTTGAGCACGATCGTATTGTGTGTATTGATCTTACTATTTGCGAGCTGTTCGTGAATGCACAGGGAGAAGAGACAAGAAGCAACTCGTCTTTTTAGAAGAACAAAGAAGGAGCTGAAGAAGAGGCAGGATGAGTGCACTGAGTTGCTCCGAAGTAGAGGGGAAGCCCGAAAATTCTACAAGAGAGTTAAAGCGAGAATGCGTGGAACAGGGTTGCCCTCCTGCAAGGACAGCGATGGTCAGCTAGTGACGGACCCGGATAACGTTCTGAAGATATGGAGAGATCACTTTAGAAATTTACTGGATACTGAAACCACTCCAGAAGACCCCGCTCCAATCAATGACGATGGTATTAACTGTCCACCTTCGAGCCAGAGCGAGATACGTATGGCCATCTCCCGCCTTAAAAACAACAAAGCTGCTGGAGCTGATGGTCTCCCTGCTAAATTGTTTAAGGCTGGCGGGGAGAAGCTGATTAGGAGCATGCATCAGCTCATGGAGAACATCTGGCAAGAGGAGAGCATGTCCGGTGATTGGAGTCTCAGTCTGTTATGTCCCATATACAAGAAAGGAGATCGTAGTGAATGTAAGAACTATCGTGGAATAAGCCTATTACCAATTGCGTACAAGGTCCTTTCAAGCATATTGTGTGAACGTCTAAAGCCAATTGTAGAAAAACTAATTGGACCATATCAGTGCGGCTGTAGACCTGGCAAATCTACGACGGATCAAATATTCACCTTACGCCAAATCCTGGAAAAAACCCATGAAAAGCAGATCGACACCTACCACCTCTTTGTCGACTACAAAGCTGCCTTCGACTCTCCGATAAGGAATAGGCTTTATGAGGCCATGTCTGAGTTTGGTTTTCCTGCAAAGCTTATTCGACTTTGCAAATGTACCTTAGACAACACCAAATCATCGGTTAACATTGGTAAGGATCAGTCTGAACCATTCAACACGGAAAGAGGTCTCAGGCAGGGCGATAGCCTGTCCTGTACACTATTTAATATAGTTATGGAGAAGGTGATGAGAAAGGCTGGTGTCAACATGTCTGGCACCATATTCCACAAAAGCCACATGCCACTAGCCTACGCCGATGGTATAGATATCATTGGCCGAAATCTGCGGGACGTTACTGCAGTCTTCTCATCCCTAGAAAAGGAGTCGGCAAAAATGGGTTTAGCGGTCAACGAGGACAAAACAAAAATAATGATTTCGACGAACAAAGAGTCTTCTCGATGGGGACGCAGCGTCAACGTTGAAAATTATTGTTTTGAGGTAGTAGATGAGTTTACCTACCTCGGATCTTCCGTCAATAAGAAAAATAATGTCAGCCAAGAAGTTAAGCGGAGAATAGTGCTAGCCAATAGATGTTTTTACGGACTTCGGCAGCACTTTAGTAATTCCACCTTATCTCGGAATACTAAGAAACAGCTTTACCAGGTGCTAATCTTACCCGTTCTTTTGTATGCTGCCGAATCATGGGTGCTTACGACAACGGACATACAGAACCTGGGAGTATTCGAGCGAAAAGTACTCCGAAAAATTTATGGACCTATCTGCGTCGACGGTGAGTTTCGCCATCGGATGAACCATGAGCTGTATGAGCTTTACCACGACATCGACGTAGCTAAAAGAGTCAGAATGCAACGACTACGATAGCTGGGTCATGTTGTCAGGATGGATGTAAATGCTCCAGCGAAAAAGGTGTTTGAAGGCGAACCTGAAGGACGGCGCAGAGCAGGGAGACCCAAACTCCGTTGGAAGGACCAAGCGGTAGGCGACGTGCCACCATCTGGTAGGACTAACTGGAGAACACACGCACAAGACCGAAGCGTGTGGAATTCTTTAGTACTTCAGGCCTCAAACTTATGAACCATTTTTGAAAGTTGAAATGGGCCACTTAAGTACCCAGCAGCAAAAAATGGGGCTTTGCATGCCTTCTTACAGGCCTGCAAAGGCAGTCAGAAGCCCTACCCTTCAAATGCAGTCTTCATTTCAAATTTACATAGGGTGTCATAGGCAGGCAAGGCCTGCACATTACCTTTCTCATTGAAGGCGTTTCAGTAGGCATGCCAAGTATGTCCTGCTTGAAGTCCTAATAACAAGGGCCTTCTATGAGGCATTGCTACTGCAGACCAGCTTGCAGGCCTGCAAAAGGGCATTTATAGAAGGACTTAAATAAAAAAAAACATGTGCGAATTATTTCCATATTAAATGATTTCCTACTTTTTATAAATTTTTAATACAATATTTATTACAATTTGTAATAACTAGTTTTTTTTAAACTCCAGCAGCGGGAATCGAACTCGCGAGCTCAGTACTCATAGTTGGGCATGCTACCTACTCGGCTATCACGTGATATAGTTGTTGTACGATAAATAACATACATGTGGTTTTCATAAACAACAGCATCTGTCTTACCTTCCCTTAAGAGGCCTGCCAACAGGCCTTATCGGAGAAGTGACAAGTGCATGGCTATGAACGTCAATTCTGCCTTCTACTAATAGCACTGTCAACAGGCCTGTTTATGGCAAGAAAGTTTGCATGCCCTTTGAGAACATCTATGGTATTTTTGTGGGGTACACAGTAGGGCTGCTCACAGGCCAGCTTTAAGAAGGGAAAGAGGCATGTCTGCGGCATCTATTCTCATCCTAGTAAGAGGCCTCATTGCAGGTCTCATTTGAGAAGCGAAATGTGCATTGGTATGGAATTTTTTATAAGGCTTAGTGAAGGACTTATTATAGCCTGTATACATGCCTAGAAAAGGAAGGCGTATTTGAATGTCAACAAAATGCCTTTGAAGGCATGTTTGCAGGCATATTTTTACAATGCCTCGTCTTTTCCGCTGCTGGGTAAGTAAGTATTTGCTTTTAAAAGTATGCGTAATGGTACATTTGTGTGGGAGGTACCAGAAGGGGTGTGGCTAGGCTTCTTATTCGTTCTCCAAAACTTTATCCTATTATAATATAGCAAAATAAAGAATTTGGGCATGACCGCGTTGGAGGTATTGATATTATTACTCGATTTTTAAAGTGGGCACAGTGTTACTTTTGTATGGGTGGTACCAGAAGGGGCTTGGCTAGACTTCCAGATTTTTTTCTCCAAATCTTTATCCTGCGTTAGCTTTACTACATACATGATTGGGTGTATTAATAATATTATTCGATTTCTAAAGTGGTGGTACCAAATGGGTATGGGAGGTACCAAATAAGGCTTGTCTAGACTTCCATTTTTTTTCCCCACAAACAAATTTTGGCGCGATCACGTTGGTTGTATTGATATTATTACTCGATTTCTAAAGTGGACGAGTGGTGCATTTGTATTGGAGGTAACAGAAGGGGCGTGGCCATGTAGCCCATTGGCAATACCGTAAGTTGGTATTATCTGGTGCAAAGTTTCAAATAATTTGGTTGTGTCTTTCGAAAGTTATCGTGCAGACGCACTTGGCTTACAGGACTTAAAAAGTCGTGAATCGAATTTGGTTTAAAGAAACTTAATGTCTAAGGTGAGTTCTTCTATGTGTTACGCTTTTGGGTCCTATCAAATGATATTTATGGTGCCCGGACATAACCCCATGGACATAAGCCCCAAAATCGCCACGGCCCTTCAGAGAGACAGATTAAGTACGCACCAAGCAAACTACGGGCGTGCCCTCCCACCTCATTCGATTCTCGCTGCAATACCAATAACAATATTTAAAATTGTTGTCTTCGTTTGTTGAAATACTAAATACAACAACTAAATCGGTCATAATCCCCATTGGGGATTATTCCAAAAAGTTTTGGGGTATATGTTCGGGGGGTATATGTTCGGGGGGTTTATGTCACGGCAACGATATTTATATACCATGCTACCCGTAAGGTAAGCGCATAAAAATTCTGGTGCAGTCATGTCAGGTAACCTTGGAGGCCAACGGAAAGTGTAGTTTTTTTTTACATTAATTTGTTTGGGAATTTTCTTTGGAGCTCCGCCATAACCGATCTGGCTGTGTGTGCACTTGTTCCATATTGGTAGAAACAAATGCTTCAGAAACAGATACATCTTCGACACATTTATGGGTAAAAAACTTCTTTAACTTCTTTAGAAAATAGTTCCCATTGGCTTTTACTGTTACACGCAGCACGATTCGTGCACCACCCTGTATAAATATGGTCTAAGAACACGTTCGTATAACAGATTTAGATGCGAATATAATGCCATAATACGGCCCCTGTACTATACATTCATAGGCATGTAGAGAGTACCATATGCAAACTCTCTACACACATATGAATGGACAACGTATGAATAATATGAATTTCATGCGTATTTTATGTTAATCATACGTACACGTTTTATTATTGTGTATTTATGGCCGTTCTTGGGGGTTAGAAATTCCAATTCAGGGTAAAGGTACTAGCTCCGTATCACCCACATGGGGTTTGACGTTCCCTATAATTCAGTAAAAAAACGAAATGTGGAATAATCAATGGTTCTTCAGTTATAGCTAAAAGGCTAAGCGAACAAACATAAAGATAAGCAAACCAGTACAGAAATTTCAGTCAGGTAAACTGACTGATAAATACCATCACCCTATATAATTTATTGTTAAAGTTTTGAGTTTTTGAAATTAATAGATTTTTTATTAAAATAAAATTACTTATGTTCAAAAATAGGACATTTTGTATGGAAGGTACCAGAAGGCGTGAACCAATATAGTCCATATTCATTCCTGTGTCCAATTTTTGTAAGCGAACATCTTACGCAAAATTTGACTGAATTCAGTTTACTTACAAAAAAAGATATGTATGTAAAACTATGAGGGTCAATTCGATCATTTGTATGGGAGGCACCAGAAAAGGTGTGTCTACTATCGCAAGACAAATTAACTGACCAAATTTAAATATCCTCCGGTTGTGCGTTTGGGAGTTATGAAAGAAATATTAATTATTCAAAAATAGGTAATTTTGTATGGGAGGTACCAGAAGGGGTCCGGCTATTGTGCCCATTTACAATCCCATCAGTTCATTTTGATAAATATTAATACTGGTAAATTTTCATACCGATCCGTTAAGGTTTATTCGAGTTATTCTGTTGACTAACCATCCAGACAGACGGACATAGCTCAATCGTCTTAAAAAGTCCTGAAACGAATTTTGTCTTAAGATACTTGGGATCTAACTCATCTTCTTTAATGCGTTACACTTTTTTC
The DNA here is from genome assembly GCA_964034835.1 of Muscina levida. Taxonomy (NCBI): domain Eukaryota; kingdom Metazoa; phylum Arthropoda; class Insecta; order Diptera; family Muscidae; genus Muscina; species Muscina levida. The sequence goes on from OZ035881.1 coordinate 28,271,034, forward strand.
ATATCAAATGATATATACCCTCATCCCTAAGGGTGATGGTATAAATATATAACAGGTCATATCTGAGAACCCCCAAACCCTTTAGGGGTTTAATATACAGGCCTAGTAACTCCTCCCTAATTTGAAATTTCCTACCTCCCAGACAATGACTACGAATAGGTCCCACAATGTTATTCGTTATGTAGATGTTTAAGTTAGTTTTCCCGCTTACCTTTGCTTTACCCACCCCTTTTCAATATTGTAATTCTAATTCTATCAAGTCTTTAAAAAAGTCGCCTTCTCTGCGTCAATTTCCCACCCCACCCCAAACTCGTTGCTTTAGATCCTTATGATATTTGTAATTTTTTCCAACCAAATACTTTCAGTTATTCCGCTGACTTTAACAGGAAAATCTCTAGTCGAAAATCTATTGCACAGGCCCCCCTCCCACATGTTACCATTTATGCCAAATTCCCTCGCCGAACAGGGATGGACCATAAGACAGCACCGTTAGTGATAACCATATTTTTAATGGCTTTTGCATGTTATGCCTGCGCGATTGTGAGTTTAACTTTTTTCTGCAAATACTTTTCGCTACAATCTAAGCCTTTTGGATATTAACAAAAAGAGAAATAAAATCCATGCTCTATATTCTGTATGAAGTCAAAGAGACTTATGGCCACAATAAACTCGGCTACAAAGTAGGATGAAAAGCAGCTTTAAAATGAGCCCACCATGCCAGCAAATAGGACCACGAAACACCCGGCTGGAGTTGCTAAAGTATTGATGGCTGAAAAGTTGTCAGGAAAAAAATGCAGAAAAAGGCTATGAAGCATACTTTAAGGGTTTTAACAATGGCAAAAAAATGTATAGAGGATTTTAAAGTTCTGCCACTGAACGTTAAGGTAAATGGAGGCAGACACACACATAGCCTACCAACATATCTACACACACACATATACATTTGCCCACATCTACACTCAGAGATGTGTGCCACATCAGATAACAGAAGACAGCTGGATGATTGCAAAAGTCAGACCATAATTTTTATATTTTTATTATATGTCTACAACAACAAAGCATCATATTAAAGCAACAACAACATTACCAGCATTTTCTAGGTAACAATTTCATTTTCTTTATTCTCATCTTTCCTTTTTATATTCTTTGGGACATTCACATCGTTCTTGTCGCACTGGGCGACTGTGTTGTTTGTCACCGTTGACTTAACAATTCCATTGAACTTTTAAAGCCATTCCAGCTGAGGCAGACGCAAGGCAAAATGACATAGGTCGGCCAGGGTCGGACGGTGGAGCGGTCTGACGCGGTGTATTATATCAACGGCCTCGGTGTTTTAGCGTAATCATACGCCATCATGGATACGCCACCAGTAAAAATGATTGTGTGCAAGTAAGTGGAACCGGGTGTACGAATACGGTTCTCTGTGAAAGACGTTGTCGCTGCTGTTGATAAAGATGATGTTGATGATGATGGAATATGTGTTGTTTCACCCAGGCACAGTGTATGCCTTAGGCTGAACACACGAGCAGACAATATTTTCATAATGCTGTAAGACAAGGTTGACTGTATCTTGTCGTTATAGAAACTATGATTACGTGTAGGTGTTTTGTATGATTTTCAGTGGACCTATTTAAGGTAACTTAAAATGTAACGCAAAAATCTGCTTAAGGCGGTCTATAAAAAATATACACATTGTACTTTAATATAGGACACATATTATGTGCACAATACTGTATTCTTAAAAAACTGAAGATGATGGGGAAAAAACTAGTATCATAAAATGTAGGGTGGTTCACTGGTTTGGCAATAAATTGTCATATACATAACAAAAAGAACAAAATAATATTTACTGTTATTTGTAAATAATAGCTGTTATAGCTTCACTAAGTACAGAATTTGGGTGCGATCCCGATTTGTAAGGTGGGCGGAATAATGTATTTGTATGGGAGGTACCAGAAGGGCCGGGGCCATGTAGCCCATTTGCAAATACCGTAAGTAGTTTTGGGGAAATATTAACTCGTGCTAAATTTCAAAACATTTGGTCGAGTCTTTCGAAAGTTAACGTGCGCACCAGCCGGACAGCCAGACAGACAGACGGACATGGCTCAATCGACTTAAAAAGCCATCTTCACCCCATGGGTAATGGTATAAAAAGGTCAAGATATGACTTTGAGCTAACAGAAGTGTCAATATATGGTAATAGCGAATATTAATTCAATAAAATCAACTGACAGTTCCTATATAGAAAGGGTGGATGTATGGGGTATATACTAAGAGTGGGCAGACCACTCCCATTTTTGGTTTGGAATATGACATCTGCCTATAGACTACTTACTTAAGTGGCCCATTACAACTTACAAACATGGTTCATAAGTTTGAAGCCTGAAGTACTAAAGAATTCCACACGCTTCGGTCTTGTGCGTGTGTTCTCCAGTTAGTCCTACCAGATAGTGGCACGTCGCCTACCGTTTGGTCCTACCAACGGAGTTTGGGTCTCCCTGCTCTGCGCCGTCCTTCAGGTTCGCCTTCAAACACCTTTCTCGCTGGAGCATTTACATCTATCCTGGCAACAAGATCCAGCCATCCTAGTCGTTGCATTCTGACTCTTTTAGTTACGTCGATGTCGTGGTAAAGCTCATACAGCTCATGGTTCATCCGATGGCGAAACTCGCCGTCGACACAGATAGGTCCATAAATTTTTCGGAGTACTTTTCTCTCGAATACTCCCAGGTTTTGTATGTCCGTTGTCGTAAGCACCCATGATTCGGCAGCATACAAAAGAACGGGTAAGATTAGCACCTGGTAAAGCTGTTTCCTAGTATTCCGTGATAAGGTGGTATTACTAAAGTGCTGCCGAAGTCCGTAGAAACATCTATTGGCTAGCACTATTCTCCGCTTAATTTCTTGGCTGACATCATTTTTCTTATTGACGGAAGATCCGAGGTAAGTGAACTCATCTACTACCTCAAAACAATAATTGTCAACGTTCACGGTGCGTCCCCATCGAGAGGACTCTTTGTTCGTCGAAATCATTATTTTTGTTTTGTCCGCATTGACCGCAAAATCCATTTTTGCCGACTCCTTTTCTAGGGATGAGAAGACTGCAGTAACGTCCCCCAGATTTCGGCCAATGATATCTATATCATCGGCGTAGGATAGTGGCATGTGGCTTTTGTGGAATATTGTGCCAGACATGTTGACACCAGCCTTTCTCATCACCTTCTCCATAATTATATTAAATAGTGTACAGGACAGGCTATCGCCCTGCCTGAGACCTCTTACCGTGTTGAATGGTTCAGACTGATCCTTACCAATCTTAACCGTGGATTTGGTGTTGTCTAAGGTACATATGCAAAGTCGAATCAGCTTTGCAGGAATACCAAACTCAGACATGGCCTCATAAAGCCTATTCCTTATCGGAGAGTCGAAGGCAGCTTTGTAGTCGACAAAGAGGTGGTAGGTGTCGATCTGCTTTTCATGGGTTTTTTCCAGGATTTGTCGTAAGGTGAATATTTGATCCGTCGTAGATTTGCCAGGTCTAAAGCCGCACTGATATGGTCCAATTAGTTTTTCTACAATTGGCTTTTGACGTTCACACAATATGCTTGAAAGGACCTTGTACGCAATTGGTATTAGGCTTATTCCACGATAGTTCTTACATTCACTACGATCTCCTTTCTTGTATATGGGACATAACAGACTGAGACTCCAATCCCCGGGCATGCTCTCCTCTTGCCAGATGTTCTCCATGAGCTGATGCATGCTCCTAATCAGCTCCTCCCCGCCAGCCTTAAACAATTCCGCAGGGAGACCATCGGCTCCAGCAGCTTTGTTGTTTTTAAGGCGGGAGATGGCCATACGATCTCGCTCTGGCTCGGAGGCGGACAGTTAATACCATCGTCATGGATTGGAGCGGGGTCTTCTGGAGTGGTGTCAGTATCCAGTGAATTTCTCAAGTGATCTCTCCATATCTTCAGAACGTTATCCGGGTCCGTCACTAGCTGACCATCGCTGTGCTTGCAGGAGGGCAACCCTGTTCCAGGCATTCTCGCTTTAACTCTCTTGTAGAATTTTCGGGCTTCCCCTATACTTCGGAGCAACTCAGTGCACTCATCCTGCCTCATCTACAGCTCCTTAGTTTTCCTTCTAGAAAGACGAGTTGCCTCTCGTCTCTTCTCCCTGTGACATTCACGAACAGCTCGCGTTGCCATTGGCTGCAGTTTTGCCCTGTATGCAGCATCTGTCTCTCTCATGGTATTGCGACATTCATCGTCGTACCAGCTATCTTCTTGAGACGGCTTTGAGTACCCAAGTACGTTTCTCGCAGTCCGTTCTATGGAGTCGGCTATATATTGCCACTGCGAGGTTATATTATCAGGGGTTAGAGCATTCCGCAGCAGTTGAGTTAGGTGGTTGGAGTAGGCGTCCGCTACCTCTGTGGTCCGCTGTTTACCGATGTCCAGCTTTCGTTGTGCCTGGTTAAGTACGTTTTTCGCCAAGCTTAGCCTTGTGCGTACCTTAACTGCGGTAAGGAAGTGATTGGAGTCAATGTTCGCACCCCTCTTCACTCGTACGTCCAGAACACTCGATGCGTGCCTTCCATCGACTACCACGTGATCTATCTGATTCCTCGTCAAATGATCTGGAGATAACCATGTTGCCTTATGAATATTTTTATGGTCAAATCTAGTGCTGCTAACTACCATATTTCTTGCCGCAGAGAAATCAATCAGTCTGATGCCATTGTTCGACGTTTCGGTGTGCAGACTGAATTTTCCGATTGTAGGCTCAAATGCGGTCTCCCTGCCTATTTTAGCATTAAAAACGCCTAGTACAATTTTGATGTCATGGCTGGGGCTACGGTCTCGTAGAACTCGTCTTTGTCCTCATCGCTTTTCTCTTCTGTCGGAGCATGGGCACATATAAGTGTTATGTGAAAAAACTTAGTTTTGACTCTTATGGTGGCTATACGTTCACACACCGGGTTGAACCTTGAGACTAGGTGTCGCAGTCCCTTGCCAACCACAAAACCACAACCAAACTCGTGCTTGTCCGCATCACCACTATAGTAGATGTCGCACGTCTTCTTGCGCGAGCACCCGTGTCCCGTCCACCGTATTTCCTGTAAAGCGGTTATGTCAGCCTTGTATTTTTCGAGGACTTCCGCCAGTTGGATGGAGGCACCTGGTCTATACAGTGTTCTAACATTCCAGGTGCATATCCTCAAATCATGTTCCTTAATTCGTTTGCGGAGGTCGTCAACATTTTGGGGGGTTCGTTTTATTCTTATCTTACTTCTTTTCATTGCAATCGGTTATACGTCAGTGGCGGGTTGCAAGCCCAGCGCACCACGTCGCAGTTTTGTCCTCCTGCCAGGATTTTATTGCAGCCGCTCATTCTGGGTCAGACGCTGACCAGGGTACCGCTCACTCTGAGCTGACGTGCCTGGGTTTTAGGTTTGGCCCCTCACAGTTAGCCGTGCTCTGACGGGTGTCAAAAGCACGTTTCCAGGCTTCACCACGTGGAGGTACTCCGTTCGCAGTAGTACCACGAATACGGAGCTCTGTGAGTAGACTTGAAGTGCAATTTGCAAGGATCACTCTGGGTTTGCCAAGTTAAACCGATCTGCCTATAGACTATACGTGCGAAATTTTAATGCTATATACATTTGTATGAAAGTTATGAATTTTGGCATTCCAAAAGTTAAAAAATTCCCACTGTGCACCGATGCGTCTTGGGTAGTAGATAACAGAAGTGACTGAAGATCAACCGAAAGGCTCTCTTGGTTTCTTTGGCAGCCCCAAAAAACGAGAATCGGGAGCGGTGACGTAATAGGCCCCTTTCCTTAAATAGAACAACGATTATGAAAACACAAAGCAAAGAAGAGACAAGAACGCACAAAATGTTTACGACCCCCTGAAAACTCTATAAGGACCATGATTTAAGCATATGTGTTTGGAATGCCGAACCCTCTACACAGATGGTGTCTATATCCAATTGACATATGTCCTAGACAAATACAAGAATGAAATTACCACCATGCAGAAAATGCGATGGATGGAACAGACTGTGACATCTTTCATAGCTGTCTTGCAGATGTCTCTAATTTTGATGTGCATTCATATTCGGCAAGGGACTTCGATGTATGGTGGCGCGGTTTTATCCTGTAAGTGACCGAAAAGCCACTATATGCATCAAGATGAAATTTTTTAGCATCACGCTGATTTTTGTTCAAGCCCCGACTGAAAATAAAGACAAAGGGCGCGGTGATTTAGTATAAAGCAATAATTATTAAAACACGAAGAAAGGAAAAAAACTTGAACCCCTTGAATGTGGGCGACCCCCGTAAAGATTATAAGGACCACAAATTAAGGATATGCACTTGGAAGGTCCGAACTTTCTACAGAACTGGTACCTTTATCCAATCTGTGATGGAAGAGACATGGATGCACAGAAGAACTAGGATATTGCTGTCATGCGGGATGTTACTGCGACCTTTTCGAGCATTGAGAAGCTGTCGGCGAAGGTGGGTCTAGTGATAAAAGCGGACATAATGAAGTTATTTGTTTCCGTGAACAAAGAGTCTACTCGTTTAGGACGCTGCGTAAAAGTTTACTATGTTGATTTTATCATATAAGAGCTAGTAGTGCTTCACGAATTCAGGCCGATTTCACTTTGGGCAGTAGTATGAGGACAAATTTCTTGCAAGGATGTTTGTGTTCTTTAATTCATTGAATGTACCATCAGCAGTTAAACGTGCCGTGTATAACGACATAACAAGACCAGATCTGCAATAGTTTTCACCTTTTGGGATCTCAGAAAAATTTTTTAAAGTTTCTGACGTGCAGATTACGAGAAAAGTATTGGAACAATTTCATCACGTCATGATTATTTGGGATTGAGAACAATTTTAAAACTATATATTTGATATACGGGGATACAAAAAATTCTAATCAGTAACTTGTTGGGTGTCAGGAGTGTGATGCTAGGTAAAGCTTCTTATCGATTAAACTTGGCAAACCCAGAGTGATCCTTACCAATTCCACTTCAAGTCTACTCACAGTGCTTCGCATTCGTGGTACTACCGCAGACGGAGTACATCCACGTGGTGACGCATAAAAACGTGCTTTTGACATCCGTCATAGCACGGCTAAATGTGAGAGGCGAAATCTTTAACCCAAGAAGGCTCAGAGTAAGCTGAACCCATCTGACCAAGAATGGTCGGCTGAAATAACATTCTGGCAGGAGGAGAAAACTTCGAAGTGATGCGCTGGGCTAGCAATCTTTCTCCGATGTTTAAATATTGCAATGAAAAGAAGCGAGAAAAGAATAAAACAGACCCCCAAATATATTGAAGACCACCGCAAACGAATTAAGGACCATGATTTCAGGATATGCACCTGGAATGTTAGAACACTGTATAGACCAGGTACCTCCATCCCACTGGCGGAAGAATATAAGGCTGACATAACCGCTTTACAGGAAATCCGACGAACGGGACACGGGTGCTCGCGCATGAAGACGAGCGACATCTACTATAGTGGCCATGCGGACAAGCACGAGTTTGGATGTGGATTTGTGGTTGGCAAGACACTGCAACACCTAGTATTTTTTTTACAAGAAATCCGATAAACGGCACACGGGTGCTTGCGCATGAAGACGTGCGACGTCTACTATAGTGGCCATGCGGACAAGCACGAGTTTGGATGTGGATTTGTGGTTGGCAAGAGACTGCAACACCTAGTCTCAAGGTTCAACCCGGTGTGTGAACGTATAGCCACCATAACAGTCAAAACAAAGTTTTTCCACATAACACTTATATGTGCCCATGTTCCGGCATAAGAGAAAAGCGATGAGGAAAAAGACGAGTTCTACGAGACCCTTGAAAATGTATATGACCGTAGACCGAGCCATGACATCAAAATTGTAGCCTGGCGAAAAACGAACATAACCAGGCACAAAGAAAGCTGGACGTCGGTACCTAACTCAACACCTAACAACTAACTCAACTGCTTAGGAATGCTCCAACCCCTGATAATATTACTTTGCAGTGGCAATATATAGCCAACTCAATGGAACGGACTGCGAAAAGCGTACTTAGGTACTCAAAGCCGTCTCAAGAAGATGCCTAGAACGATGATGAATGTCGCAATGCCACGAGAGAGACGGATGCTGCATACAGGGAGAAACTGCAGCCAATGGCAACGCGAGCTGTTCGTGAAAGGCACAAGCGAAAAAAACGAGAGGCAACTCGACTTTTTAGATGGAAAAAGAAGGAGCCGAAGTAGAGGGAAATGCGTGGAACAGGGTTGCCCTCCTGCAAGGATAGCGATTGCCAGCTAGTGACGGACCTGGATAACGTTTGAAGATATGGAGAGACCATTTCAGAAATTTAGGATACGAACACCACTCCAGAAGACCCCGCTCCAATCCATGACGATGGCATTAACTGTCCACCTCCGAGCCAGAGCGAGATACGTGTGGCAATATCCTGCCTCAAAAACAACAATGCAGCTGGAACCGATGGTTTGTTTAAGGCAGGCAGGGTGTAGCTGATTAGGAGCATGCATCTGCTCATGGACAACAACTGGCTACAGGAGAGCATGCCAGGAATTGGAGTTTTAGTTTGTTATGTCCCATATATAAGAAAGGAGATCGTAGTGAATGTAAGAACTACCGTTGAATAACTACGTATTACCAATTGCGTACAAGGTCCTTTCGAGCATATTGTGTGAACGTCTAAAGTTAATTGTAGAAAAACTAATTGGACAATATCAATTGGTTTTAGACATGGTAAATCTACGACGGATCAAATATTCACCTTACCGCAAATCCTGGAAAAAAACTCACGAAAAGCGGGTCAACCTACCAACTCTTTGTCGACTACAAAGCTGCCTTAAACTCTCCGATAAGGAATAGGCTATATGAGGCCATGTCTGGGTTTGGTATTCCTGCAAAGCTGATTTGACTTTGCAGATGTACCTTTGAAAATATCAAATTCTTGGTTAAATTTAGTAAGGATCACTCTGAACCATTCAATACGAAAATAGATCTCAGGCAGAGTGATAGCTTGTCCTGTACACTATTTAATATAGTTATGGGGAAGGTGATAAGAAAGGCTGGTGTCAAAATTTCTGGCACCATATTTCACAAGAGCCACATGCCACTAGCCTATGCCGATGATATAGACATCATTGGCCGAAATCTGAGGGATGTTACTGCAGTTTTCTCAACACTAGAAAAGGAGTCAGCCAAAATGGGTTTAGCGGTCAACGAGGACAAAACAAAAATAATGTGTTGAGTTAGTAAATGAGTTTACCTACCTCAGATCTTGCATCATCAAGATAAAAAATTTTCAGCCAATAAATCTAGCAGAGAATAGTGCTCGCCAATAGATGTTTGCATGGACAGCACTTTAGAAAATTACTCCGAAAGACATTGAAAAGGTTTATTTTCTTCATTTAGGTAAAGTTGCCTTATTGTTGTATATGTTGTTAGAAGAGAAGAGTTGATAGAAGGGGATAAAATAAAAGTGGACCAAAAGTTTATTTTAAATTTGAATCGGTAGGCGAGCCGTCAAGCATGGTTTCGGACGGAGGGATTACGAATTACAAAGGGCACCCAATGGATATTGTGTGAAATGGCATCACTGAGAGGAGCACAGCCTTGGTTCTGCATTTGCGAGTATTTACGAAACAACAATTCTTCGACTAAAACTTAAAGAACATTTTGCACTTAATTCAACATGCAGCATATGAACGAATCTCTAAATTGATTGGAAAATAGATGCTAAAGTTCGAAGAGATAAACCATGATCACGACCCGGCGGACCTAGAATGTCAAGGTATGATGTGCTTCTGGTTGTAAAAATCCTTGATGGAGCAACATGTCACGACTTTAAGCTATTTGTGTGTTCTTATCATAAATAACTTGTAAAAGACCCACAATTACACGCAGCGCACAAACCAATCAATTGGGACACGACTCCATCACAATGAATCGCAACGACTTGGCATTTTAATTAATTTAAGGAAGAAAATCTATAAATTTTGCTTACACTCCATGCCAATGAAAGGATTGGGGTAGTATTATATTCGAGTCTTTTAAACTGACTCAAATTTCCATTTTCAAACAACAATTACCTACCAGCCTTCGATGATTCCGTAGTATCCAACAAAATAATGTTAAGCCGTTGTTATAAAAAGACTGACGACCAGCTAGGAAAAAAGGAGATCGTTGCGACCGAAGCATCAAAATTTCAATTGAAATCGTCACATTTTAAAATGTCCTTTTTATTTTGAACCGGAACTATTCTGCTATGATTTTCCGTGACGTGACATATTATTTGCCTGATTTGATTAAGTAAGAACCTTAAAGTATTGAAAATACTGTAATTCATTGTTTGCTATAATTAACGACACAATGTTTAAAACTCACATTATTTCACCCACTGTATTCAAAAGCACTACATGCGTTTTACTGCTGCTTTATATTAAAAGAATTGAAATGAAAGCCTTATTTGGTTTTATTGTCCTTTTGTGTGAGTGTGTGTGTACGCGCGTGCAAAAGGATTCCATACGAAAAAAAACACTTCATTTCATCATCGTTTTCTCTATGACTGTTGTGTTGTTTTCAGATGCGGGAATGAAAAGTAAAAAATTCCTGTTGTTTCTACTTCAGTACTCGCAGTCACTTGACACAATGGCCCACAAATGCATTCTTAGAAATCTTCTGCTCTGGACCCTCTCGATTTTCTTTGCCTCCCTTAGTCTAGGTCTGTGTGAGTCATTAAAGCTTATGGCATTTGTTGATTTTTCTTATTGTTTTTGTTTTTTTGCTAAAAACTTCTTATTTTCTTTCTTGTCGCTCAATTGTTGTTGGGTCCTCATGTCTGCCTGACGGTGCAGTGGTGAATATTTCGTATTTGTTTAAGTCATTTCGATTTTGTGTTAACGCCATCTTTGTCTGTGACTTGGCTTCAAGAAGATGATGAGTGCTGTTTTTATACTGACGATGTACGAGGGAAGTGAATGGAAAATAGACCATATGATAACACGAGTATATTACTTTGCTGAGTAGTAAATATTATTACCAATCAACATTTTGTTATTTTGATTACCGCCTTAAGCAAACTAAGCTACATCAGAATACGATTTAAGATGTTAGTGATGGAATCTTTTGATTGGTACTTCAATTCAGAATTTAAACTTGTATCCTTGTAAACTACCCTCGTAGTTACACGATAGGTCTTGTAAGCCTGTTTGCATATACGTATGTATCGGTAAGACGCTTTTAAATATATTGTTCTTCTTCTTGTTTTAGCCATGGCCAGACTCGTTTGTTTTTGCGTGTTCTTTTGCTGCCGTGAATATTGTGTGCGCGTTTGTGTGTGTTTGTGATATAAGCGTGAATGTGTGTGTTTGTTTGTTTCCGCTTCCTATATTTTGCCAGTTATTACTGCAGCAGCTGTTGCTCCTGTTGTAGCCATTACAAATGCTTTTGATGTTGTTGCTTTTGTTGTTGTTGGTTGCTGTTGCTGTTATTACTGCTCTACTGTTGTTCTTCTTCTACAAGAATTTCTGGTTGCTGCTTGGTTGGTTTGGTATTGCTTTTACTGTCATCCTCTTTGTCGTTGCAAGTGTTTTCGTGTGCGTGTTCGTTCTTAATCAACAACTTTGTACGGGATTTATGCACTCATGTGTACGTGTATATTTGCACTTATCCATGCTTCGCTTTCGCTATATCACTCTATGTATTAGTGTGTGTGTGTTTTTTTTGTGTATGTATTCGTATCTCCGTTTCTTTACTTTTGTAGGTATGAGTACTTTCTGTTATGATTATAATTTGTTATGACTCTTTTTCCATTCTTCCTTTTTAAAGATTTCTTTATATTGTTTTTTTGTTGTTGTCGATTTTTTTACGTTTACTGCTTCTTTTGCACACAACATTCTAATACGTGCATACATAAATTGCAATTGAGGTTACTGTAGGTCGTCGTTGTGTTGCTCTTCCTGTCTTTCCTTTCACTGCAGTAATAAAGACAAAATTATACTTGAGTAGAGCAAATGGAAAAGCTTATGAAATTTTAAAGTCACCATATGTTGTATTAAGATGCTCATGGTGTATTTAATGTCTTATTTTTAGATGTGATGTGAGTTTAAGAAAATAATCATAGGGGAGTTGGTGAGTGTAATCATTAAACTAGCCTTTAAGGATAACATGACATAGTTGTTCAAAGTTGAGTGAAGTGGAAAACATTATAGTGCAACTCAAGGATAATATTATGTTAAATAATTGACACATTTAATGAAAGTTTGTAGATATTATAAGATTCCGTATGACTAAAATCTGAATTTTTTAAATTTCTTTTAATTGGTAGTAAATACGATATAAGTTGTTTTTATAGACATGTAGAACTTATAGAACAGCACTAGATTTGACCATAGAAATATTCATAAGCCATCATGATTATCTCCAGATCAGTTGACGAGGAATCGGATAGATCACCTGGTAGTCGATGGAAGGCACACATCAAGAGTTCTGGACGTACGAGTGATCAGGCGTGCGAACATTGACTCCGATCACTACCTTACCGCAGATAAGGTACGCACAAGGCTAAGCATGGCGAAACTCCACCCACCTAATTCAACTGATACGGAATGCTCCAATCCCTGATAATATTACCTCGCAGTGGCAATGCATAGGCGACTCCATAGAACGGACTGCACGAAACGTAGTTGAGTACTCAAAGCCATATCAAGAAGATGCCTTGTACGATGATGAATGTCGCAATGTTACGAGAGAGACGGATGCTGCATACAGTTCGAAATTGCAGTCAATGGCAACGCGAGCTGTTCGTAAACGGCACAGGAAGAAGGGACGAGATTCAACCCGTGTTTTTAGACGGAAACAGAAGAAGCTGAAGAAGAGATAGGATGAGGGCACAGAGTTGCTCCGAAGTAGAGGGTAAGCCCTTGTCCTCCTGCAAGGACAGCGATGGCCGGCTAGTGACGGACCCGGATAACGTTCTGAAGATATAGAGAAATGATTTCAGGAATTTACTGGATACGCAGGACACCACTCCAGAATACCCCACTCCAATCCATGACGATGGAATTAACTGTCCACCTCCGAGCCAGAGCGAGATACGTGCGGCAATATTGCGCCTTAAAAACAGCAAAGCGGCTGGAGCTGATGGTCTCCCTTCCGAATTGTTTTACGCAGGCGGAGAGAACATCTGGCTAAAGGAGAGCATGCCCAGGAATTGGCGTCTCAGTCTGTTATGTCCCATATACATGAAATGAGAACGTAGCGAATGTAAGAACTAGCGTGGAATAAGAATATTGCCAATTGCGTACAAGGTCCTTTCGAGCATATTGTGTGAACGTCTAAAGCCAATTGTAGAAATACTAATTGGACCATATCAGTGCGGCTTTAGGCCTCGTAAATCTACAACGGTTCAAATATTTACTTTATGACAAATCCTGGAAAAAACTCATGAAAAGCAGATCGACACCTACCACCTCTTTGTCAGCTACAAAGCTGCCTTCAACTCTCCTATAAGGAATAGGCTATATGAGGCCATGTTCGTGTTTGGTATTTCTGCAATGCTGATTCGACTTTGCAGATGTACCTTGGACAACACTAAATCCTCTGTTAAGATTGGTAAAGATCAATCTGAATCATTCAACACAGAACGAGGTCTCAGGCAGGGCGATTGCTTGTCTTGTACACTATTTAATATAGTTATGGAGAAGGTGATGAGAAAGGCTGGTGTCAACATGTCTGGCACCATATTCCACAAGAGCCACATGCCACTAGCCAATGCCGATGATATAGACAACAAAGGCCGAAATCTGCGAGATGTTGCTGCAGTTTTCTCATCACTAGAAAAGCAGTCAGCAAAAATGGGGTTAGCAGTCAACGAGGACAAATCAATGATTTCGACGGACAAAGAGTCCTCTCGATGGGGACGCACCGTAAACGTTGGTAATTATTGTTTTGAGGTAGTCGATGAGTTTACCTACCTCGGATCTTCCGTCAACCAAAAAAATAATGTCAGCCAAGAAATTAAGCGGAGAATAGTGCTAGCCAATAGATGTTTTTACGGACTTCGGCAGCAGTGTAGTAACACCACCTTATCTCGGAATACTAAGAAACAGCGAACCTGAAGGACGACGTGCCATCATCTGGTAGGACTTACTGGAGAACACACGCAGAAGACCGATGCGCGTGAAATTCTTTAATATTAATATATCAAATTTATGAACCACGTTCGTAGGTTGTAATTGGCCACTTAAGTAAGTAAATAACATTCCACAGTCCTTGGCCAGTGATATCTATTTGATCGACTTACGCAGGCAGTCGTTTTTACTTTAGCTTTCCGCATGGTCATCTCTATTAGGATGTTTACAAAATCTCTTGACATAGAAGACTGAAAGGGGAAAAACCATGTACCATCACCCAGACCAAACGGTTAAAGAAAGCAACGCGAAAATTGGAGTGCATATTAATTTTATAGAGTAGTTAGTACCATCATCCAGACCAAACAGGTCAAGATAGAATATCAAAAATCTATATGGCATGCTTCATAACAATTAGAGCTGCACTCAGTAAATTATCGAAATTCGTATTTTTAGGGTACAAAAGACCCAAAAAGCGATGCAGCCATAACATATACCAACGTGTGTAACTATAATCACGAATGCCTGTATAAACATGATCCCATTATGATTTTATTCCTAATTGTACGAATTTCATTTAGGATTTTTATTAGAAATACACATTGGAAATATTTAACCTTGTGTGTTTTATTCAAAAACCCGTGGAAGTCACTGGAACGCGTCCTAGGTCTGGACGTACGACTGGCGTGTCTTTACAAAGGGATTGTTCAAAATTCGTAATTCTAGGGACAAAAGTCAGGAAAAGGAAAAATAGCCATCGATCTTTGATTGGTGATTATCATCTATTTCCTTACGTGGAGATCCCTTTTCCAAAACCTTTGAATTGGTATAACTGTCTGGTTTCTCTCCTATCCCTGTACTATCATCAATCTCTCTTATCATCCATGGACGTTTTTCCCATTTGAAGAGGGGTTTCGTCTCTCTCCTCTTCTCTATATAGCGCTCACTCACAGCACGGGTTACTACTGGCAACAGTATTGTCTTGTATGTTGGCTTGTCTATCGTTGCAGCAGTGGTCATAGAATGTGCAAATTGTTGCCACTGTATATGTCTTACATGTAATCAATGTGATACATATGTTTATATCGTGGGATATCCTGATTGCCTTGTGGATATCTATGTGTGGAAATCTGGTTCAATTCATTATTATGTTTCTTGCCAACGCAAAACTAAAACTAAGTCTGTGTCCACTAGTAAAGATGTTGTTGTATGGACTGAATTTTTCGGCTGCTAAGCAAAGAACATCATCCCTTCCTATTCCAAAAAATTTTCAGGAAGAAGTTTTACCTCTGTACATCTGTATTGACCTCGTCTTTCATCGGGTCATGTACACAAATCAGCGTAATATTGAAAAATTTCACCTTGATGTGGATAGTGGCTATTCGGTCGCATATAGGGTTAAAACGCAAGACCAGGTGTTTAGGTATCTTGCCGATTACTTAACCACATCCAAATTCATGTGATTCTGCGATAACCATATTTAGTTTCTCCCATCTCTGCTTCTCGATGCTCTAACAGCAGCCTCCAATTCACAAATTATGACTATGAGGTTATATTTAACTTACCTCCTACCACACATTTTTGGGATGCATCCAATATCCGCCACCAGCGACACATTCTCTATGGGTTTCAAACACCTTCGAGAAGCATTGGATTACTTTACAATAATTGGGAGCTTGAATAGATAGGTATCGGCTATCTCTGTGGTACACAGTTAGCCTTCGTTGCATTTAGTTGAGAGCGTTTTTTGCACTGATTAATCCTGTGCATACCTTGGATGCATTTAGTTGGTGATCTAAATCAATATTGGCTATTGGATATTTACGTCCATGACGTTTAAGCCACATGAGGAATGCGGTTTTTGTCTTAGGATTAAGCAACATGAGGTTGCCTTGAGAATATATTTGTGCTGAATTCTGGCTATACTCACTACCATAATCCTAGCTGACGCAAAACCAACCAATATGAATTCGCGTTCATGTGATTGTAGGTATTATACTCGTCTTTGTCTTCCGTTGATTTTGGCTATTCGGTCACTTACAGGGAACAACCGCAAGACCAGATATCAACGTTATCTATCAACTCTGAATCCATATTGAAATTCTTATCTTCCAGCACTGATGTGCTATTCGTTTAAGTATCATTCCATTCTGAAGATAACTTAATTTTCCTTTCACCCCACGAATTGACCATTTTCTGGCCAAGTTAAACAGCTCCAAATTATGCTTTAAATCCTTTCAATTGCAACAAATCCCTGTGTTTGAGTGGCAGCACAATCACCCCTTAATTTGAAGTTCATCGACGTTTCGCTAACTATACTACTTTGCACCACATGCTGCCATCTTAAAATTATGCTATAATTATAAGAAATTTTCTTTATTACCCCTTTAATACGCATCTTAGGAAGTTACGCGATTGCCGGGTAGTAATCATAAACTCGCCAATTTTAATGTTTACGCATTGTTTTTAATTAAATTAACCTTTTTTTGCGTTGGGTGCGGAAAAAAAAACTCCAAACCCTTTCGCGTAATAACAG
The DNA here is from genome assembly GCA_964034835.1 of Muscina levida. Classification (NCBI taxonomy): domain Eukaryota; kingdom Metazoa; phylum Arthropoda; class Insecta; order Diptera; family Muscidae; genus Muscina; species Muscina levida. The sequence continues at coordinate 28,287,753 of OZ035881.1, forward strand.
CTTTTCCCGTTAAGCATCTTCACTTCGTTCCTCCCTCCCTCCCAACTGGTTATTTGTAAGGCAGCAAATTATACTTGAAATTAAATCTCTTGACAGAGGGAACGAACCGGACGGATCAACAACTGAATGCAGGAATGGCAACAAAGAGAGAAGAAAAACATACAAATTATTTCAACGAAAATGAAATAAAATGTCATTAAATATTAACAAACACAGCAGCAAACGACAGACCCCAAGAACTGTGCCAACAAAAAAAAAAACGAAAATAAAATAATGTCGAAAAGTGTTTAAAGTCGCATTGCGAGTAAAAACCGGAAATACAATTTAAACAAAACAACAGCAAATGTTGAGAGAGTATCAAACGGAAATGAAAGCATAACAGAGGGGCGCAAAGTAGCGCAAAGCATTAAAGCATACTTTTAGGCACCCCATTTAAAACACACATGCCCTAAAGGCGACCGGAGACCCGGCAAATACACACATGCACACTAATACATATGCTCATACACACAAACGAACCATCACACACAGCTACACAAATATATGCCAATGACTGACTTTAAAACTGCAATGTTTGTGGCACACACACACACACACCCATGTGTGTAACCTACTAACTTATATATAAATAATATATAAGCTGGCATACATATACGCTCTAAAATATATTAACATATGTACAAGTCGCGGTGAATTCGGATGTGTGGTGTTAGCATATGTGTGTGTGTGTGTGCGCATGTGTTTTTATAGCTTTTGTTATTTTAAATTTAATCCGCTTAACATTTATTTTGTATATTTTTTAAAGTAACAAAAGATTTTTTACCCAATTTTCTTTTGGATCTGTTTTTTTTTTTTTGCTTTTAAATCTTTGTTTATGTGCGTGTGTGTGTGTGTAGGGACTTAATTCTCGGAGGTGTGTATAGATTGTGTGCGGCGTATGCAAACAGTAGCGTTTAAAATAATTGGAAATACTTTTCTATTTATAACATATGAAGGAATATGAGTTTTGGATATTTTCAATTACTTTATTTTTAGGGACGAAAAAAATTGATTTCTTTACTATATTTGATAATTTTAAGAATTTTTTTAAGAATTTCTAAAAATTAAAAAAAGCTTTAAAATTGGTTTATGGAAAAATTTAATTTACTTTATAACGAAATATTGATTTGAACATATTCTTATTTACCCAGATTTACTTAAATGGTCATCTGTAAACTGGGAAAAATTTGCCTGAACTTTGAAGACATAAAGTTCTTGAAATGGCAAAAAAAAAATTGTCAGTCACCCATTTGCAAAAGTAAGAAAAAAGGATATATTTTTAAAATATTGTAATTACCGCAATAAACTTTCACTGCAAGGTGAAAAGGGAATTTGTGGGGAAAACCATTAACCCATTCCCATGTTATTATTGAAGGTTTAATTCAAGGATCGGTTACCTCGACGTTTTCGGCTAACTTATTTGCATATTCGAAATAATATACGAGTAGATATGCATCCTACAAGGAAATGCGATGGAAGGGACAGGGATGCATATGACAAAAGGACTCCAACATTTTAAACAGCCACTATGCAGTAAGATACACTGATGTGGATTTATTGTCGGCAAAGAGAATTCGACGTCTGGTGTCTCGGCTTAACCCTGTAAGAGACCGAATAGCCACTATCCGCATCAAGGCGAAATATTTTTACATCACGCTGATTTGTGTACACTCCTTGAAGGAAGACAACGAAGAGAACATCAACTTATAAAAGCTTTGTGTCGGCTATAATCAAGGTAGCGAGTGGAACCGTTCTGGGAGGAAAAAGTGTCTTCGGAAGAAACGAGAGTACCAGTATATTGAAAATTCAAGGAATTGAGGTGAAATCCTAAAGTTATATTATAAAATTGATGCAAAAGTATTGGAACAGAGATCTTCGACTGTAAGGACAGAGATGGATATCTGATCTCGGACACTCAGAGTTTGCTGTAAATATGAAGGAATAGGGAAGGGAAGGAGAATGTTTGGGCTCCCCAATTTTTATCTTGACCTAGTTAGCCATGGAAAGCACCGCATGAAACATATTAAATATCCTACTCGGACTGAGGGGACAGACTCTAGATCTTCTGTATAACTTTCCCCTTAGTGGCTTATTCTTCTACGGCCTTGAGCGGGTCAGCTACAAAGAAGATGTTCCATTATTGCGGACTCCTCTTCGTCCTCACACATACGGCGGTAATCCGATATGGATCTATCCCATTTTCCTGTCAGGTGTCTGATATTGCAATGGCCTGTTAGAATTCCACAGGCTAATTTCAGGTCTTCCTGCACAGACCAACCATGTACGCCGATCGAGATCTACTTTATTTGGGCCATAGAGATATAGCAGTTACACAGCCGGTTCTGGAGATGAACGTCTGCTGGCTGTTTTTACATATAATCTTTCAGTAAACCAAAAAGGTAACAAATGGGCGGGATCACAGGTCTTGGCCCATCGTACCAGCCGTCTAAGGGCGGTTTGAATAAGGGGAGAGTCCAACTATTTACTAATAGAGTTCCGGCTTGCATAAAGTGTATTGTAAATCCTTGACCAATTAAGCTTCTGATCAAGGACAACACCTAAGTTCTTGGCCTCTGTTGAGAGCTTCAGTTCCAACCTTTTCAGTCTCGGTGACCTGAAGTCCTTTACCTTATATACACTTACGTCCTGCCTGTCTGAAGCTGTCGCATATTCCAACGAGATGGACAACCTACATACTTGTATTTATCCCTGAAGGGGGTATGCCATCCCACACTGAAGCCAGGGTTTTTAGACCAATAAGCCTATTGTCCTTTTTACTTAAGAATATTGAGAGAATAATTGATGTATATATCAGATCATCTCTTAAACCGGAAGTTCTGTCCAATATTCTGCATGGCGACTCGAAGGGAAAATCTACGGAAACTGCTTTACATTCGATAACTAGCCTCATTGAAAGATTCCTGAACTATAAGGAACATGCTCTCGTTGCCATCCTGGATATTGAGGGAGCTTTTTTAATGTCAAAACTGAATATGGAATTGACTCAATGGAACAACTGGAGATTAACCCAGCGGTCGTCGCCTTAGTTGATAAACCAATAATAATATTTCCAAGGTGGCGGCTCGCTGTACTTCACAAGGAAGAGTACTATCTCCACTACTATGGAACCTCAACATCAATACTCTCCTGAGGACGATAGAAAAAACGGGCTGCACAACCGTCGCATATGCGGATGACGTGGCACCAATAGATACCGGCAAGGATACCAAACTACTCTCTGAGCTTCTGGAATCTGAGCAGAAACTTCTTTTAAAATGGTGCAATGACTGTGGACTGTGTGTACACCCGAGCAAAACGAAACTGGTGCTATTCGTAGGGAGAAACAAAATCCCTCAATTTGCTCAATCGCACTTACACTCTCTTATAGTGCCAAATACCTTCGGTTAATATTGGATATTAACCTAAATTGCAATCTTAACACCAGGATTAGCAAAGCTTCAACGGTATTATACTACTGCAAAAGAGCAATCAGTCTCAATTAAGGAATTAGCTCAAAAACGTGAACTGGTTATATGATTCCGTTCTTAAACCCATCTTATTCGGCGCTAGATAGAGCGTCCCAAAGTCTGATATTTGAACGCATTATGAGACTGGTGGCAATCATGATAACAGGGGCACTTAGAACGACTCCAACTAAGGCACTGTTTACGATCCTAAACTGGTTAGCCCCGGACATTGAGGCGCGGAAAATAGCAGTAAACACCGCAATGTGTTTAGATAAAACATCCAAGCATGGATTACACGGATTACAACATACCAGAACCTGTCTTCGATCCGGGTTTCATAGGAAACATCCCGGATAGGTCCTACTATGATGATAATGTCCTAAACTTTGGCGAGGATGTCATTCTAATTTTCACAGACGGTTCGAAAGGAAAGAGCAGTCTGTTGAATCTTTTTGAAGTAGTTTCCAACTATCAATCAGACTACCGGATCACTGTAGCATAGTTCAGGTCGAAATAGCGGCCATTAGAATAGCCGTAGAGAAAATTCAGTATCGTGGGATACTGAGCGGCAATATTCATATTCTTACTGAAAATAAAGCGGCTATCAGATCTCTGGAGAACGTGTACACAACTTCGAGAAATGTTCAGGAATGCCGGTCGTCTTTTGAGGAGATAGCGAGACAGTCGACGGTTACCCTTACATGGGTTCCAGGAAAAAAACTTAATTTCCCTTTACACCCCATGAATGAGGTATGGGATAGTTTCTCGCGTTCTATTTTTAGATTCTCAACTAACGGCACCTACTTGTTTTATCGACGAATGCGAACGTCACTGTTTGAGAAGCTCTTACTAGACATGCCGATTGACTCGACACTAATACTGCGAAGTTGCTGTCGACAACATTCGAGGGGAACCGACAATGAAAGAAAATTTTTCTTTTAAGATGACTGGAGCCAGGTGTTGAACCTGTGATCTCCCCCATGGTCGCGTGTTCTAACCACTATACCACGGCCGGATCCAGGACATGAGGAAAAAAAATGTTAACCAAAGAGCTGATACATTGACAAGGGCCGCCACAACCACGATCTCGGTCGAAGTTTACGGTCTCATTGGGATCCCTCTCACAAAGGGGAAACAGTTAATTGCGGCGAAACTGAATCTCATTGTTAACGAGAGATGGGTAAATGAACCCACTTGCACGGCGACCAAACAAATTTGGCCTACAGAGAACACGATTTGTGCTGAACCTGTCCACCTGAGGAACATCATAGCTGTAACATACGGTCACTGGCCGGTTGGTAAAAACTTGAAACTACCCTACAACGATTTTTGTAGAATCTGCAGTAGTGAGAAGGAAGAGGCGACCTCGGAGCATCTTATGTGTCACCGCCCTTCTTTTGGTGACCTAAGATATGGAAAGCTTGGTCATAGCACACTTTTAGACAATACCTGTCTATCAGAAGGCGATTTGCGGAACATGCCTTCAAAATGTCTTGGTAGCAACGTTGACCGAACAGAATTGGAATATTTTGTGCGAAAATTTGAAAATGGGCTTCATACCAGGACACATGAGAGTTATGTTGAACGAAGCTGCCGAATTGACCTAACCTAACCTATATCTACGAGTTAAGAGAACCAATTCCGTTTTCTTAGGGTTCACCCCTAGACAACAGGTCTTGGCCCATCGTAGCAACGTACAAAGGGTAGTTTGGTGGGCAGAAATTTTCCACGTATAATGTTACCACTTAGTCCGCAGGTGTCACAATTTTCGTAACACGACTGGTACCTAGTATGCTCACAATATAGATCTTATTGGCCGAGTACTGCGGGATGTTACTGTGGCCATTCCAGGCATTGAGAAGCAGTCGGCAAAAATGGGTCTGATGGTAATTGCAGGCAAAACCAAGTTATTTGTTTCAACTAACAAGAGGTCTACGCGTTGGGGACGCTAAGTGAAAATTTACAACTATAACATTGAGTTGGTAGATGATTATGTCTACCTTGACATTCCAAGCTTTGAGAAGCAGTCGGCATAAGTGAGTCTAATGGTAATTGCGTACAAGACTAAGTTATTTGTTTCAACGGACAAGTGGTCTACCCATTTAGGGAGCTTAATGAACATTGACAACCACATATAACATTCAAAGGTAGACGATTTTGTCTACGTTGGCTCCACAGTAAACAAACATAATGAAGTCAGCCAAGAAATCAAGAGACGAGTATTGATTGAAACCGCTGCCACTATGCGCTAAGCAAGCGATTTAATAACTAAGCCCTGTCGCGACGAGTATAGAACAAATTCTATGAAACACTGACCCTACCTGTCTTGCTCTACAGCGCATCCTCCCTGGTAAAGACACAAGCGGAAGTCTTTGAGAGAAAATACTTCAGAAAATATTTAGACCCATCATTGTTAACGGCGGGAACCATCTTCGTATGAACCATAAGCTGTATAATGACATCGATGTAGTCAAGCGCGTTAAAATAGACCGAAAGCGCTGTTGTACGATTAGATCAAAATGCTACAGCTCTAAAAGTCTTCAGCAAACAACTAGAAAATCTGTTATGTTAAAGTGATATAGAAAACCTTTTCTGGGACACCCCATGTGCCATCATTTCATTGTAATTATTCCAATAGCCACTACTGTACATTACAGTTTCATACAATTTCATTTGAAAATTGCTACTTTATGTACTATTTTTTTTCTGCACATTCATATTTAGTTTTAAATTTGTATTCTTTGTTTGATTTTACACATTCCCTTGTATGGTCTCATTTTATTCCATGTACTAGTATATGGAATCTAAAACAGAAATAGAACTCAATGGGATTATAAGTGTAAATTTGACTAACAACAAGTTTCGTTTCCCAACATATACTATATATGGGGGCACTAAGGTACTTAGGCATAAATATATTTTTTCACCTAACACACTTATTACTGTCTTACTATTGTGAATTCATGTATGGATTCATTTGAAAAGTCAACCTTTATAGTAGTGCTGCCTTTTTGTTCTTAGGGAGTCGCACATTTAAATCCCCACATATATGTGTCAAACATTAGTTTGACTTTTTTCCTAAGTAATTGTGTTCAATTTAGCATAACGCTCTAGTTTCTACAAGTTGTTATGACAATTGCTTTAAAGCCAAAGTTGTTGGGGCCAACTGTTGTCATCGTAGTGAACAATCATAAAATGGTATTAAAAATAATATAATGTTGTGAAGTCAGGTGGACGTTATTTGCGACACTATACGCCACGTGGCTAGGCACATTGTATTCAAAGTTTTTAACTTAACTTATAATGAAATGAAAACGTGTTGGCAAACAATTCGTTATTTATAGGATGCTGTGATTTGACTTAGTGACAAGGTTAGGAAGATGAAATATATAAGTATATAAACTTGTATTGCTTAACAATATTTATAAGGGATAACTTCACCTCGATGATTGGAAATTTAACGAAATATTGCCAGTTGGTTGCTATTATATGTCAGTGAAAAATTGATGTCTATTTAATAACACGTATTTTTTTAATTAACAACTTTTGCAGTTCCAGCTTTCAGCTTTTTTTTTCAAATTTGGTTCTACTCGTAGTATTTATTATAATATTTTAAGAAAATTTATTTAATTCTTACGTCTGCAAAGTTCATCGAAGAGTAAATGCATACCTGTAATGAAAAGAAATATATGTTAGGATATGAAAAACTTAAATTTATATCAAATTCAAAACAGTTTCGCATGATTCATTTACAGGTTTGAATTTCAATTGAGTCTTAGTCTTAATGATCACATCCAAACCATTCAGTTACATATCGCACTAAAAGCTATCTACGTCTGATCACATAAACAATTATCGTTCACGCAGGTAATAAAGGATTCCCTCCCCCCCAAAAACAACAGTATTAACTCTATACCATCACCATTACAAATTCCGGTAGCATCTCCACCAGTAGCAACAGTGGATGCCTTATCATCATCAATTTCATTGTTTACATATGATTGTATAAGCAGCTTACGCAAAGGATACAAAAACCAAATCCTTTGCCAAATATAACTTGTGCCCTTTTGCACAAAGATTAGGCACGACGCAGTACCCAATGCTTTTCTAAGAAAAAGTCCCAATTTCTTCAAAATTCACATATCCTTACACACGTACATACTCGCGCTTTTGATATGTAAATTTCATTGGGGTTGAGGTAAAGCTGCAGGAATTACACATGATCTAAATTTCATAAAGGCAAACGAAACAGCAAAAACATTTAACCCTTTTTTGCGTTGTCGTTATCAACTGTGGCTGCTGCATAATGTTTGCGAAAGAGACAAGAAGAAGAAGTAAAGGGATTTCTTTAAGAGAATTTCCTTGGAAAGATTTTCTGTGTTTCAGCAGAAGAATGTTTAATATGGCAGCCAAAAAAGCGAATTCTATCAACTGATGAAATTGAAAGGGAGAGATGAAGTGTAAAAAAAAGTTATTGCATTTACGCTCCAGACAGACAGGCAGACAGACAGACAGACAGACAGACAGACAGACAGACAGACAGACAGACAGACAGACAGACAGACAGGCAGACAGACAGGCAGACAGACAGACAGACAGACAGACAGGCAGACAGGCAGACAGACAGACAGACAGACAGACAGACAGACAGACAGACAGACAGACAGACAGACAGACAGACAGACAGACAGACAGACAGACAGACAGACAGACAGACAGACAGACAGACAGACAGACAGACAGACAGACAGACAGACAGACAGACAGACAGACAGACAGACAGACAGACAGACAGACAGACAGACAGACAGACAGACAGACAGACAGACAGACAGACAGACAGACAGACAGACAGACAGACAGACAGACAGACAGACAGACAGACAGACAGACAGACAGACAGACAGACAGACAGACAGACAGACAGACAGACAGACAGACAGACAGACAGACAGACAGACAGACAGACAGACAGACAGACAGACAGACAGACAGACAGACAGACAGACAGACAGACAGACAGACAGACAGACAGACAGACAGACAGACAGACAGACAGACAGACAGACAGACAGACAGACAGACAGACAGACAGACAGACAGACAGACAGACAGACAGACAGACAGACAGACAGACAGACAGACAGACAGACAGACAGACAGACAGACAGACAGACAGACAGACAGACAGACAGACAGACAGACAGACAGACAGACAGACAGACAGACAGACAGACAGACAGACAGACAGACAGACAGACAGACAGACAGACAGACAGACAGACAGACAGACAGACAGACAGACAGACAGACAGACAGACAGACAGACAGACAGACAGACAGACAGACAGACAGACAGACAGACAGACAGACAGACAGACAGACAGACAGACAGACAGACAGACAGACAGACAGACGTGTATGTTTGATCATATTTTGTGCGTCTTCATTATGATTATTTGGAGTTTTAGTTGTGTTCCTTCCAGATCCCCCTTTAGGTCTCTTTTCCATTGTATTTGTCGCGTTCTTAAGGTAATAAAAGTGTTAAAGTTTGTTGCGGAAATTTGCGGATGTGCGTGTAGTTTTTAATATACTAAACCGCTTTCTTATTAAATCCTCAAACTTAGGTAAGAGGGTAAGTATAATTTCATAAGTGAAAAACTGCAACGACCCCAATTATCTCGACCCAAATTATCTTAAAACCAAATTTGTTTAAAGATTTTTAAGATGATTGCCCCATTTCCGTCGGTCCGGCTGGCTGGCCGGTTGGCTTGCTGGTTGGAAGGATAACTGATGGGCTTGATAATTTGAGTAAACCTTAACTGATCTTTATGAAAATTTAACAGTTTAAATATTTTCCAAAATGAAGTTACGTTATTGTAAATAAGCAGAATTGCCCCACCCTTTCTGGTACCTCCCATGCAAACTTACCTATTTATGGATATTTCTTCCATTACTTCCAAACGAAACACTACATGATCATGAACTTTGGCGGACTAATAATCTAATAAAACCAGGTAAAACTACAGAAAATCGGAACTTTTGCCGCGCCCCTTATGCCACCTCATTGTATATAAATGACCTAATTCAACGTAATATTCCCACAAGCATATTTTTTTTAGTCAAATTTTTTCCAAGGACTATGTTGCTCTACCGCTTCTGGGATGTCTTATACAAAATTACCAACATATTTTTGGGAAAATTAATATTTTTCTCATAACATTTAAACGAAAAAATGGAGTATACTTGAATGTGGTCAGTTGGATTATCTTGTAATCCGACGCAAAACCTCGGAAAACCGAAATATTAGCTTCAGACGGTTTTTCATACATATCATTTTTGTAAGAGATATTGAATTGAACTTTTTATAACTGTTGTTAGTTTTGCTACATGTCTGTAAACTTCTGGCCATACGACCGAGAGTCCTATTCCCGATCCTTTATGCTACATAAGTAATTTATTTTTCAATTTCATTAACTCGAGAGTAAAACAATGTCGTACATAGGGTGAGGGTATTCATCAGTCACTTCACCTCATTGAAATTCCTGTACTGGCTTAAATAGTTTTTAAGAGCCCTGCTGGACATTTCAGCTCTGTACTACCATTAGAAGTATTTTTGGCCGCGCCTCCATACAAGCGGATCCACTGTGCAGTGGTTTGAGAGCAATACTTGTCGTTTGATATCTAGGCTGACAATAATATATTTGTTTACAGTGAGGCCAAGGTACACAAAATCATCTACCACTTCAAAGTTGTAGTTGTGAAGATTCACGCTGCGTCCCAAACGAGTAGACTTTTGGTACGCGAGCTGCATGTGACTTTTATTAAGGATTGCATCAGTCGTGTTTACTGCAGCTTTGCGCATGATCATCGTGGACTTGTCTAAAGCCTCGGTTGGTTGTTAAATACCTCTGTCAGATTTTTGCCTATTTTCACTAAAGACTTTTTGTCGGTCAGTGTCATCCCCCAAAGTTCTATCAGCTTTGCGAGAGTACCAAACTCGGCTAAAGCATTTTATACTTTATGTTGTAGCGGATAGTCGAATTCAGCTTTGTAATAGATAAACAGATGGTAGGTGCCGATCTGCATTTCTTAGGTCCTCTTCAGGATTTGTCGTAAAGTGAATAACTGATCGGTCGTGATTTTACCATTTTTAAAGCCTTCATACACATTGCTCGCTCATCGACGCCGAGTCTAAAAAGATCTGAAGACAGTCAATCGGTACCCGCAGCTTTGTTGCTTATATGCCGTGCAATTGCTGTGCTCATCTCTTTTATGCTAGGTGTAAGACAATACACTCGTAGTCGATGTTTGGCGTGATTTCGTCACTTATGGGGCCTTTTGGAACAAGCAGAGTAGAAAAGCCCCCCCCTTTTTTCAGAAGATTAGGAAATGTTTAACCAGCTCGCGATTAAATTTTAGTGTTTGTAATGCATGATGCGCATTGTGTAACGCACCAGTATAATTTGTACTAATTTTAACTCATATCTCATATCTGCAAAATTGTTAACATATCATTATAGCTTTATAGGTTTACCAATAAATCTTTCGGTAAGATTTAAATGAGTCTTTGTTCTTAATGTATGCGTTGTATGACTGTCTCTCTACAACACAAAGATTATTTTGTGCTTTGACTACCTACTGGCAACATTTGTGTTACCCCAACAAGGCAGTAGCAGAAGGTGGCAAAGATGAATTTCTTTTATTTAGAATTTACCCGAAACTCTATACGTCTGTCTGGTGTCTTGGCAACTTTTCAACAATTGATTTTCTCTGTCGTGGGTTCCCTTTAATGAGATTTTTAAAACCCAACGGCGTGTAACAAAATATTTTTTTTTGGTACAGAATTTATTACAAAAAAATAGTCTTTTAAGATTTCTTTTGTGCTACTTTTTCCGCAGCTATAATAAAATTATATCATTACTTGTTAGAATATGTGGTGTAAGCATCTCATGTTACTAGAGGCAAATGCGATGTTATTTTATAATGAAATACAATTACGTATGACAATGTTTTGTTCATTTACATATAAATGTTAATAACATAATTAAATGGTTTCTAGGATTGATATGCATAATATTGGATTATAATCACACAATTCTTTAACTTATGGAAAATGGAATGCTTTATTGATTGATCGTATTGCATGTTGCTCATATGTTAACCAAAATTAAAACTTATTTGACATTTTTAGAGTAACAAATTACACTATGCAACAAAGAGAAAAATCTTCGACCAAAGTATTTCTTTCTTACTTTCTTTCGATTACAAAAATAGTCTATATTATTTTTACTTTTGTAATTTTTCTTTAAATATTTTAAATAAAAATTATAATTTTTGAGAATTTTGTTTTATAGACATTGGTATTACTCCAGTAAATCGGACAAGTGGTTTTTGAGATATGCTTAAATATGTGAAACGAGATATTCCAAAGTGGAAATTTTTATTAAAAAAAAATTCACAAAACTTTGCCTTAAAAAAATTTTAACGACTATTTTTGTAATCGGAGCACATTAAGTAACGAAAAAAATGGATATACTGATGTCGATTTTTTTTTTTATTTTGTTGCATAGTACAATTTATTTTGTGTAAATTTTGACTCTTCTACCTAAAAAAAACTCATAAAACCCATTATGATAAAACTTTATTATTTCTTTTAATTAAGAAAAAGCTTTCTTTCAACTTTTTTTGCACTCAAAGATATGAAGCCGCCCTACTGTGCTGCAGTGAAGTCAAGCGGTCACATCGGTACATTGAATCCGGAGATTCCAATCCACTGGCATGCTCTCCTGAAGCCAGATATTCTCTATGAGCTGTTGCATGCTTGAAACAAGCTCATCTCCATCCACCTTAAACAACTCATCTGGAAGACCATCAGCCCCAGTGGCCTTGTTGTTTTTTAGGCGGGATATGGCAGTTGTTATCTCAGCTTGGCTCGGAGGTGGACACTCGATGTTATCATCTCGGATTGATACACAGTCTTCATCAGCCGAGTTTTCAGACATCAATAGGCTGCAGAAGTGATCTTTATATATTCTTAGTACGCTCTCGGAGTCAATAACGAGATGACCATCCTTGTCTTTACAGGAGGGAAGACCTGTTCCACGTACCCTACCATTTATCTTCTGGTAGAATTTTCGGGATTCACCTCTGTTCCTGTAATCTTCAATACACACATTATTCCGCTCCTTAAGCTCTCGTATTTTTCGCCTGAAGAGTCAAGTCGCCTCCCGCCTTTTCTCCCTGTACTTTTCATGAACAGCTCGCATTGCCATTGGCTGCAGTTTGGCCCTGTATGCAGCATATTGTTCCCGGGTGGCATCGCTGCATTCGTCATCGTACCAGGCATTATCGTTAAAGGGCTTCACATACCCCAGTACGGACCGCGCAGTCCTTTCCATCGAGTGGGCAATAAATTGCCATTGCGCGCTGGTATTTTCGGGAGTTGGAGCATCAAGAAGTAGTCGAGTGAGTTGGTCGGAATAGGAGGTGAACAGTTTATACCATCGTCATGGATTGGAGCGGGGTTTTCTGGAGTGGCGTCCATATTCAGCAGATTTCTGAAATGTTCTCGCCATATCTTCAGAACGTTATTCGGGTCCGTCACTAGCTGGTCATCACTGTCCTTGCAGGAGTCCAACCTTGTGACACGCATTCTCGCCTTAACTCTCTGATAGAATTTTCAAGCTCTACTTCGGAGCAGCTCTGTGCACTTATCCTGTCTCTTCTTTAGCTCATTCTTTTTCTGTCTGAAAAGACAAATTGCCTCTCGTCTCTTCTCCCTGTGCCGTTCATGAACAGCACCCCTAATCACTCGTACGTCCAGAACACTAGATGCGTGCATTCCATCGACTACCACATGACCTATCTGATTCCTCGTCAATTGATCTAGAGATAACCATGTTGCCTTATGAATATTTTTATGGTCAAATCTAGTGCTGTTAACTACCATATTTCTTGCCGCAGAGAAATCAATCAGTCTGCCCATTGTTCGACGTTTCGGTGTGCAGACTGAATTTTCCGATGGTAGGCTCAAATGCGGTTTCCCTGCCTATTTTAGCATTAAAATGGCCTAGTAAAATTTTAATGTCATGGCTCGGGCTAAGGTCATATACATTTTCTAGGCTCTCGTAGAACTCGTCTTTGTCCTCATCGCTTTTCTCTTCTGTCGGAGCATGGGTACATATAAGTGTTATGTGGAAAAACTTTGTTTTGACTCTTATGGTGGCTATACGTTCACACTCTGGGTTGAACCTTGAGACTAGGTGTCGCAGTCTCTTGCCAACCACAAATCCACATCCAAACTCGTGGTTGTCTGCATGGCCGCTTTAGTAGATGTCGCACGTCTTCATGCGCAAGCACCCGTGTCCCGTCCACCGGATTTCCTGTAAAGCGGTTATGTCAGCCTTGTATTCTTCGAGGACTTCCGTCAGTTGGATGGAGGCACCTAGTCTATTCAAACATTCCAGGTGCATATCCTTAAATCATGGTCCTTAATTCGTTTGCGGTGGTCGTCAACATTTTGGGAAGTCCATTTTATTCTTTTCTTACTTCTTTTCATTGCAATAGTTTAAAACGTCGGTGGCGGGTTGCAAGCCCAGCGCACCTTGTCGCAGTTTTCTCCTCCTGCCAGGATGATCAGGTTACCGCTCGCTCTGAGCAGACGTGCCTGGGCACGCTTCCAGGCGTCACCACGTAGAGGTACTCCGTCCGCAGTAGTACTACGAATACGAAGCTGTGTGAGTAGACTTGAAGTGCAATTGGCAAGGATCACTCTGGGTTTGCCAAGTAAACCGATCAGAAGCTTTACCTTCCATCACACTCCCGACGCCCTTCGTGTTACCTGGTTTTACTATCTATTTTACGCTTAGGCTTACATTTTAGGTCAATCCCTACAAAAAATATAACCTAATATGCACATTTGAAAACAAAAATCATCTATAAGTTGAAACTACCATTTGACAAATCTTCATTTCGATCTCCCAAACAAAACAATGCTGTTTAAATTGCCCTACGAATAACATCAAATACTAATAGCACCAAAATGTATGTCTACATTAAGTAAAACACACAACCGTAAAACCCATATTTCACCAAATCTATTGCCTACTTATAGACGTGTTTGTAGAATACGAAAACGTGCATACTTATAGGATTTGTCGAAATCGCATCAAACAGCCTTAAATGATAACCAAAGCTGACTGACATTTATTCTAACACCATAACCAACGATACTTGCAAGCAAAATCGCAGACATCTAACATGTAATATGATTTAAGCATTACACGAAACATTTAAATGCTGATTACTAACATTTTCGTACAGTTGATGTCATCAGCCGCAATTCTGTACAAAATGTCAATGTACCCCCATAAGGACTCTTATGTACAAGTAGGCTTAGGTGGCATATAATGTTGCATATTTATAATAGAAACTGGAAAGGGAATATGTAGCAAATTTCTAGGGATCTTCTTATATGTGAAGTGAAATTATTAGGTCAAACGTGTGTAGAAACTTAAATAGAATGTTGCAAGGATTACACAGAGATTTAAGAAATTTATCAATATGTTGAGGGATATGATTGAATACTCAATCATATGTGAACATATGTAATGAATAAGCTAATATTTGTTCATAATTTAATTTTAATTTTGTGTTGTCTTCACAAGAACATTTCGTTGTCGTTGTAGGCACAGTATTTTTTTGAATGCTTACTATAAGTCATTTCAATTATATATAAAAATCCTGTATAACTTAGGCACCTCATCGTTAAATTTAAAACTTTTATACTTGTATTGGTTTATTTTATGTTAATGCACGTTTACAGATTATATCTAACACCACGTTAAGATTTTATAACAAAAATACCCAATAAATTCGCTTTGTTAGCGCTACAAATTTTCGACAATTTTATAGTATTTCCTCTAAAAGGGTGTTGATGAGCTAATGATGACAGTGAAATGAGTCGACTGACATTAAACTGTAATAAGATTATTTTAATGTCAGCTTTGCAATGATTTTGGAAAATATATATAACTTTATTTAATGCGTGATAAATTCACTGTTTATAGACGACTTCCGGTTCGTTCGTTGTTTACTTTAACGTGCAATTTTATTGATTTATTTTATGCAACAACAACAAAAAGAGACATAATAAAAGGTGATTGACTTAAAGTACAGCGGCAGCAAAAAGTTGGAGATATTTGAGAAATCTGTAAAAAGTTTACTCTGGCATCGGTGAAGTAACATTTCAAGGGCATTATACCCGGCATCACACCTTTAATAAAATTATGGGCAATTTTACATGAAAGGAATATTCTGAATAGGTTAGGTTAGGTACATTGTATGACAGAACACTGCCAATCCCACTAAGGCTAATGATGCGCATTGTAATACTTACAATTTCCCCTGTAGCAATTACGCACTAACTATTTAGCAAGTTCGACTTTTTATGGCTGATCAGTCCTACAGTATATCCTCTTGGACTTCGGTGCTAACTATATAGTTAACGAATACTTTAGTTCTTAGTTCAGCTAATAGTAGGCAATTCATGGTCTTTTGTTGTATCTGCATCTTCATCACTGCAGTATATACAGAAAGTCTCCAACAATGTCACGTTTGTGTTCCAATGGTTGCGGATAATCCACTTTTCGGCAAGTAAAGTAGTGGCTTAGTCCTCATGCCGTTCACCTGCGGCCAGAGGACCCTAGACTGCTTATGTGTTAGAGTGAGTCTCCATTTATCATTAAATATATTATCGGCCTGATGTGCAGACGGCAGGTAGAGATCGGCATATCAATGATTTATTTTGCCAGAAGAAGCTATGCTATAGTAATCTGTCTAACTAGCTTCTCAGTTATTCAATTGCCCGGAATGTCACCTGATGTCAAAAAACTCAGGCATCACCTATAATGATGATTGCCATATCTTCACCGTTAGGGATATTGCAAATATGGCTTCCAGGGATTTCATAGCATCCTGGGTATGTCTGTATGTGCAGATTCTAGGGAGGGTTTTAACACTATTTTCAGTAGTTCACCAACCTTAAGTACTTACTCTTCTTCGCTTCTTCTCCAATTAGTCACAATTAGTTCTGTAAGGTTCTCAGTAACCTGGTCTTTCCAACGGAGTTTTGGTCGCCCTCTTCTGCGCCGTCCATCGATTTCATTGTCAAAGACTTTTTGAGCTGGAGCTTTTTTGTCCATGCGTACAACATGACCTAGCCAACGCAACCGTTGCATCTTAAAGCGTCTGACTAAGTCAATGTCAGTGTACAGCTCCTACAGATCATGATTCATACGACACCGATACTTTCCATTTACGATGATGGGCCCATATATTTTGTGTCGTAACCCTGAAATCTAAACCATACATTAAGACAGGTACAACCAGTATCTCGTATAGCTGGATTTTTGTTCGTCGAGAGAGGGCTCTGCCATTGAATCGCTTGCTTAGTCCGTAGTAGCATTAATTAGCAAGCGGGATTCTTATCTAGATTTCGAGGCTGACATTATTTTTTTGTTGATGGTAGAGCCTCGTTACATAAAATTATCCACCACATCGAAATTATAGTTGTCAACGTTCAAGCAGTTTCCTAAACGAGTAGAATCTTTGTTCGTAGAAACTAATAACTTCGTTTTGTCCTCGTTCACCGTTGGACCCATTTTCGCCGATTCCTTCTGTATACCTGAGAAGGCTGCAGCCACATCCCACATGATGTCTACGTCATCAGCGTACGCGACTAGCACGTGGCTTTTGTTGACTATCGTGCCACTCGTATTTACTGTTGCTTTTTTTTGTTATCATCTCCATTGCTATGTTGGAGAGGTCGCACGATAGGCCGTCGCCTTGCTTTAGGCTCCGTCTGGTATAGAATGGCTCCTTAAGTTTCTTGCCAGTCTCCACTAAAGACTTCGTGTCAATCAGCGTCATTCCGCAAAGGCGTATCAGCTTCGCTGGAATACCAAACTCAGCCGAAGGCAACTTTATAGTCGACGAAAAGATAGTACGTGTGAATCTGTTTTTCTTAGGTATTTTCCAGGAATTGCCAAGTTTGAATATCTGGTCAGTTGTTGATTTACCAGGTCTAAAGTCATACTGGCTTTAGTCTTTCTAATAGCACTCGTAACAGGATCTTACATGCGATAGGTATATTCGGCTGATCCCGCGGAAGTTGGAGCACACACTTGTATCACCTTTTTTCAGCACAGGACATAATACGCTTGGATTCCAATCGTCGGGCATGCACTCTTTAAGCCAAACCGTGCGTTGGAGCTGGTGCATGCTCGTTATCAGCTTCTCACCACCGCACTTGAAGTGCTCTGCCGGAAGCCCGTCGGAACCGGCTGCCTTAAAGGCCGCGATATTGCTCTTTTTACCTCGGCTTGACTTGGTGGTAGGCAATCTATGCCGTCGTCGACTAGTATCATGATACCTTTACGTGCGCTGCCTTCTGGAACCAGCAGTTGCTGGAAGTGTTCTCTCCATATACGCTGCACACTCTGCTTATCTGTGACCATATTTCCATCCTTGTCCTTACGTGAGGGGAGACCATTACCGTAGCTTTTCGCTTTTACTTTCTGGTAAAATTTTCGGGCCTCACCTTTATCCCTGTATCGCTCTATATCCTCGTTCTCACGTTCTTTTTCCCTTAAATAGCTGTCCCGCCTGTTTTACTGTCTCCTTGTTCCGTACCCTAATAACACGGGTAATAATTGGCTATAGCGTTGCCCTATAAGCAGCATCCTGTTCCTCAAACGCTATGCGACATTCTTCATCGTACCAGGATTTGTCTGAGCGCCGTTTTTCGTATTCTGGCACGGTTGTTGTGGCGGTTGTCATGGAATGCGCAATATACTGCCACTGTGTATCGGGAATGTCAGAAATAGAGGCGTTGTGTCGTAGACATATCATAGGATATGAAAGTTGCGTCCCTCGGAAAACATTTATGACTTAACTATTTGTTAACCGATTTTTACAAACAAATATGCGTTTAACTCGTGACAGCGTGCGCTTTCTGAATAAAATAGTAAACATTAGGGTGTCCTTATAAAATAGTGGCTACAAACTTTGTCAAACTTAAAAAAATAGTGAAAAAGTCACAAAAGTTTGAAATTTCGAGGCGTAAAACAGGCAGATATGACAAGTTATCAATACAAATATATATCGTTGAAAAACCCGAAGTATCTTCTCTCTAAAACCGCTGAGAAACTTAAAATCGGTTGATATTCAACCACGTTACTGGCTTTTAAGTGCGTAAAGATACAAGAAACCGGTATCCTGGTGGTCTTTGTGAGCTATTTAGATTGCCTAGATCCGTTCAGATTGTATTGGTATGTTCACGAAAGTTATTCAACTTGACCATAGCTAATTTTTTGGCGAACATTGTTAGTAAAAAATTTTGACTCCCTCAAAGTAATGCCCAAAAAAGTGAAAAATTTAAATTTTTTCTTAATTTATTTTTGAAAAAGTGCAGGGGTAACCAACCTTTTTGACATAAATTGTTAATAAAGTTAGAGCGCAAAACTCCCAGCTACAATATTGCCGAATATAGTATAGCGCTATCACGAAGTGTGAGTTAGCTGTTGGACAAAAACTGATGACACCTTTTTTCGAGGGGCTCATTGATTTTGAGAATCTTTTGGGATCCATAAAAAAAAAATTGGTCACCAATCTCGCCAAACTGAGTGTAGGGTTTTATTACCCTTCGATAGTAGAATCGAACCTTTACCGTCAAGTTGTTGTGTTTTACAAAAAGTCTTCATTTGTTGCATAGTGCTATCATACGATTAATTTGATTTTTTGTGTTTTGATTGGGTGATAGAAAAGTTGCCTTGTGTATATCTTTGTGATGGAATCTGGTTCCTCTCACTACCAGAGAGAACAATTTAATGTCGTGGCTAGGGCAGCGGTCGTATGTTTTCTCTAGGCGCTCGTAAAATGCATCTTTAATCTCAGCGTGATGTAGAAATATTTCGCCTTGATGCGTATTACGGCTATTCGATTACTAACAGGATGGAATCGCGAAACAAGATGTATGAGCCTCTATCCAACTACATATCCACATCCAAATTCGGGCTTTTCGGCATGGCCGCTGTAATGGATGTCACAATTTTTACGTCGCGAGCTTGTTCTTATCATCTTATCTCCTGTATGGCGGTGATGTCAGCCTTATATTTTTTGAGGACATTCGCCAGTCGGACATTGGCACCTTCTCTATAGAGAGTCCGGACGTTCCAGGTGCATATCCTTAAATCATGGTCCTTATTTCGTTTGCGGGGGTCGTCAACATTTGGGGGGTTCCGTTTGTTACTTTTTCTCTGTCGTGTTTTCTTAGCCAGTAAAGCACCTGAACGCGGGTGGCTAGCCCAACCATCAGGGTTCGTCGTTCACTATCAGCCGCTATTCATGATAAAAAAAAGTATCACGAACAACGTTGCCCAGGTGCCATCACGAAGGATGTTGTGAGTTGGCTTGAGATGCAAGATTCACTTTACATCCCCAACGGCATGGAATTCATGTAATAAAAATAAAAAGTGATTCACCTCCATCATTGATGTCGGTATCCGCCCATATACTGCGGTGGGCGTTGTCATAAAACCAACCAGATATCCTGGTGGAAGTTTCTAGCGAGAGGCTAATGGCATTAGTATCGCTATCACTAACTACAATGGATGAATAGGGCAAAAGTCTGGTGTCCTTGGCACTTTATACCACATATTCGGTAGTCGACCGTCCATGGATCATGCATCGCAGGACCGCATCTGTTCCATCCTTCGCAAGATGGAGAGTCAGATTGACAGATTCTGCCTAAATTCAATGAAAATTGACTGATTTCGTGACCACTCTGAATTCAGAATAAGATAATAAAATAAAATTATTGTAATTAAAATGGTAGCAGGATAAGAAAAATTGTCGCTGGTACAAAATGTATTTGTTATAATAATATGTGTTACAAGAAGGGTTCAGTACTTAATCCAAATCTATTTAAAAAAATGTACAAAAATTTACTCTAATTTGTATGAATAAGATATAGAAGAACTTTATAAACTTTACTATGTAAAATTCAATTGGTGATAAATTAACAAATCCATAGCAAACTAATGATGGCTTTCTAAGCGCAACTTTTCAACTTGTCATACTTAATAAACCACATAACGGAACACTAAATATTTCTAATAAATCTTTAAACCAACCTACTCGGACCTTAATAAAGCACCACAAATCAAGCAATACAAATCTTATAATAATATCAGCAACGCCACAACTCGCCTGCTTAAAAATTATTACAAGAAATTGTATCAAAAACAAGTTGAGGGCATAAGCCGCACAAAAATCACAGAGAAAATATAATAAAAAATAAAATCAAATGAAAACACTACACGAAACGAAAAATACAAGAAAACGAACAAAAAGTATAAATAATTCAATCTGAAACAATTTATGCGCGAAATGAAAAACGACTTCCTAAGCGATAACGATAACCCAAAATGTAATAGGCAGTCAAGCAGCACCCACTCCTCCAGCAGCAACTGAATAACCTCTTGTTAGACATTCCAAGGGAGAACACCGGCAGACCCTAGCACCATATCGTCCGCTACCAACATCACCCCAACCACCACCACTACCGTCTGTAATAGCAACTGAGGTCACACTCTAGACATTTACAGTTGTAGCACAGTAACCGAATTCTTGTCGCTTCTTAATTTCACTTTTCGTTTTGTTGTAATAGAAATCGAAATCAAATCGAAATAAACATTAAATCATAAAAATTGAACTCATTTGTAACATAAAAATCACATTAACACATTACGCACAATGTTTTTTGTTTTGTCTTCGTTAACTGTTGTTGCTGTTGTAACTGGAGCTGTTACATTGCTTTGGTTTTCCGGGCGGGGAGGAGAGTGGAATGAAAACACACAAGTAAATAGTACAACATTACATTACTGCAGAGGTCTAAGTGAATTGCGATACACAACACAGAAGAGTGTGTATATTAAAGAAAATTCAATGAAATTTAGGGAAATGGAACATAGCAATAACGAATGAGCATAATGTATACTTGAATACCTATGATACTTTATAAGAAGGAGAGAAAATAAACACTGTTTGACAAGGGAAGGAAAGCCAACATTTTTTGGGCGGTTTTGGTAGATAGGTACAAAAATTGGTGTTATGATTTGATACAATAGTGGGAAGAAAGTGTAAAATTAAAAGTGCTACGAATCTTTTCGATAACAAATCGATTTATCGCTGTGTGAAGATTTTGTAGCTCGTGAATTTACTTCTACTTAATCCACACTGAAAAGGTCCAATAAGGCTCGTTGATAGGGTCTTCCATATAACGCGGCAACTATCGCGACAGAACCTTGTATGCAACAGTTGACAGTTGGAGTACGCACTTGGATCGCCTGTCCTATGCCCAGGAAAAAACGATAAGATTTCAATTATGAGGCAAAAATTCCTTGAGCCAAAACGTGTCTATGAGCCTTTGCATGCACATTACTAGCTCATCGCCATCAGCCTTAAAAAAGTCTGCCTTGGTCAAGGATCCTTCAAGGTTTTTCCATAGGTTTTGATAAGTCAAGATGCCGCCAAAGCTTTTTGGGGGCCATACCTCATCCGCGCATTTTCGACCCAAATCGACCCACTGTGTGCCGGCAGTCTATTTGCATCCGTAGTTTTATTATTCTTAAGCTGTAATGACTTCGTTCAGGCTCTGTGGTGGACAATCTACTCCGCCATCGACGACTGGCCTCACTTGTGCACTCAAAAACAAGTAGAACAGAATGTTATTTCCTCTATTCTTGCAGAACACCCTGCGTGTCTGTGTTCAGATTTCCAGCTTTACATTTAATCTATTGTTAGAGTTTTCGGTTTGTCCTTTATTTTTGTACACCTCCCATAACATACCTCCCCTTCTCTCCATAGATGGTCTTTCTCATCTTCCTAAGTCGTCCCCTCACAGAAAGCGTTAGCATTAACTGCAGTGTTGCCTTGTATGCAGCACCCTTTTCTTCAGACAATGCACGACATTATATATCGTAGCTGAACTCATATGAAGCAGTTATCATAAATGCCCATTATGTTGCCACTGATTCTCGGGAGCATCAATAATTTTGACTTAAAAAAACTTAATTTCCCTTTGCACCCCATGAATGAGGTATGGGATAGCTTCTCGCGTTGTTGTGAATTAACACGCTTTCTATTTTGAGATTCGCAACTAACGGCACCTACTTGTTTATCGACAAATGCGAACGTCACTGTTTGAGAAGCTCTTACTAGACACGACGATTGGATCGACGCTTAATACTGCGAAGTTGCTGTCAACAACATTCGAGGGGAGCCAACTATGAAAGAAAATTTTATTTATTTTTTCTTTTAAGATGACTGGAGCCAGGTTTGAACCTGCGATCTCCCGCATGGTAGTCGCGTGTTCTAACCACTATGCCACGGCCAGTCCCATAATTTGACAGTTGTCTGAAATAGGCATTGACTATTTCGGTGGTATACAGCCTTTCAATGTCAATCTTATTTTGCGTATCGTTACGAGAATTTTTGATACTGCCACATCTCGTGCGTACATTGGGTACAACTGGGTTGAGATCCGAGTCTGTATTTGTACGACATATCACACTCACGTCTATGGAGCGTGAGACATGCTTTTCATCGATTTTGTGATCAGAGGATATTTAGTTTCATAGGGCTGCTAACGTCACACACAGAGGCTAGCGTTGAGCTTCAGCGACATCTGACCAGTGGTATTGCTCGGCGAACACGAGATCTGTCGGACGTTGGAAAAAACGATCACAGAACTCAAAATGTAAGATTTTTCTTTGTTAAATGTTTTTTTTTTGGGACATAAATTCAAGTTAAATTGCTCCTTATATTCAACACATAGTTGTTTAACATATTATGTTCGAGTAGAATCGGACCATCAACAAAAAAACTTAATTTCCCTTTACACCCCATGAATGAGGTATGGGATAGCTTCTCGCGTTGTTGTGAATTAACACGCTTTCTATTTTTAGATTCACAACTTACGGAACCTACTTGTTTATCGACGAATGCGAACGTCGCTGTTTGAGAAGCTCTTACTAGACATGCCGATTGATTCGACACTTATACTGCGAAGTTGCTGTCACCAACATTGGATGGGAGCCGACAATGAAAGAAAAATTTAATTATTTTTTTCTTTTAAGATGACTGGAGCCAGGAGTTGAACCTGTGATCTCCCGCATGGTAGTCGCGTGTTCTAACCACTATGCCACGGCCGGTCCCGGACCATCAATACAAACTGCCAAAATTAGTCCACTCCAGCGCCACATACCGGGTCCATATATACACAAACTTTGTTCACTTGATCAAACAAACATACATTCTGAATTTCAGTTAAATTGGTCCATCCATTAAAATTTTCGATATAAATCCACCCCAGCGCCACGTAGTGGTATGAAAATACAATAGTACCTATTAGCAGACCTATCAATTATAAA
This sequence comes from Muscina levida, assembly GCA_964034835.1. Taxonomy (NCBI): domain Eukaryota; kingdom Metazoa; phylum Arthropoda; class Insecta; order Diptera; family Muscidae; genus Muscina; species Muscina levida. The sequence goes on from OZ035881.1 coordinate 28,311,754, forward strand.
TACAAAATTCATACAGATTGGTTGAGCCGTTTCAAAGAATTTCGCGTAACTCGGGTCAGCCTCTTACATGTATTTCTCCCAAATTTTTAAGGATACTCAAGGATAACAAATGGAATGGACGTTTTTTTGCACACATTTCTCGTGAAAAGTCAAAACGAATTATAAAATGCTGAGATTGTCTTCTTTTGTTTGATATCTATACCCACATTGTACGTACAAATAAGAAAATTGTTTATCCTGGCATATCCTTTAAAATAGTAAAAGTCCTGAAAAAAAGGAAACGAAATCTGCGGTTAAAACACTGAGTACGCAGTTTACTATACAAAGTCACTACTATCATCTGTATATAGTTTTATTCTCGATTTCAATGGTGTAACACGGCGTCATATACGTGGTATTGGGTATACGATTTCTATTACGATTTCTATTACTGGTTATGGGAATTTAACCTGGTTTTAAAGTTAATATCTTTTTCTAAAAGTCTAAAACATTTGGAACATTTTAGTTGGAAAGGTTTATCGGTACAACGAACCGAATAGACGTTGGTGGCTGCTAATGATGAGTCAAAATCAAAAATTAACAAAAAATTCACTGTAGTAACTATAACCAAAAAAAAAATTGCATGAAACTGTCATTGTAACTCAAAAAAGTAATGTTGGGGTTTCGATTTCCCTTTCCCAAATTGGGGCGAAAACGACACCCGGCCTTGTTTTAAACAAATTTAAAGAAAAAAACCATCACAGCGTTATTAAAACATAATTTATGTGATGGATTTTTTGATGTAATTACTCAGGTTTTAATGTATTTAGGATTTGTTTTGTAGCATGTAGTTTATTGACTAGCTTCAATAAAATATTACTATGGTGTATCCTTCCCCCTCTTAGAAAACAAATTCCCCTACATTCACAATCGAATATTTGGCTCAATAACACACACACACACACACATGCATACTATCCTTACGCTGTACAATTCAGGATAACAGTGAAAAAGTTACATTGGCAAACGGCAAAGAAAAATCAAATATTAATGTTACTAGAAACGAATTTCCAAACAAAACAAAACATTAAATACAATTTACGAGTGTTGTTTCTTTTCGTCGTCTATGTGAGATTGCGATATCGTGTTTGCTGTAGCTCTTGAAAGCTCAACAAAAACAACAGTAAGTATAAGATGGATAGAAAACAAAGTGAAAATGAGGAATAAGAACATTATACCCTGAGAAATTTCGACACAAGAATTGATCAAGTGTTTGGAAGATAGCAAGAGGAAATTCCTTGACAGACAGATGGTAAAAGACAAAATAAATGTAGAGATATGAAAGTTTTGTAGCGGAGTGGTTTAAGAACTTCCAAAACCTGTTACGGAAGTTAGCCCCCATCCCTATATGTCCGGTGTTGAGTAAGACATAGTTATTGCATTAAAATTGATATTTGGTAAACAATTTGACGAAGGACGCCAAGAGAGATACAATATATTGGTATACAATTTTAATTTATCAAATAGATAGGTACGGCAGCAAACTAACTAAGACATGATAAAGTTTTTCAATTGTGTAAATTTTTAATGGTAGCAAAGTGAAAATGTCAAAACATTTTTATTGATGACACGGATGAGTTTATCAGAATAAGCCATTTGTATTATTCAAAATTAATACTTCTGGTCATTTGTGGCTCCTTCCTTAAGGAGGCAGCATCAAAACGATGCTCGAGGTTTCATAGTAGAAAACAATTGTGTTATATACACATTATTAATTGAATATCCTTAAACATAATAAAGTATTATTTAAACGACACTATTTTTTATATTGTACCCTGTCATCGAGTGAAAATACCTCGACGAAATTGCACATGACTGAAGAATTTCTAACAACTCAAGAGCTGAAATTAACATTTTTCTATTCCCTACAACAACAAAAACAAAATATATAACTTTTTGTTGTCCTCAAACATTCCCCGAGCCAACTTCACAAGCACTCAGACCAGACACGACAGACATCAGAGTACGTACTTTCACATGATATTATCCCCATTTGTTTTTCTATTCAATTCATATAAAAACATCTTAAATTACATTAGTTTTACTTTTATAGAAAAGGAAAACATACCAAAGGTTATTTTCATTGCATTACACTGCAGACATATGGCATAGCATACATTTAGGAGAAGATGTAGTAAAAATGTGTAGTAAGGATATACCAGTTCAGGTATTTGCTTAAGAGTGTAACAAAATTGTGATGACGGTAAGTAAGATGATTAAGTTAAGTAAAACCGACCACGTAGAGGTGAATGTCTGAGCATCGAGGTATATGTGTGTGTGGGTTGCAAAATAGTCTTTGTCTAGGGTGTCGTAGTATTTGTAGATAAAGTTACTACTAAAAAAATGGAAAATCATATAAAGTACATGTGAACGTTACAATTTTTAATATTGTGAAAATCATTTTTCTACGTCAAACCTAAAATTTGTAAGCTCTGAAAGGGCAGACAATTGCTCTGACATATGATAAGGCGAAAGTTTAACTGAGAAGGCGGTGATGAATGACGATTAAGGTGCAGTGTTCTCTATATGTGGGTTTTCGATTTAAATATGTTTGCAGAGTTTATGAGGTGCTTGCCGAATGTTATGTTATGTCTAGAGGGCTAAAAGTTTTTAGACTTTTTCACAATTTAAATCTCAATGTTATATGATAGATACCAAAATTTAGAAAAATTCATTTAAAATTAGTCTCGACTCTCGATTTAAAATATACTTAGTCTGGTTCTTAGTTCATTTGCACTAAAATTTTTAGCAAACAGCAAACAAATTGTATCTGCAACAGGCCTGCAAGCCGAATCGACGCTTAATACTGCGAAGTTGCTGTCAACAACATTCGAGGGGAGCCGACAATGAAAGAAAATTTTATTTTATTTTTTTATTTTATTTTTTTTTTTATTTTTTTTATTTTTTTTTTTTTTAAGATGACTGGAGCCAGGTTTGAACCTGCGATCTCCCGCATGGTAGTCACTTGTTCTAACCACTATGCCACGGTCGGTCCAGCATATGTATATATCGCAAAAATACCAGACAATTTGATGAATTCCATACTTTTGGAAAGACTAACACTAGATGAAGACAGCAATGTGGCGTATACGCAATATCAACAAGTATACGTTAACACGTTCGGTCTCCCTCTGCTTAGAGTAGGGAAGTTTGCATTCCAAATTTCATCTCGATATCTGTTAAACTGCGGCTATAATCGCGATGACGGTCAGATAGACAGACAGACAGACGGTCACCTTTAAATCGTCTCAAATTTCGATGCTGATGATTTATATATATAAATTGTCATACCTACCACGCCTCCTTATGGGCGTTACAAATGGAAGAACAAAATTAATATGCCCTTCACACTGATGCACGTTATGAAGGGTATAAAAATGAGTTTTTGTTTGATTCGTTGATTGTTGGTTTGCATTTTTTATGTACGGCATGGACTCGAAAACGACTGGACCGATCTTTATGAAATTTTTACAGAATGTATCTGTGTGGTTGGTGGTAAAAATAGGCTACTTGATATATCAAGTGCGAGTGGCTCCGCCCATTGGATCCAATTTTTGAAAACGCAATATCAGGAGGACTTTTTCACCAATCACCTAGAACGTATGCGTGGATGCATTTGCCACCAAATTCGTGGGCGGGATCGGATCAATGGGCGTGGCTTATAGCTTGAGACTTTAAACGTCTGTAGCTCATAATTTTTCAGAGGTATGAAGATGATATTTGGTATATATGTTGTTCGTACAATTAGAATTACATTCTGCGTGGTGGGAGGTGCTAAGCCCCTTTTTCAAAAATTGCTCTGACGATTGATAACTGTTGATAGTTCCTGGCTACTATGGCTATAGTAAAGCAGCTCAGCACCGCCCATACAATATAAAGGTTAAAAGGAAAGTCATCAACTATCAGAGCTACGAAGATGAGTTTTGGTATATATGTTGTTGGTGCAGTATGAATTACGCTCTGACGGCTTTTCTAATACACCAATTGATAAGAAAATTTTACAAAGTGGTACTGATGACCTGTTGATAGTTCCTGGCTATAATTGTTTGTGATAGGGTAAAGTAGCGCATCACCGCACATACAACATAAAATTTAAAACGGATATATCTCATGAACTATCAGAGGTATGAAGATGTGATTTGTTATATATGTTGTTGGTACAGTAAGAATTACATTACTGTGCCACGCCCCTTTTAAAAGAAACCGTTATAAATGCCATTGTAATAGTTTGATCGTCCTTAAAATTTTATAGTATGTTGCAGTTCGCCTAGAGATATGAACAGGCTTTTTGGAACCAAGTTAGTAGAAAGTGCCGAGGCGCTGCTTCTTGACACTTAAACTGTATCAAATAATTGTCCGTACACAAGGCAGTTGAGGACATATCGGAGCTGCGCTGACTAAAACAGTGAAATGTTTTTATTTTCCTTTACAGTAGAGTGAATCGGTAATAAATCTTATAAATAGAAAATTTATGTAATGTTCATTCGAGTTGGACTGGATAAGATCTTTTGTTTGATTGGGGGTAAAATTTTAATTTTCATAGTATGTCAGAGGTAGCGTTACCGAACATTTGCAAACAAACTATGTACGGTGTATTTTTTTTTTTCTTGACATATAGGGATAATTGTAAATCTAGCTATCATACTAATGCGGTGTGTTAGTCTTTTTTTTAGCATACTTTGGCAAATCACCATGCAAGGACATACACTGGAACAATGTTTACAAAACGTGGAAATTTATTTTCAAAATTTGCGCACTCTGTTTAACAAACTTATGGAGCACTTTTTTAAGTTTACGGTGCATAAAATTATCCATCTGGGCAACTTATACGCAGTTCTATGGATCGACCACATTTACTGTTTCAAAGGAAGCTATAGTACAAAAGAAGCCATCGCCGCTGTTGACGTAAGTGTGACAAGGGACTCGAATTTATCGAACTGACGCCGTTCTTAGCAACTCTGTCTTTGCAAATGTTGAGAAAAGATCTTGGCCTACATCCATATAAGATCCAACTGGTGGAACAATTAGATCCAGTCGATCGATTGGTTTTTTTATTTCTCATGTCAATGCTAATCATTCGAAGGAAATAGTTCAAACACGGCGGCGTAACATGCCATACAGCGCGTGAGACCACCAAACATTTGGTGACCAAATTATCTCAAGAAATGGTAGTATGAGTTCGATACAAAGATAGAACTCGGCAATATCCTTGGTCAGTGGGAAAAGAAGACATGACATGTTTTTTATGGCTAAACACTTAAAGTTTAGTACACATATAGTACTTGGCAATTACAGCATGAATCTTTTAACGAAATTTTCAGTTGCGAGCAATAGGTGAAGAAGTCATGCCAAAAGTGTTTTTACGCCTATACAAATAATAATTTAATTTTGATCTTTAACGGAATGTCTGTTTCTGATTAGTGAAAGAAGTGGTATTTCGCCCTACATACAGAAAAAAACTTAATCTACATGTCGGCACTATAAATATGACTTTGCTGATGAACTTTTTACTATCATCATAGAGCCTAAAATATTTAGCATTTAAAACAATAAAACTTCCTTGGTTAACTTTCATGTAAGGAGTAATTTGATATAAGTTACACAAATAACTAAACTCAATATAATAATATCGAGCTTAAGAACCGTTTTTAAAGTACATCGTAGACCTACAAATATATAAATAAGCGTTTTTTTATAGCACTTAGCACAGTAAAAAATATAAAATATATTTTAAGTTAATATGCAATAGCGAAGCATTGCCGACTAGTATATATATCAATCTGATCAGACGAACAGATATTTCCAACAGGGATTCGGTGCTTACAATATGATTTCTAAATTCCTAGTTCTTAGTGCAGCTAATGTTAATGCTAGTGCTGGCCAAAAAAAAATATACTGTTTGTGGGCATATCACTGAGAATATCTCACGTTACGGCAAGCTAAGTAGTTGATTATACCCCTTTTGTTCACCAGCGGCCTTAAAACCCTAAATTGTTTACAATTTGGATATAGTCTCCCTTTATCAGTCTATATATAATCGATCAATTGACTGTTGCACAGACGGCAGGTAGAGGTCGGCGTACCAAGGGTTTATTTTTCAGGAAGAGTCTGTGCCGTAGTACCCTGTCTATTTAGCTCATCAGCTATACAATTGTCCAGAATATCACTGGCACCAAGATAAGACTGATGTCAAAGTACTCAGCCATCACCCTCAGCGATGAACGGCATTCCTCACTGTCGGTGATGTAGCGAAAATAGATTCCAGGGATTTTGAATCAGCCTGGATGTCTGTGTAGATGCAGCCTCTTCGGAGGGTAGTGACACTATTTTTCAGTAGTTCAGCAACCTCAAGTATAGCAGTGTTTTCTACCTCAAACACGCTGCAATGATCTGGCAGCTTATGTGAGGTATTTATATTAAGGTCCAGCGAATGCATGACATATTCTACTCTCTCGTCCAACTTTGATCCATAAATAAAAAATCGGATGCTATTGTTATTCCCCTCCAGTAACTTTTTCCAGGTATTCCTATTCGAAATAAAAGTCCTCCGATTAAAATTAAGTTGATCCGTTGTATTAGTTTAGTATATCACGAATACTCCGATAGCTTAACGATACTCTGAGATTCAGTGGTAGCCTACTGGGCACTAAGTGTTGTATCTGACGCGTTTTTCATTGCCCCACTATGAAAATTTGTATATATTTATCACTTGGAAAGTATTTCTTATGAAGGCACCCTTATCAAACTACGTTGCCATAGAAAGGTATTAGCCTACTTATAGATGTATTATATCACATAGTGTTATTTGGAGAGATTCCCCTAACGAGAGTTTCCCCTATAGCCTCTTTATATACGTAAAGAGCCACAGATGCTTCTTTGATCCTCTCCTCCAAAACGCTGTAGCTCTGAACACCCCAATCAAACTACGATACCATAGAAAGGTATTAGCCTACTTATAGATGTATTAATCCTTACTTACTTACTTACTTAAGTGGCCCATTACAACTTACGAACATGGTTCATAAGTTTGAGGCCTGAAGTACTAAAGAATTCCACACGCTTCGGTCTTGTGCGTGTGTTCTCCAGTTAGTCCTACCAGATGGTGGCACGTCGCCTACCACTTGGTCCTTCCAACGGAGTTTGGGTCTCCCTGCTCTGCGCCGTCCTTCAGGTTCGCCTTCAAACACCTTTCTCGCTGGAGCATTTACATCCATCCTGGCAACATGACCCAGCCATCGTAGTCGTTGCATTCTGACTCTTTTAGCTACGTCGATGTCGTGGTAAAGCTCATACAGCTCATGGTTCATCCGATGGCGAAACTCGCCGTCGACACAGATAGGTCCATAAATTTTTCGGAGTACTTTTCTCTCGAATACTCCCAGGTTTTGTATGTCCGTTGTCGTAGACACCCATTATTCGGCAGCATACAAAAGAACGGGTAAGATTAGCACCTGGTAAAGCTGTTTTTTAGTATTCCGAGATAAGGTGGTGTTACTAAAGTGCTGCCGAAGTCCGTAGAAACATCTATTGGCTAGCACTATTCTCCGTTTAATTTCTTGGCTGACATTATTTTTCTTGTTGACGGAAGATCCGAGGTAGGTAAACTCGTCTACTACCTCAAAACAATAATTGTCAACGTTCACGGTGCGTCCCCATCGAGAGGACTCTTTGTTCGTCGAAATCATTATTTTTGTTTTGTCCTCGTTGACCGCTAAACCCATTTTTGCTGACTCCTTTTCTACTGATGAGAAAACTGCAGTAACATCCCGCAGATTTCGACCAATGATGTCTATATCATCGGCATAGGCTAGTGGCATGTGGCTCTTGTGGAATATGGTGCCAGACATGTTGACACCAGCCTTTCTCATCACCTTCTCCATAACTATATTAAATAGTGTACAGGACAGGCTATCGCCCTGCCTGAGACCTCTTTCCGTGTTAAATGGTTCAGACAGATCCTTACCAATCTTAACAGAGGATTTGGTGTTGTCTAAGGTACATTTGCAAAGTCGGATCAGCTTTGCAGGAATACCAAACTCAAGCATGGTCTCATAAAGCCTATTCCTTATCGGAGAGTCGAAGGCAGCTTTGTAGTCGACAAAGAGGTGGTAGGTGTCGATCTGCTTTTCATGGGTTTTTTCCAGGATCTGTCGTAAGGTGAATATTTGATCCGTCGTAGATTTGCCAGGTCTAAAGCCGCACTGATATGGTCCAATTAGTTTTTCTACAATTGGCTTTAGACGTTCACACAATATGCTTGAAAGGACCTTGTACGCAATTGGTAATAGGCTTATTCCACGATAGTTCTTACATTCACTACGATCTCCTTTCTTGTATATGGGACATAACAGACTGAGACTCCAATCCCCGGGCATGCTCTCCTCTTGCCAGATGTTCTCCATGAGCTGATGCATGCTCCTAATCAGCTCCTCCCCGCCAGCCTTAAACAATTCAGCAGGGAGACCATCGGCTCCAGCAGCTTTGTTGTTTTTAAGGCGGGAGATGGCCATACGTATCTCGCTCTGGCTCGGAGGTGGACAGTTAATACCATCGTCATGGATTGGAGCAGGGTCTTCTGGATTGGTGTCAGTATCCAGCAAATTTCTAAAGTGGTCTCTCCATATCTTCAGAACGCTATCCGGGTCCGTCACTATTTGACCATCGCTGTCCTTGCAGGAGGGCAACCCTGTTCCACGCATTCTCGCTTTAACTCTCTTGCAGAATTTTGGGGCTTCCCCTCTACTTCGGAGCAACTCAGTACACTCATCCTGTCTCTTCTTCAGCTCCTTCTTTTTTCTTCTAAAAAGACGAGTTGCCTGTCGTCTCTTCTCCCTGTGCCGTTCACGAACAGCTCGCGTTGCCATTGGCTGCAGTTTTGCCCTGTATGCAGCATCCGTCTCTCTCGTGGCATTGCGACATTCATCATCGTACCAGGCATCTTCTTGAGACGGCTTTGTGTACCCAAGTACGCTTCTCGCAGTCCGTTCTATGGAGTCGGCTATATATTGCCACTGCGAGGTTATATTATCAGGGGTTGGAGCATTCCGCAACAGTTGAGTTAGGTGGTTGGAGTAAGCATCCGCTACCTCTGTGGTCCGCAGTTTACCGATGTCCAGCTTTCGTTGTGCCTGGTTACGTACGTTTTTCGCCATGCTTAGCCTAGTGCGTACCTTAACTGCGGTAAGGAAGTGATCAGAGTCAATGTTCGCACCCCTGATCACTCGTACGTCCAGAACACTCGATGCGTGCCTTCCATCGACTACCACGTGATCTATCTGATTCCTCGTCAATTGATCTGGAGATAACCATGTTGCCTTATGAATATTTTTATGGTCAAATCTAGTGCTGCTAACTACCATATTTCTTGCCGCAGAGAAATCAATCAGTCTGATGCCATTGTTCGACGTATCGGTGTGCAGACTGAATTTTCCGATGGTAGGCTCAAATGCGGTTTCCCTGCCTATTTTAGCATTAAAATCGCCTAGTACAATTTTAATGTCATGGCTCGGGCTACGGTCATATACATTTTCAAGGCTCTCGTAGAACTCGTCTTTGTCCTCATCGCTTTTCTCTTCTGTCGGAGCATGGGCACATATAAGTGTTATGTGGAAAAACTTTGTTTTGACTCTTATGGTGGATATACGTTCACACACTGGGTTGAACCTTGAGACTAGGTGTCGCAGTCTTTTGCCAACCACAAATCCACAACCAAACTCGTGCTTGTCCGCATGGCCACTATAGTAGATGTCGCACGTCTTCATGCGCGAGCACCCGTGTCCCGTCCACCGGATTTCCTGTAAAGCGGTTATGTCAGCCTTGTATTTTTCGAGGACTTCCGCCAGTTGGATGGAGGCACCTGGTCTATACAATGTTCTAACATTCCAGGTGCATATCCTTAAATCATGGTCCTTAATTCGTTTGCGGTGGTCGTCAACATTTTGGGGGGTCCGTTTTATTCTTATCTTACTTCTTTTCATTGCAATAGTATAAACGTCAGTGGCGGGTTGCAAGCCCAGCGCACCACGTCGCAGTTTTCTCCTCCTGCCAGGATTTTATTACAGCCGCCCATTCTGGGTCAGACGCTGACCAGGGTACCGCTCACTCTGAGCTGACGTGCCTGGGTTTTAGGTTTCGCCCCTCACAGTTAGCCGTGCTCTGACGGGTGTCAGAAGCACGTTTCCAGGCGTCACCACGTGGAGGTACTCCGTTCGCAGTAGTACCACGAAAACGGAGCTCTGTGAGTAGACTTGAAGTGCAATTGGCAAGGATCACTCTGGGTTTGCCAAGTTAAACCGATCAGAAGCTTTACCTTGCATCACACTCCCGACGCCCAGATGTATTAATCCACATACTGTTATTTGGAGAGATTCCCCTATAGCCTCTTTATATCAGTAAAGAGCCACAGATGCTTCTTTGACCTTCTCCTCCAAAACGCTGTAGCTCTGAACTAGATAATAAAATCGACTTGAAATTTCGGGATATCCCAGCCAAAACTGTTTTACGCAATAGTCCCAAGTTTGGTTAGGATTGGATCACCGGTTTGGAAGATAGTAAAATGCATGCAAATATGATGATACACTATTACTATTAACTATTATGGTGGCCTTCCTGGAGTGTTCCACCGCTTCAGTAACCTTAACTACATTCCAGTCCTGTAAGGGTAGTTAAGGATTACTGTATTGAAGAATTGGAAGGATTTCCATAGGATCGGAGGGTTTAGCGGGAATCTTGCCATTAGATCGTGGTCTCTGTGGAACATAAGCAAGATGTATTGCTTCAAATCTCGCACCAGGTCAAACCTCGAGCGATTCTATAACTGCCGTGTACAGTTGCGTACGTTTAGTTTTGTCATCCTTCGCAGGAGGTACGCTACCTTTTAACTCCTCTAAGTGGAATTGTGCACACTGGGTAGAACTCTCTTCTCATGTCACCAAGCCGGTTAAAGGTTTTATAGGCAGAATGCCTGGAAATTAAGGTCCTTCTAGAAGGTGTTTTGTACCTAGGGGGAATAGTAGTGGAAGTCAAAGACGTTGAGGCCGAGTGAGGTGCTTTGGAGAGAATCGTATTTTTATTCGCCTTTGTCCTTGTTCAGCTGTGGGCACTAAGGAAGCAGAATTTGTAGCCAACTGGAGCCTTGTTGCGTCACCAGGACCTAAAGCAGAGGTTTCGACAGGATTACATCCCATCAGGATATTGGAAGCCTTTGAGGTACCTGATTTCGAAGAACCACTATGTACAAGGCTTCGATTATGACTGTGATTTGGCTGTGTCGATTTGGTTTTTAACAAACTAGAAGCAGATCGACTAGAGGAGCTTCTTTTTGCGATCATTTATTTACCGTTTCTGTTATTGTCATTCCTACGTTATGCTACATTTAAATTAAATCTAAAACCCTGCTTTAATATTTCTACCAATTACCCAACTACCTTAAGGGATACTTTACAAAACATTTTCTCTTTATACTCTATGTGGTCTTTGCCAGTGATTAAGCGGAGACAGTTTAATTTACCAAAACGGAAAATGGCCTTGTGCAATTCCTTTGTGGTAGATTTGTGCGCTTACCAACCAAATCTCTGCATCTATCACTTCCGATGACGACCATTTGATTTGCCATAACTTTTGGCGGTGGGGGTAGAAGTTTTATTGCATTTGAATTCCCCTACTTCCGTTGAGCTCTCCATCTCTGTCTTACTCACTCTCTCTCTCTGTGAAATGCTCGTTAGCTTTGGGTAATCAATTGACCTATTTAGTTTATGTGGCGTAAACTAGAAAACGATAACCAAGAAACAGAAAACTGCTCAGGGAGTTGGTGAATCATGAAGGATATAATAAATGTAAACTTCCCCACCAAATTGCTGATAAAATTGTCAGAGAATGTTAAAGAAAATGCATAAAATTCCCCCATAATTGTAATAATACAATTGTTAGTGAAGAGTAACGGTAACGGGCTATAACAACAAATACCATAACAATGGATAAAAATTGATAATAATAAAAAAAATTCAATAAAAGCATAAGAATAGAAGTTTCAAAGAAGAAAAACCAACAGAAATTGTACCAAAAAAACAAATGATTGTTTTCACATTATATTTTATTAAAGAAATTGGAAAACAAGCCAAATAGATAAAGGAAACCGACAAATGCTTAGGACCACAACAATAACAACAGCAGACACGCACTCACACACACACACACACTCATTTTCAATGGCGCAACAATAACAAAAAGTAATACAGTTAGCATCATACATTGCAAACATAGGAAACTAATCGTAAAGTAAAGAGGAAACTTGTGTTGTTGTGTTAGTGCCCAGATGAAATAATAAACAAGTACGAGCACACTTATGTAAAGAACACAAATAACACACGCACATACACACACAAAATAGCATATATGCTTTCACCACTTATTTTGTTATAACGGAGAGCTTGTTAGCCTAGTGTAAAAAGGTGTATGTTTTTTTCATGCATCTATGATTGTATTTGTTAGTTTTGGTTTTCAAATTCTATTATTGGAGTTTGAAAGTTTCTCTATGAGTTCTGAAGCAGAAGGGCGATGAACACTAGCGTTGCTTTGGTTGGTGATTTGTACAAAAATCAAGTAAAGTCATCAATGAAACTCACTTAGATTCGAACAGCCAAGAAGCACCCATATGCCAATTTACCACATCATGGTCGGGTACAGAACAAAGCGGGGAGTAGTGCAAAAATTTTAGAAGTTCATATGAAAAGCTAAACGAGGTATAATATTCGGGTCTATGAAATAACTCCCACGAAATAAGTCCCACTTTTAAAAACGAAATAAGTCCCACCAAAAATTGCTATTTTGAAAGTGGGAGTTATTTCGTTTTTAAAAGTAGGACTTATTTCTTCAATTGGTGGGACTTATTTCGTTACGAGTTTTTATTTTAAGTGGGACTTATTTCGTTTTGAGTGGGAATAAATTCGTTTTGTAAAGTGGGAGTTATTTCATACCCCTAAATTTATATTTTGGTGGGATTTATCTCGTTTTAAGTGGAGGGGTGCGATAGAGCCATGAAATATAAGGCCATTATGGCTTTATTTCTCATTTTTTTCCTATGCAAAAAGTTATATATTGGACATTTCGTAAAAGGGACAACCATAATTTTTTGTCCTTATCTCTCATGGCTCTCCTTTTTTGTTAATTAATAACTTTATACTTACTATAATAAAAAAACTTTAAAGAAATGTGTACAAATAGGTACCGAACTTAACTACTGGAAAAACAATATTAAAAAAAATTGTTGACGTAATTACGTATGTATGTGTTTTATTATATTTTTAGTAGGAAATTGGAATTCGTGTTCCATGTTTTCTAATATCACCATTACAAAATACAACTAATCCCAATGTCACGTTAAAACTATAATACCGTCTACCATGCACTGGATCTTCAAGGTATTTATAAAGATCGATAATTTTAATCTGATGGTCCTTCCGAAACGCTTTCCATCTTAATAATAAGAACAATTGATCTGTACTTAATCCATTTACGAATCCAAACGTTGTTACTAGTAGGCGTTCGCTATACGTTCCTTGACCGAAAAAAGAATTAATAATAAATTCTGGAACTCTATCAAAATTCGTAATATCCATTCCATTAAGAAGCTTTCTGCGAGCTTGCATACGATTTTTCTTTATTATTCCTCTGCTTTGTCTATATATATAAAACAGGATGTGTGTATATATGTAACGTATGGACTCGAAAACGGCTGGACCGATTTTGATGAAATTTTCAGGGAATCTTCCGAATAACCCCGCGAGTAACATAGGCTACACATTGTTTGGATTTTTCTACATTTAGGGGGTGAAAATGGCAATATTCGATAACACAAGGTATTCCGCGCTTACAAGAAGTTAAAAATAATATATTATCAATCGATGATAAACAACTTTGTGTACTCTTTTAAGATACCTGCGTACGTCCATGGGAAAACCTTTAAAAAAATTCTTTAAATAACTCTCTGTATTCCAATATAACGGGACATCCAATATAACGGGATATGCAATAGCGAAGCATTGCCGGGCCCACTAGTAATTCATATTATTCGACGTTTGTTTTTTTCGAAGAGTCAAATACTTCTTATTTGAAATCGCATTAAACAGTGAAAAAGTGGGACTTATTTCGTTTATGAAAGTGGGACTTAATTCATTTTAGAAATATATTATTCAAGGGGGAGTTATTTCATTTTGAGTGGGAGTTTTTTCATTTCAAGTAAATTTTTAAATCATTTCATTTTGGTGGGACTTATTTCGTTTTCAAAAGTGGGACTTATTTCGTGGGAGTTATTTCATTTTTTAAAGCAATTTTTGGTGGGACTTATTTCGTTTTTAAAAGTGGGACTTATTTCGTGGGAGTTATTTCATAGACCCATAATATTCATTGGTATAGGCCAATAGTAAGTTTTACTGTGACGAATTGCTATATGCAGAAGAGGAGCGATATAAACTTTCGGGTTCGATGGACAAGACTGATGGAACAGTGTCTTTAGGATCTAGATAGGCAAAATATTCAAGAATTATAAAATTAAATGAACAGTTAAGAAGAAAGGTGAATAGTATGTTAACTAACGCTGTGCAACATTTTAAGGGTGGTTGTCTGGATGGTAAGGAATTCCAAGTCAGGCTAAAGTTACTAGGCCAGTGTAGTCCAACCTCTGAAGGCTTTGGCGTACTCAGGCCAGTTTTCTTTATTATTGATTATATTTACGTAAGTTCGCTCATTTTTTCAGCTGTAACTCGAGCTAAGGTGCGCACAAGGGAGAGCAGAGTAAAAAACGCACATAACCACACAACAAAGAAAGCTGGACATCTCGAAGCTGCAAACCCCAGAGATAGCCACTGCCTACTCCAACCAGCTCTTCCAAATACTACGACACAACGCCTCTACTTCTGCCGTTCCCGATACACAGTGGCGGCATATTGCGCATTCCTTGGCAACCGCCGCAACAACTGTTCTAGGATATGAAAAACGGCTCACAGACGAATTCTAGTACGATGAAGAATGTCGCATAGAGACTGAGGAACAGGATGCTGCTTATAGGGCAACCAATTGTAACCCGGGCTATTATTAAACAGGCGAGACAGCTATTAAAGCTAAAAATACCGTCAGATGAACGAACGGGGAACGAGTATAAAGAGCGATACAGGGATAGAGGTAAGGCCCGAAAATTTTACCAGAATGTAAAAGCAAAAGGCTACGGTAATGGGCTCCCCACCTGTAAGGACAGTGATGGAAATCTGGTCACGGATACGCAAAGTGTGCTGCACATATAGAGAGAACACTTCCAGTAACTGCTGGTTCCAGAAGGCGCTGCACATGAAGGTGTCACGACAATTGTGGACAACGGCTTAGATTTCCCCCACCAAGTCAAGCCGAGGTAAGAAAAGCAATATCGCGGCTGAAACATAATAAAGCAGCCGGTGCAGACGGACTTCCGGCAGAGCTCTTCAACTACGGTGGCAAGGAGCTGATAACGAGCATGCATCAGCTCCTACGGACGGTTTGGCTAAACGAGTGCATGCTCGATGATTGGAATCTAATATTATTATGTCCTGTGTTGAAAAAGGTAATCCAAGTGTGTGATCAGACTTTTACCCATCGTATATAAGGTCCTGTCGAGTGTGGTACGTGAAAGACTAAAATCAATGTAATCCAACCTGATCGGGCCTTATCAGTGTGGGTTTATCTCAACAACACTTCGGCAAAACCTGGAAAAGACTCAAGAGAAACAGATCGACATGTATCATCTTTTCGTCGTCTATAAAGCTGCCTTCGACAGCCCGATACGGCAGAAATTACTCGGAGCCATGGAATGACGCTGACTGACACGAAGTCTTCAGTGAAGATTGGCAAGGACCTTACGGAGCCATTCGGTTCAAAATCCTAGGTTATGACATAAGCGGATGAATCGTTTCTGGCAGTAATCGAGAGAAAAATACTCTGTAATATATATGGACCCATCATCGTGAACGGAGAGTATCGGCGTCGTATGAATCATGAGCTATACACTGACATTGAAGTGGTCAGACGCATTAAGGTGCAACGGTTGCGTTGGCTAGGTCATGTTGTGCGCATAGACGAAAATGCTCCAGCTCGAAAAGTCTTCGACAATGAACTCGATGGACGGCGCAGAAGAGGGCGACCAAAACTCCGGTGGAAAGACCAGGTTACTGAGAACCTTGCAGATCTTGGTGTGAATAACTGGAGAAGAAGCGCAGAAGATCGAAGAGCTTATAATATTTTTCTATGTGCTCTTATATAATAGTAATATTGCAAAGAAGAGCCAGCTAAGTAAGTTATGAAATGACAATTTCTCATTTCATTCTTCAGCAGAATTGTAGATAAATCGAAACCCTTTGGTGGTTTTACTATACTGACCTAGTACCTTCACAATTATATGGAATTTCTCACCCCCCAGAACCATAAATCCACAATATTGGAACGATGTGCGTATAATTAATATAATATCTGAGTAAAATTCATATTACTCATACGTTGTACATGTATACATATGTAGCGTGTTCCATATGAAAACTCGCTACATATGTACTACTTGGGTCATGGTCATCATTCAATATTAAAGCGATGACCAATTTTCTACGTGTCACAGACGAGATAGCTTATACATTCCCAGAACTTGTGAGTTATAAAGGAAAATTTATGAAAAAAACGCGATAACATAAATGAATTTTTTTTAAAGATTTCATTCGATAAAATTATTCTATCTTGATTTTTTTACATGGATAAATTAAAATAATTATTAATTTAAGCCTTAATAACAATTTTCCTGAAGAATGAAATGAGAAATCATCAATGTATCTTGAGTTATAGCTGATAAAATAGAAAATCTCTCTAAGACAATAGGTTTAGCTTGAGATCACCCAATCTTTTGAGGGTTTGACTTTACTAAACCAGTACCTCACCCTGACTTGGAATTTCTCTCCCCCCCAGATTGACTGCTGCACTCTGTAATATGCA
This sequence comes from Muscina levida, assembly GCA_964034835.1. Classification (NCBI taxonomy): domain Eukaryota; kingdom Metazoa; phylum Arthropoda; class Insecta; order Diptera; family Muscidae; genus Muscina; species Muscina levida. Next base: position 28,328,794 of record OZ035881.1, read on the forward strand.
GAGTAAGTAAATCATCTATGTTATAGTCAATGGCACCAGATCAAAGTCTTTAAAAGACTTTTTATGACTGCATTTTCCTATGCCTCCCTCCTACAAACAATTAATGGCGATTCGATGTTCGATTAAGTCAGATTAAAACAAGCAGTAAAAACGGTTACCCCACCAACATCCCCAGGAAACCCTACAAATGTCTGAAATGTATAAGCATGGAGGTCGTCGATTTGTATAGTGTGTATGTGTGTTTGTTAGAATCTAGTAAAATCAATGGGAACAGAAAGGTAGTCATTTCCCCCCCGTCTACACAATCACAATAGTTAAAATATTCTTGTTGGCGAGTAAATCGATAAGGTGTAGTTGTATGGATGTGTGTGTAAGAGTATGTCTAACTGTTGTGTATGCTAAAAGTTCTTTTGTTTTAGACATTAAAGCATGAAACGTCGCCAGCCAAACGGAAAGGAGGAAAACCTCTAAGTAAAGTACAAAAAGTCAATGTGAAATAGACCAAATGTCAATGTCAATCGTAGGAATGTCAGTTACACACAAATAGCAGAACACACCGTACAGGCATTAACCTTCTAGTTATCCTAGCCCTTTTGGCTTTTATCGTTTATATACTAAAGGCATTCCGATATCCAGACAAGCAGTCAGCAACCCAGCCAGGCAGTCAGAAGTCAGCCATCCATACCTGTACAGATTCATTGATTTCAAGATTGCATTTCAAACTGTATGTTTACGTATGTATGTATTTGTGTGTTTGGAGTAGAAATCATTTTGTTTTGTTTTGCTTGCTGTTGTTGTTGCCTTTACTTGATTTTGCTTTTTCGATTTGATAGTGATTTCGTTTTTGGCTTTTGACATTATGACAGACAACCCAGGCGGTGGCAAAAAACACACACACACAGTCACTGAGATTGATTTGGGCCAAGGGGGACATCAGCCACAAGGACATTTTTGTGTGTGTGGGAGATGTGTGGAAGATTCCAAATGACAGGAAGAGGGCCAAAAAGGTGACAACGTTAAAGAACATTTGCTAAAATTCCTCCTGAGGAGTTCTAATGTCCTTTAGATCCTGCAGCTGTTGTTTGCAAAAAAAAATATACGAATGAAACAAACAATTTGCAGAATTTAAACAATTTCCCATAGCAAAAGTTCAAAGCACACAACGGAAATGTAACAGTGTCGAAGAAGAACATTGTTAAAACACCTAAGGGTTTGCTTTAAATTGGAGAACAATTTAAAAACAACAAAATCGTGTTCATACATTTACAAATGTTCAATAGAATATTTTAAGGGAAGAAAATAAAAATTTTAGGCTAACGAAAATCTCAATAAGCTAAAAACCCATAAGTAGTCGGCAAATATACATATGTTTTAGGCAAATGCCATTTGGTTGGCATTTAAAGTTACAACAGGAAATATGTAATGTTAATCGCCAGAAAGGGGTTCTTTATAGTAAAACTATGACTCAAGTTAATTGTTGTGGATATAATAAACTCGTGAGCAAGATGACTTAAAAATAAAGAGATCATTCTGATTGAGAATAAAAGTTCCCTGGAAATTTTTCCCCTTTCTCTTGTTTACCTATTAAACAGTGCAACAGCCAACCTGGGGAGAGAAATTCCCGCTAAAGGTTTGACTTCGCATTGACTTCATTATCTATAGCTTAAAATCCATTGATGATTTCTCATTTCATTATTAAACAGAATTGTAGCTAAGATTTTCCTCTATAACTCTAAATGTCTGGCCATCCTCCTCCTCTGTATTAAGGAACAAATCAACGTATGAGTAATATTAATTTTATCTGGATCATATATTAATCATACGCATATCGTTAAAATATTTTGGATTTATGTTGATATAACACAGTGCAAGAGACAATTAAAGGAGAGAAATTTCAATTCAGATTCAAGGTAACACTCTACGGTAATACTCTAACATGGTCAGTAATTGGAAAGTATCGACGGACTGCTCGTTTTCTGACCATCTATATATCGACTTTCACCTTTCGTTCGAAGTGGATTCTGGAGATAGTTATATTAATAGAAGAAAAACAAACTGACTCATCTTTAAGATGGTTCTAGAGAGCAGGTTACTCAGGTGTTTGGCCCCTATCGATGATAAGTCTACACAGGACTCCACGGTTGAAATATTAATTTACGCGTAACTGAGGCAAGGGAAAAATCCTGCAGCAGAACTGACAGGGAAGGCAAGGCTAAGCCACACTGGTGTAACGCAGAGATTGTGCCAAAACGCAAGGAATGCAAGAAACTATTCAACAAAATGAAAAGATATGGCGACTGGAACGCATACGAGTCTTCAGTTAACAGTTTGAAGAACCTGATCAGGAAGGCAAAAAGGCAGTCATGAAGAAAATTCTGCAGTAATGTAGAAAGCTCTTCGGAAACTTGTCGGCTACGTAAGATTTTATCCTCGAATCCAACAATACCATCGTATATACAAAGACTAGATGGTGCATGGCTCTGAAGTTGCTGATGGAAGCACACTTTCCAGGTTGTCAGGAAAGTGATTACCACTTCATGGAAAACTCGGGTAGCTATAATTTTGATATTTCCGACATACCGATTACTGAACATCGAGTTCAATGGGCTATCAAAAGTTTCCACTGTTTTAAATCAACGGAACTCCAATTTTCAAGCATCTCTGAAGCTGTCGCACAACGAGATTGGCAACCTACAAAATTGTATTTATACCTAAAGGGAGTAAGGCATCCCACACTTAAACTAATGATTTTAGACCAATATTTATTTCTTCTTACTTACGACTATGGAGAGAATAATTGGTGCATATATCAGATCGTCTCTTAAACCGGAAGTCCAATCCAAGGTTCAGTATGCCTTCACCAAGGGAAAATCAACATCACTACCCTCCTAAGGACGCATATGCGACGTCTCTGAGCTTCTGGAATCTGCGCTGAAACTTCTATTACACTGGTGTCATTACTGTGGTCTGGGTGTAAACCTGATTAAAACGGAACTGAAGTCTCACTTACACTCGCTGGACAGGTTGCCAAATAACTTGGGCTAATATTGGACAGTAAACTGAATTTGAAGCTGAACACTCAGGCCAGAATTAGCAAATCGGAAACGGTTTTATACTGCCGCAAGTGGACAATCGGCCTCAATTTTGGAATTATTATTATTTAGAAATGTTCGGGAATGCCGGTCGTGAACTCGGGCTAATTGGAATCCCCCTCACAAGGAGGAAACAGCTAATTGCGGGGAAACTTGACCTAATTGCTAAAGAGAGATGGGTGAGAGACCCCACTTGCACAGCAACCAAAGAAATTTGGATTACAATGGATATATAGAGGACATGATTTGTGCTGAACCTGTCCAGAGTTCACCTGAGGAAAATCATAGCTGCAATAACCGCTAAATAACTGGCCGGTTGGTAAACACGCTAAGAGATTGAAACTACCTTGCAAAGATTTTTGAAGAAGCTGCAATTATGAGGAAGAAAAGAAGACCACGGAGCAACTTCAATGCACAGCCCTGCTTTTGGTTTACCTGATATGAAAAGCTTGGTCGTCGCACACTTCTTTACAATACCTCGCTATCAGTAGGCGATTTGTAAAACATTAATGTCTTCATCAGAGCAACGAAATGGCTTGATAGCGACCGAACAGAATAGGAATATTTGGTGCAAAAATTTGATGTTTTTAACCTAACCATATGAAAATAGGTATGAAAGAGTAACTATATAAATGATCAGCGTCGAATTCTGAGTCGATTTAGAAATGTCCGTTCGCCGTCTGCGTGATAACAGTCGTAGATGAACAGCCATCCAACAGAAATAGGTTATGCTAACTTCTATCCTTTAAGCGGAAGTATAGTTTAAAGATGAGCAAATTCGGACAAAAACTACTCCTACCTCCAACATCAACACCCCTTGTTTAGGGGTTACAAAAAAATAATTCACAAACTTAATTATCTGGAGTATTTGTAGTTAACATTTTAAACAATTTGTTGGTATTTGTGTTTGTTCCAAGAAACGGCTCATTCTTTTGTAAAATCCCCTCCTAATTGCGAATGTCATAAAAAAAAACTTAAATTCCTTTTACACCCCTTGGATGAGATATGAGATAGCTTTTCGCGTTTTAGTGAATTAAGAGAGTTAATGAACTTAGACTAACACGAACAGCACCTACTTGTTTATAGACGAATGCGAACGTTAGCTATTTGCGAAGATTTTACTATACATGCCGATTAACTCGACACCATATTGCGAAGTTTCTGTCGGGGACGACGATGAAAGAAAATGTATATGACTGGAGACAGGAATCGATCCACACCATTCCGCATCCATGTATTTTACTCCACTACCTGCCGCTTTCACGGGGGCTGATATTCGGACTCAGGAGGTCATTCTTCAGTCGGCGGATGCCGAATACAAGAGTCGGCAAGGTATTGCGAAATCTGGTCCCGCGATTTAACCCTATAAGTGACCGCATTGCCTCAATCCGCATCAAGGCGACATATTTTTACATCACACTGATTTGTGTAACGCCCCGACGGAAGACAAAGACAGGGACATTAAAGATGCATTCTGTGAGTGCCTGAAGTAAGGGAAGATGCTATTGTCAGAAGACAAGAAACTAGATCACGTGATAGTCGATAGAAGGCTCGTCTCAACAGTTGTTGACGTTTGTGATGCGCGATGCAAATATTTACTCAGATAACCACCTTGTTCCAGCCTCGGTACGCTAGCTTTTAAGTACTGCTAAAAATGTTTTCAACCAAACACATAGGCAGCAGGTCATCCCCATGCTGCATACAACCAAGATAGCCAATACCTTTTCAACCAAATCTCTCAATTACTGCAAATAAACGCACTTAGTGCTGATGTTCCCGACTCAAATAAGCCGCGGGAGCCGAAAGAGCTTTTTAAAGCGGGCGGCAATGATTTTGAAATTCTTTTCTACGTGCTGCTATTGCTGGGTAAATATCTGTAGCTGCTGCCAAATAAGAATAAGAACAAGAATAAGTGGTCCAAAAATTTGGGTTTTGCATTCGAAGTCTCACAAAGAATTCTAAGCGTTTCTGTACAAGGACGTTTCTGGCTTTATCTGCTATCTGATATAAGGACAAAATTGTCAATGTATTAGAGATATAATTTAAGGAACAACTTAAAAAAACTATTAAGATACCTATTTTCGGCTAAGACGAAGCTTAGAAACCCCTCAAAATGTGTAGCCTGTAAAAAAGTAATCGTTAGATTCTGACTCTTTAAGCTACGTAGATGTCGGGGTAAAGCTTATACTTTTCAGAGTACTTTTCTCTCGAATACTCCCAGGTTTTGTATGTCCGTTGTCGTAAGCACCCACAATTCGGCAGCATACAACAGAACGGGTAAAGTCACTTTAGTGTGCTACTAAAGTGCTGCCGAAGTTCTTATTGACGGAAGATCCAAGGTAGATAAATTCATCTACTACCCCAAAACAAAAATGACCAACGTTCACGGTGCGTCCCCATCGAGAGGACTCTTTGTTCGCCGAATCATTATTTTTGGTGAGTCCACGTTGCCCGCTAAACCCATTTTTGCTGACTCTTTTTTCAGTGGTGAGAAAACCGCAGCATCATCCCGTAGTGGAGTGTGGATCTTGACGAGCTATCACCCTACTTGAGACCTTTTTTCGTGTCGAATGTTTCAGAGTGATCCTAACCAATCTTAACCTAAGATTTGCTGTTTTTTAAGGTACACAACAGACAGGCCCAAGCATGGTCTTCTCTACCCAGATTTTCTCCATGAGCTGATGCTACTCCTTGTCAGCTTTAGCAGGAGACCATCGGATCCAGCCGCTTTGTTATTTTTTAAGGCGGGATATTGCCACACGTATCTGGCTCGAAGGTCATTTGTGGTGGTCTTCGTTATCCGGGTGCGTCACTAGCCGGCCATCGCTGTACTTGGAGGAGGGCAACCCTGTTTCGCGCATTCTTGCCTTAACTCTCTGGTTGAATTTCGAGCTTTTCCTCTGTTTCGGGTCAACTCTGTGCACTCATCCTGTCTCTTCTTTAGCTCCGTCTAAAGAGACGAGTTGTCTCTCGTCTCTTCTATATTTGCCATTCACGAACAGCTCGTGTTGCCATTCGCTGCAGTTTCGCCCTCTATCTCTTCGCATCTGTCTCTCTTGTGGCATTGCGACATTTATCATTATACCAGGCATCAACTTGAGGCGTATTTGAGTACCCAAGTACGCTTCTCGCAGTCCGTTTTATGGAGTCGGCCATATATTGCCACTGCGAGGTAATATTATCAGAGGTTGGAGCATTTCGTAGCAGTTGAGTTATGTGTTTGGAGTAAGCGAACGCTACCTCTGTAGTCCGCATTTTACCGATGTCAAGCTTTCGTTGTACCTGGTTACGTACGTTTTTCGCCGTGCTTAGCCTTGTAGGCGACCGCTACCTCTGTAGTCCGCATTTTACCGATGTCCAGCTTTCGTTGTACCTGGTTACGTACATTTTTCGCCGTGCTTAGCTTTGTGCGTACCTTAACTGCAGTAAGGTAGTGATCGGAGTCAATGGTCGCACCCCTGGTCACTCATATGTCCAGAACGTGCATTCCATCGACTACCACGTGATCTATCTGATTCCTCGTTAATTGATCTGGAGATAACTACATTATTAATATTTTTATTGCCAAATCTAGTGCTTCAAACTATCATATTTCCTGCTGCAGAGAAATCAATCAGTTTAATGCCACTGTTCGACGTTTCGGTGTGTAGACTAAATTTTCCGATGATAGGTTCAAATGAGTTCCACCTGACTATTTTAGGATTAAAATCTCCTAGTACAATTTTGATGTCATGGCTCGGGCTACTGTCATATACATTTTCTAGGCTTTCGTAGAACTCGCCTTATTCCTCATCGCTTTTCTCTTCTGTCGGAAAACGGGCACATATAAGTTTTATGTGGAAAAACATTGTATTCACTCTTATGGTACCTATTCGTTCACAAACTAGGTTGAATCTTGATTCTACGTGTCGCAATCTCTTGCCAACCACAAATCCACATCCAAACTCGTGCTTATCCGCATAGCCACTATAGTATATGTTGCAAGCTTTTATGCGCGAGCACCCGTGTCCAGTTCACCAGATTTCCTGTCATACATATGTCATACGTATATCCTCATTCTCAGTGTAAACATAAAATTTGTATACAAATTTTAGAGAGGTATCAGAATGGGCTTGGTAGGGCTTTAAATTTTTTCTCCAAAAATTTGTGCACGATCGTTTTAGGTGCATTGATAATATTAATTGATTTCTTGGGTAGAATGGTACTTTTGTATGGATGGTACTCGAAGGGGCGTGGTTAGACTTAAATTGATATTGTTTCTCGGTTTCTAAAGTGGGCTGAATGGTACATTTGCATGGGAGTTACCAGAAAGGGCGTAGCCGTACATCCCATTTGCAATACCGTAGATAGTTTTAAGGAATTATAGACCCATACAAAGTTTCAAAACAATTGGTTGCGTCTTTCGAAAGTTATCGTGCGTACAAGGTGGACAGACAGATAACGGACATGGCTTAAACGACTTTAAAAGTCATGAATCAAATTTGGTTTAAAGTCTAGGTTTCTTTTAACTAAAGTGACTCCTGCTATGTGTTACACTTTTGGGTCGTATCAAATGATATGTATCCTCCTACCCGTAGTTTGAGGGTATAAAAAATGTGTATCCCATAAAATCTTCTTTTTAGCAATCTTTATATTCCCACAATCATGTTGTAATATTGCACACCTTTAGGTGTTAGGTTAATGTTGCCACTAAAACCCAAGTTTACCTGTTTTCTTCCAAAGTATACATTCGAGCATTGTTTGTATTTGTGTGCGAATTTTGCCACACTTAATTATTCTTATCACACAGCTTTCTCATTTATTTTGGTGTTTCATGCCTATTCGCTCACATATCAATCAAACAAATATTTCGTTTTCATCCTCTTTCATTTCCTTAGTTTCACTGAAGCATCTTGCGAAATGGACTTTTCATGTTAGCTTTCATTTGTTCATTGTCATTCTTATTAATAACGTAACGACGGCCTGATTAAAGAGCAAAAACTTTAACTATCGCCAACAAAGAGAAGGAAGCTAGGAAAAGAAAAGGCTAAGAGATTGAAACCTATTTGGCTGCAGAAGGAAGTCATAAAGATTAAAGTCAAAATATAAATGATTTCTATGATTTTGGATATGATGATATTTTACGGCTTAAGATTACTGATGAGTTTTTCAGGAAATGGAGTGTGTTTTTAGGCGGTATACTTATAAAAATAAGATATGAAATTTAGTTGAAAGGATGAAGGAAAAGGAAGGTTGGTTGTCAAATGTTATATTATCGGAAAATATGAAGCCACAATGTAAATGCAAATGTATATAGGCTAGAGCACAAATCTAAATCATTGTCATAATAAAAGTTTTAGTATAGATCTCATAGTTTTCAATAGACTACAACCTCTTAGTTTACCTATCGTCCTTCAATTGAGTCAGCCATTTCTTGTGCCCTCTCACTTAATGCAAATTTTTCTTTTGATCATAATCCGCCCTACAATTTCATTTCGCACTGCTACTTTAATTGCATAAACGCAAAAGGGCCCCCCATTTTCAATTAACGTTTTGCACATAAATAATATTATAAAATTCTCTGTACTTTTAGCTTTTTAATATCAAATGATAGAAATAAGTGTGTTACATATTCATTAGAAGGTAACACGGCCTCACGCGCCTTCAGGCTATGCTACACATTTAAACGTATACAATCTCAGCCATAAAGTATACATTAATTTATTCAATTTGCCAACAGACAGTGAAAGACATACGCCAAAATATGTATGCTTTGATTTTTAGTAATTAAATGAGGTCCCTGTGCCTTTTAGCTCTAGAGCTTCTATTACGATCCTTAAACAAAGGCAACAAAACACGCCAACAATAAAATGTCATTCATTTGATAAAATGAATACAACAAGAAAAACAAAATCAAAAGTAGAAACAAAAACAAAACATAAAAATCTTTTAACAGTACGCTGACTTTAGACGTGCGTTCTTCGTGACACGATATGGAAATATATGAAATTATAGGAGTTTATATTTTCATACCTTGCCATGTACATAGATGTACTTGTAGGTGTATGTGTGTGTAGCCATTGTAAAGTATGTGTTTGTGTATAGATTTATATTTATATGCTTATTTATGTGTCTGTCACTCTTTAGTTGAACGTTTGTTGGTATGTATACATCCGCTCATCATTCCACATAAAAAGTTCCACATAATGATTTATGTTTGTGTATTACATTAAAACATATTAATACAGTATGCAGTTACTTACGCACACACACACAAACACGTTGTCAAAGGAAAAAAAAGTGGCATAGGTAAATAAATACAGAAATGTGTGTGTGCAAATGTTTGTTAGTGTAAGTTGCACAGTGTTTTCAAGGGAGAAAAAGAGAAAAAAAAGGATAAAATTTAAAAAATTGGAAGAAAATGTTGCTTGCTCTTGTAAAATCAACAAATCAGTTGACAAGATATGAATCTGAAATGTCTGAACTCTCCACGCAGATAGTGGCTCTTTCCAATTGGCGTCCCAGCGGCGGAATTTGAGAGGCATTCTTCATATAATCTATGCAGTAGTCCTTATTTGGGAATACGTTTTCAAATAAGGAATGCAGAACGCATGATTTTTCATCAGATTTAGGCATTATATGGACAGACGTACCAAAGGCATTTAAAAAGAATGCAGAGGTATTTCATACACATTCCCTCTCGCTTCTAAATAACAGGGGTATTGCATGTCTTCCGAATGGCATGAATTGGCAATTTTCGTGGAAGGAGTTCATGTGTTTCATTAGTATGTATCATTAGTTTCAACCACACAATTCGAATGCATCTTCATAGGCTAGGCAGTAGCACGGCCGACTAATAATCACGTGGTAGTGGGTTCAAACTCCAGCAAGGTTTACTGTCGTTGGAAAAAAATGTGTAAGTATAGAGGGAAATATATAGAAGTGAGAAATATCTAAAAATAACCGGTGCAGTTTCAAAAAAAAACTAAATAATTTGAGGGTGCACTGTATAGTTTTTGTTTTATGTGCAAGTCCATCTTTTTTCGTGTGTTTGCAGGCTTTCCATAATGCCTTTTTATAGAATGCTTCCATAAGCCCCTCTTATAGAAAGCTTTCATGAGGCCTTCTTACAGAAAGCTTCCATAAGGCCTTCTTATGGAAACCGGCGACGAAGGCCTTATTTTCCAGAATCACGCAATGTAAAAAAAATAAGGGAAAAAGAAGGTCAAGGAAGGCATACCAGATTCAAAATAAGCCCTTCAAACTCATGAAACAAGTTCTTTCTTCTCATGATTTCCGCAGCTGGACAAATATAAGGTCGACATCACCGCCATACAAGCAATTTGGTAGAACAAACGTGGATGCGCACGACGAAATGCGACTATGCAGAATAACACTAACTTGGATGTGGATTCATAGTCTGTTGTAGTCTTATACATCTGGTCTCGCGGTTTAATCCGTTAAGTGGCTGATTAGCCACAAATCACTCTAATTTGGAAGACAAAGTCGACGACACTAAATATGCATTCTATGAGCGCCTGGAGAAAATGAAAGACCGCTGTGTTAACCTTGACATTAAAATTGTTATAGAAGAGACAATTCAGCAGTCGCAAAAACAATCGACAACAGACTCAGACTGGTTATCTGCGTCGACAAGAAATAATGTAGTGAGAGGAAGCAGATTTCCAAACGAAGACATCCACAAAAGGTATCCCCTGATTAAAATACCAGAAACCAAACTGATTACGTTGTAATCACTGGAAGGTACGTCCAATCGTTATGAGTGCGCATAAGAGGTTCGATAGTGTTGTATGGAGATCCATAGTAACAAAGATTTTGATACGAACCAACAACAAACCCCGTAACTTCCCCGGAGTCGCACCTACAGGGTAAATTGTATGAAAGACCCCCAGTATGTTTTTCTCCTAACATTATCTCCAAATATAATAACCCCCCCTCTACACCACCTAAAGGGTCTCACACACAAAAATCATTTTGTTATAAATTTGAGCGGTGAGAGCTTTATAAAAAGATTAATTTTTGTATTGGAGCCACCTTAGGGGGTGAAGATCGGTCAAACATTTACCCCGACTCTGGGCAGTTGAGGGGCTTGATATGAATTTGTTTCCCTTTCCCACCAACTTTGAACTCGATGGGCTGCCATTCCCCAATTTCTGGCTCATGCATTTTTGTTTAAAGCCACACAAAATTAGAGGTTCGTACTGATTTCGGAAACTTGTGCATAATACCAACCCTAATGCGCATTTCATGCGACGTGAAATAAAAAACTGAAACTTCTCGTAATTTCAGTCAAAATACTCACGAGATTAAGCTGTCCCAAAAACTCTCGGCATCGCAAAGCTGCATACCACCGAGATAGCCAATACCTATTACAAACCAACTATCTCATTCACTGCATAAAAACTTTGCCTAACTATGACGTTTCTTAAAACAGTGGCAGTGTATTAGACATTTTATGATCACTACCGCAATGGCAATAAAACAAACGAAAAACTAGTAAGAAAGCTTCAATCGGGCAACCTGACTACCTTATACCCCTACTCTCAGTAAAACATAAAATTTTCTATTATATTGCTATTATTAGTCGATTTCTAAAGTGAGCAGAGTGGTATATTTGTATGGGAGGTACCAGAAGGCCCGCGGAAAGACTTCCAGTTTTTTCCTACAAAACTTTGTCCTATTATAGCTTTACCAAATACAAAATTTGGGCACGATCGTGACGAGTATATTGATATTATTACTCCATCCCCATAGTGGGCGGAGAGGTGTATTTGTATGGGAGGTACCAGAAGGGGCGGGGCCATGTAGACCATTTGCAATACCGTAAGTAGTTTTGGGGAAATATTAACTCGTGCGAAATTTCAAAACATTTGGTGGCGTCTTTCGAAAGTTATCGTGCGAACCAGCCGGACAGCCAGACATACAGACGGACAGACAGACAGACAGACGGACATGGCTCAAACGACTTAAAAAGTCATGAATCGAATTTGGTTCAAATAAACCTAGGGTCTAAAGTCACTCCTTCTATGTGTTACACTTTTGGGTCGTATCAAATGATATATACCCTCCTTCCCGTATGGTGAGGGAATAACCAACCTCAAACAAGTCCTAGGACGGTCAAGAATGTCGAGATTTCTGAGAAAAGATGCGCAACACTACAATTAATGGTAATGGGTACCATAGGCGGAAAATTTAAGAAGACGAGGAGAAAGATGAAATACCTCTTCAAACAGAAGAAGAACATATGAGAAAAAAGTGAGGGAGGTAATGGAAAAGTACAAGGCCGAAGGTGTATACCGAAGGTGCTAGCAAAAGATAAGGTGCTTAGTTTTCCGAGCATGGATCTACACATGTGAGGACGGACATACCCAGCGACAAAAGGAAGGATATAGAAGGCCTTATGGAACGCCTTCAAAAGCAGTCAGTAGGCCTGCGCTCTGCATTCCCTCTTCCTTTCCAAATAACGCAGGATGTCATTGGGTGGCAAGGCCTTTCATCGTCACTTCATATAAGAAGGCCTGATGGAAGGCCTGCATACACATGAAAAAAGAACGACTTGAAAAATAAATGATAATATGCAGGTGGTCTTGTTTAGTTTATTTTTAGATCTTTCTCACTTCTCTATATTTTACTTTATACTTACACTTTTGTTTCAACGACAGTAAAACTTCCTGGAGTTTGAACTCACTACCTCGCAATTGTTAGTCAGCCATGCTACCATCCAGCCTATTTAGATGCATTCGAATTTTGTGACTGAAACTAATCATAAACTGTTTTAAGAAAAACACACGAACACCTTCCTCGTTGCCTTTTCTTATCATGCCTTCTCTCAAGCCTTCTATGAGAAGGGAATGTGTGTACATACGAAATGGTGAAATGACGATCATCGAAAACGTTGATTCTCCCAGTAGGCCTGCAGCAGTGGTCTTTCAGGAATAGAGAGACCATGTTCTCGGGATATTTCAGAAAGGAAGGAGATGTTTGCTTGTCTCAGAAGGCCTTGTTGCATGCCAGCTTGAAGAGGCCTTGCTTATTTCGGCACTGGGTAGACATATGTTCACGGACACTCAGACTGTGCTGCAAGTATGGAGGGAACATTTTATTGATTGTCCACCAACGGCCAAATCGAAGTCAGAACGGTAATTAAACGGCTTAAAACAGAGCTCGCAAAATATTCTCAACCTAATTTTTCTGCGTCTGCTCACATAAAAAACCGACAAAAATGAGACAGAATCGCTCAGTATCTGAACAGCAACCCTCTTTTGCTTATCGTTCGTGTTCTCGCCCTCGGGTTTCGGGTTGATCGTAACACATGAATAAGTCTCTTACTGACCACTTTATACGAACAGAACCATTCGAAAAAACAATTTATTTATTTTAATTGTTGTGTTCCCCTTATGTTATTGCCTTAAAGAATTCGCCACAGGCAAAGCGTTAAAGAGGAAGGGAGAAGAGGATAGGGTGGTCATTTGGTTTTGTAAGCGTATGAGTATTTTTTGTCTATCCAGACGCGAAGACGCATACATGCTCAGAAGACCGTTTACATGACATGTTAACACATGACCCGAGCGAGCGAAAAAAATATTCCTCGGTTGGGCGAAGACAAAGCCAAGGAAGATCGAATTTTGAGGGACTTTTCGGGACTGTTTCGCAGTCGTGTCAGTAGATGAGTGTTTTTTTCTGACAACAAGACCAGTTATTGCGAGCTTTGAGGAAGGAGGAAGATGAAACGCATCTTCTAACAGAAAAATCGTCTATGGCGGAAATGAGCAAGTGAAGCTATCGAAAAGTACAGGTATTAAAACCAAGCCTGAAGGTTCTACCAAAATCTAATGTGGAAAAGTTTTTGGACGGGGATCCAAACCTATAAGGACAGAGACCAAGCAGCTTTTGGTACATTTGTGTCCATTGTTCTTTTCTGAAGGCTGGCCAAATACCTGAAACCATCTTCGATGATGGAGTATATTGTCCAGTGAAATGTCCACCAATGAGCCAAAATAGCTTATGGTAGTTGAACTGCTGCAGAGCTTCTCAAAGGCGTTGATCGGTGGAGTAAATGGCTCAGCTCAAAAACATGCAAAGAAATGCATGCACGATGATTGGAATCTGAGTGTTCTATGGTCAGTGCTTCAAATAGGCAATCGAAGTGTGTGTACCAGCTGCCACGGAATCGTTCCTCTACACATCGCATACAAGATTCTATTGAGAGCGTTGCGTGAAAGGCCATCTTAACGAACCTGATTCGATCTTATCAGGGTCCAACAAATCATAGAGAATTCCCAAGGAATGCAGATCGACACTTATGATCTTTTCAATCAATATTCCATTAGATATCTTGACGAATTTTGGCATCATGACAATCCTGATATGAATGCGGATGATAATGGCTTATGTGAAGTCCTTAATGAAGCGGTAGCCTCTCATGCAGCTTCTTTAACAAGCTAATGAAGATGATCATGTGGAAGGTTGCAGTAAACACGACTGTCACCATCTTTGATTAAAGTTACATGCTGGTTGTGTATGCCGATTATACGGATATCAACGGCCGGAGACTTCAGGATGGTACTGCGGCCTTTTCAAACTATGAGAAGCATTTGGCTTAAGTTGGCATGGTCATAATTGAGGACACAACCAAGTTACTTGTATCATCGGAAAAAAAGTGGAATTGTTTGGGACGCTGCGTGACCTTTGACGGTATGCCAGATAATCTAGGGACTGTCAGTGACCAGCAGTGATCTCAAAGCAAAGGTTTTAACCCTTAATAAAACATAACATTTTCTAGTATATTGATATCATTACTCGATTTCTAAAGTGGGCAGAAAGGTACATTTGTATGGGAGGTACCAAAAGGGGCGTGGCTTGACTTCAATTTTTTTCCAAAACTTTATATTGCTTTAGCTTTACAAAATACAGAATTTAGGTACGATCCCGTTGAGTGTATTGATATTATAACTCGATTTCTAAAGTGGGCAGAATGGTGTATTTGTATGGGAGGTACCAGAAGGGGCGGAGCCATGTTACCCATTTGTAATACCGTAAGTAGCTTTGGGGAAATATTAACTCGTGCAAAATTTCAAAATATTTGGTTGAGTCTTTCGAAAGTTATCGTGCGTATCAACCGGACAGACAGACAGGTGGACAGACGGGCATGGCTCAAACGACTTAAAAAGCCATGAATCGAATTTGATTCAAAGAAACCTAGAGTCGAAAGTGGTTCTTTATACACTTTTGGGTCGTATCAAATGATATATACCCTCCTACCCGTAGGGTGAGGGTATAAAGATAAAACCCTCTGTTGGCGAATAAAAATCCAACTACATCAGACACTGCTTCAAGCGGATCAATCTGTGCCACTTAAAGAAAATATACAAGTGCAAGTAGGCTTAACCACGGTAATATAAAATCACGCCTCAAGTCGATAGATTCCAGTTGATCACACCAAACAAACTAGATTTTGCAATGATGTTTTATTATACCTTTTTTATATATTACAAAGCATATTAAATTAGATATGTCTACAAAACCACTGTAGCTTCAAAGCCAGTTGGCATGTTTGTTTCTAACCCTGCACCAGCTTCACATTATGTGCGAATATTTATACATATACATATATGTGTGTGCCTAAGTATACATTTTGATGTTATTTTATTTTTATTTATAACATTAAAAACGTTGAGTTTGCATATCTCTCAGTGTAATGTAACGTGTGTATGTGTGTGCGTTTCTGGCTCTGCATATGCATATCTCTGCGTATGTGACAAAGATATCACCTATAACACACTCGCACCTTATCCTCAACACTCCCAACACACACATATTACCGATGAGTTTCCTGTGTTCAGCACGCTCGTTTGTATGTCAATGTAGTATGTGAGGGCTTGTGTCATTTAAATGACATCAAAAACATTTAAACACGCCATAAAATAATTCATAATAATAATGAAAAATAATTTCAACTGTCACATTTTGTTAATGTATGTTTGCTGTACATCAGTATGGTTTCCTCGCTCAATCTCACTCCGTATTTTGCTAAAATGCTGGGTACAAACAAACGAGGACATCCATTTCTATTTTTTTCAGAACAGTGGGATAGTGTATGTGTTCATACTTGCGATACAGGGTAAGGTAAAGCCTTTGGACTTGCAAGTCTATAGGCGAAGGGATGTATATGATCAGATACTAGTATTTTCAAAACAAATGCTTCTTGATTTTTTTCTGTGTGATATGCTGTAAAAATAATCCTGCCGTGATGTTGGTCCCAAGCCGGGACCATATGAGTACAAAGGACTGTCATGCGTGTGATCTGTGAACGAGCCCTGTCACCGCTTTCTATATTACTTTGATCGCCGGTCCTCTTGATATTGTAGTCAGCATTTGTGTGGTAAAAGTATCGAGAAAACTGACCTTTAGTATGGTCTCAGTGAAATCCTTAAAATGATGCCTGTCCTCTCAGGCATCGTTGTCTACACTCTGCCTGGACCACTCTTCGCAAGAAGTACCATATACTTATACCAGATATAGATGCTTGAAAATGTATAACTCCTGGAACAAGATTGTATTTCAACTTCTATACTGACGGCTAAAAATTAAATAATCTTGTAGATTTCGGGGTCTACTTCAGAACCCACGGCTAAATATAGCACTAAGACTACCAGATCATAGTAATGTATACCAATATTAAATTTTGACCATTAAAAAAGTAGCAGATTGTCTTAAATAACTATAACATCCTCAATACAGTGGCGATTACAAAAATCTCAACATCAGTTCTGGATTTAAACAGATATCTCAAAGAGCAGGCTGTGCGTTTCATTATCCACCTTATTTGAGCGTCGGACCACATGGACATATCAGGGAACTGGAGAAGAGACTAATTAGCAAGACTCGAGACTACGTTACAGATTCCAGCTGAACTGGAATACGTTGGCATGGCTATAGCCAGCTTCTTTTGCGTGTTAGAACATATCTAGCAGGTAAACAATGCAAGGCTATTATTTATTTAGGAACTTAGGTGATCTGGCCGATATTGATCAGAAACTTTTTGAGGTGGTCATTATGGTTCAATGAGGGAAACAAAATTTTTACGTTATCACAACAGATTTTATAGTCTAAGTAAGTCTGATTTTTAGACTGCCACACTAAACTATAAAAACCTATGGCGTTAATAACAAATTCATCTGAATAATCATATTTATCACTTTATCCACTAATTCCTCAAATTAAACGGGTCTCTTTATTCATATCGTAAGTCCAACATTCTTTCCATGAGTCAAATTTTATCTATATAAGTATTGTGGTAATGTTCAATTTTCACACTTACCTTCCGCCCCGATATTAAGCAAATCTTCTTTAATGTCGTATCTGTAGTGCTGAGATCTATATCTCTAGGTTTTCAAAGAAAACTTTAGACCTGCCAACTCCTCCCAGCGAACCAAAATAGAAATTTCGTCTGACTATCCATGTCTATATTGCCGAGTACTATGAATCTATGTATCATGGAGATATCTTTAAGCCCTCACAACTTGAGCATCTCTCAACATACGTACATCGCTGAAAGATCAGTACGGAGTGCAATTTAAGTTCAGGTGACTTCACTGTAACTGCCTTCCTGAACAAAAAAGAGGCTTTAAACACTGATCTGACCTCCGGCTGTCTGTTAGGAAGCTATAAAAGAAATATCAATAATCCAAAAATAGGTAATTTTGTATGGAAGGTACCAGAAGGGGTGGGACTATTCTGCCCATTTACAATCCCATTAGTTCGTTTTGCAAAATATTAAAACTGGTAGTAGTGATCCGTTAGGGTTTACTCGATTTATACTGCCGACCAGCCATCCACCCAGCCTGACAGACGGACATGGCTCAATCGTCTTAAAAAGTCCTGAAACGAATTTGGTCTTAAGATACTTGGGGTCTAACTCGTCTCCTTTAATGCGTTACACTTTTTTTCGTATCAAATGATATATACCCTCATCCGTAAGGCTGTTTGGTACAAAAAAACGACTAGAGGAGCACCACAGAGGAGTCATATCCCCTCTTTTATGTCTCGTTGTAATAAACGGAGTGCTTCAATGAGGATCGTACAAAACAACGATGTGCGACCTTATGCAAACTGCGGTTTGAAAGCTGCTACCGGGCGGTGCTGGTAATGGGCCGTGAACTCCCATAAAACGGAATTTGTTATCATTACCCGTAGATATAAGGTCAAAGACTACGGGCCACCAAAACTGATTGATGTGGAATTGAAGCTCTCAACGGAGGCCATATACCTAGGTATTGTTACCGATCAGAAGCTAAATCGGTCAAGGAACATCGAGGAGAAGTGTAAGAGAGGTATTAACGCTCTCTACTCGTGCCGAAACTCTATAGGTAAAGGCTGAGGACGAATGCTACAATGTGGCTTTATGCTGCGGTAGGTGGACCAATAATTATAGGATGTCCGTTTTAGTGGGAGGGCCGAAAATTAGTTTAAAGAAAATGTTTACCAAGGTCCAAAAGATGTCTGCAATGGGGACTACTGGGGCTGGTAGAAGTACACCGTTTTGGTGGTGTTCCTGTCTCTTCCCCTCCTGCTCTTGTACTTCAAGTCAATCAGACTGAAGGGTAAAGATTTTTTGAATTTTTGATTTTCCCGTAAATAAGACGGAATGACGGCAGGACTCCTTATCATGACTCAATATTTGTCTTTGCTGGCAGATTGAAGGTGGAACATGGCACAGGAGGCTTTCTTTCAGACTACGTATTAAATGTAGTGTTTTTCAAGCTCACGTACTGGCCGCGGATGCTATAATGGGATGTGGACTCTATACAATCAGGCGGTTAACCCTTTGTGTGCATAGCCACGATGCAATAAAAGAGATTAATTCTACATGGTGTAAGTCAAAGTTAATGAGGACCTGTAAGGAGAAGTTTGATAGACTAAAGTCTGGATGTCAGCATCTGTTGAGTGTCGGGACATTGCGAGATCTCTGGGTGTGAGGGATAATGTAAGTCGAATTTCGCCACTGAAACTTTTTTACGGGTTTTCTACAAAGTGCCCATCAAACGTTTTTCTCCCTATTATTCATTTGCTGTTCGCAGAGACATACGCTATTGTTTACAGAGGAGGAGCTGACTAAATGAATTTGTTTGTTTTCGTTCAATGTATGAGCGAACGCATGTGTGGCTCTCTTGCCCATAGGCTATGTTATGCCGACCCCCGACCTAGAGTGGTTTAACTCATTTGGAGTAAGTAACTTAACAGGTTTTTTGCGTTTTCTTCTTTGGTTAACTGGGACCTGATGATTGGCTAGGTTATGTTGTTGTAATGAATGAATTTGTCTGTATTCGTTCAATGTGTGAGCGAATGCATGTGTGGTTCTCACGCCCATGGGATATGTTATGCCGACCTCCGCTCTAGTCTCTCCCACCTCAGTTTGAGTTAGTAATTTAATATGTTTTATGCAGTGCCTTCTTACGATTTTTTCTTTATTCTCTTTCCTTATACTTTTATTTATACATATATTAGTTTTTTTCTATCTTGTAATTCATATACCCCTTTCATCCCCTTTCTCCTTCCTTGTCGGACAATAACCGTGTGAAGTGAGATCTGATTTTTTTCAAGATCATTCGTGCCCATATCCTAACTTAAACAACTGTGTACTCAATTGAATTTATATCGGGCTAAGAAACACCATTGCCACGCCGCATCCGCCCACTCATAGAATATAAAATGTTGTCTATAAATTTCAACCTGTGCTACGTGTTTACCAAATTTTAGCTCTCTAGGGCTTAAATTCAGTTATGAAGCGTCCACTGCGCCCGCTGCGAATATACAAATTTTGTCTCTAAATTTGTAAATTTATCAAATCATATGAAATATACAATTAAATGTACTACCTTGATATTATTTTTTTGTTGACTGCTTTTGTTAAAATCGTAATATACTTTCCAAATTTCAAAAGATAAAACTGTAGTTCTATTTTCTGTGTATAACATAATATCTCACTGTCACTCCCTCTCACCCACCGCTACGCATATTTGTTTAACTAAATACAAATGTTGCATATTCTTCACGACGCCGTATGCAGCAATTCTCCAGTTGCATTTCTCCGCCATGTTGGCATAAACACATCTGTAAAACTTTGCGTAACTTACCTGGCATGCTGGGGTCCCACGTTGCCCATGTCGTGAGCCGTACTGGCGGTTATTTGAAAATCTGCTATGGCGCCGGATTCCATACCCAAAGGATGTTTACATTGCGCTGCAATAGAATAAGAAGGCAAATCATACATACATGAAGTTAAATTAGTGGTGGTTGGATAGCATCATAAGTGAAATTGCGTTTACTAATATGCTGCTGAAGTTTTCCGTAAACTTTACACAAATACACATTACAGGCTAATGAGAGCAATATGGGCGTACAAATCCTGATGTTGTCGTGTGCAGCATACTGTGGTTGCCACAAAGTTTTCATTACTGAGATTAATGTGCTTTTAAATGAGGTTCCTGAACCCGTTTTTGTGTTTTTGTTTGTTTCTCAAAATATTGTTTTTTTTCTGTTTGTATTTTTGTTGTTTCACACACACACAGTAAACGTCAGGTAGTATTTGCATTACTTTTACAAATAAAGAAAAATTCTCATTAAAATATGTTTTTCTTTTCTTCAGGGAAAATGTTAAGGTCATTACTCGTAGCTCAAGTTCATTGCCAGAAATGCATTATGATGATGATGCATAAGAAAATCAGAGAGAGGCGGTTAATGTATCCCTTATTTGCATGGTGATTTGCATAGTAGGGCTTGAGGTGGTTAACTGTCCAAAGGTACAGTATTTAATTAAGAAATGTGCATATGTTTTGATTAAAACACACACAACAACTTCAAGTTAAACAGTTATGATTTTGCAAGTGAGTTGTGGTAGTAGTTGAAGTAGGAGAAAGGGCAAGGAACTCAGTTATTTAAAAGAGGAATTCTCGTTTACGAATACATCATTACGTTTTGCTAGAGTACGGGAGGTGAAGTTTAGAAATGCGTTGTTTTTTTTATGGAAATGGCACAGGAACAGAATTAAGGTGTAGCTTAATTTGTACATATACTTATTACCTATGTCAGTTTTCCGTGGTTCTCCTTTTCCATTATTTATAACATAACTGTGTACTTATTGTTTATAGTAATTTCCACCGGAAATGTCGTCAGCCAAGACGCCATCAAATTGAAATTGTCCTAAACATGGCTAAGCACACTGTAAATGTTTCTACACTAAGGTAGCAGCCCAGAAACAGTAACCGATCACCGTAACCCACTACAAGCAACACTACACTGTGTATGTAACGATTTCACCAAAATGCTCTCTAAGTGATTGCTTAAAACATTGGTGGCCCAATTGTGCTGGCCATAAATTAACCCCATTTGTGCTGGACAACGTGACACATTGCCCAGCGTCATTTTGTATGCATCATAAATTCAATGTATATTTCAACCACTTTTTCCCAACAACAACAACAACAACAACAGAAGCAACAGCAATAGCATTCATTTCCCATGAAATTTTAAAACATGTGAAATATTACCATGTTTCACATCAGAAAAAATACTCGTAACAACAACAACAACTATAAAACGCAAAAATAACTCCAAAAATTTGACTGCATTCAAAAATATAATTGTTATACATATGCACATTTTTTGTATGTATATTAATAAAATATAAAAAAAAATGCTTGGAATTGTATTCAATTTTCATTCATTTCCGTGTCCGTTTCAATTCTTTTTGATATGATTCATAAATTCATAATAAAATTACAAAAACCAAAAAATATAAAAAAAATATTAGCCACAGCTGAAAAGTATTCATGGCGATTGCGTTGTTGTTGATGACATTTTTTTTTTTAGTAAAAAACATTTTGAATGAATCGCGTAACAAATGTGTTTATTCATGACTGACTACTGTCAAACAACTGTTCCATTTTGACATATACACGAATTTTTCATGACATTTGGAAAATTCTCAGAATGTATGTATTGATTGAAATAAGTTGAATGTGGGTTGCATACAAACATATATAATATCAGATGAAAGGACTACGTGGAGTGCACTATGGTACCAAATCCAAGTTTTTTATCGGAAAAATAAAAGTTTACGTATGTAAAAAAAAATCCTATATAAATTTTTAAAAACTTCAAGTGGCAACACTGCCAATCTTTTAGGCTTAAAGATTGAATGTTCCAAAACGTTTTGTTTACTCCGAATCAAAATACTATTGACCTAAGGGTAATATACTTACTTACTTACTTAAGTGGCCCATTACAAGTTACGAATGTGGTTCCTAAATTAGAGGCATGAAGTATTAAAGAGTCTGGAGTCTGGGACAAGCCATGGCATAGTGGTTAGAACACGCGACTACCATGCGGGAGATCGCAGGTTCAAACCTGGCTCCAGTCATCTTAAAAAATTGTTTCTTTCATTGTCGGCTCCCCTCGAATGTTGACAGCAACTTCTCAGTATTAAGTGTCGAGTCAATCGGCGTGACTAGTAAGAGCTTCACAAATAGTGATGTTCGCATTCGTCGATTAACTAGAAGGTGCCGTTAGTTGTGAATCTAAAAATAGAAAGCGTGTTAATTCGCAACAACGCGAGAAGCTTTCCCGTGGGGTACAAAGGGAAATTAAGTTAAGTATTAAAGAGTACCACACGCTTCGGTCTACTGCGTACATATTCCAGTTAGCCCTACTAGGTAGTGGCACGTCGCCAACTGATCCTTCAAACGAAGTTTGGGTCTCCTTGCTCTGCGCCCTTCTTCAGGTTCGCCTTCAAACACCTTTCTCGCTGGAGCATTCACATTCATCCTGGCAACTTGTCCTAGCCATCGTAGTCGTTGGATTCTGACTCTTTTAGCTACGTCCATGTCGGGGTAAGGTTCATTCAACTCATGGTTTATACGGTGGGAAAACTCGCCGTCGGTACAGTTTGGTCCAGTTTGGTTCAGAGTACTTCTCTCTCGAATACTCCTCGGTTTTGTATTTCCGTTGTCGTAAACACCCACGATTCGGCCGCATACAACGGAACGAATAAAATTAGCACCTGGTATAGCAGTTTCTTAGTATCCCGTGATAAGGTGGTGTTACTAAAGTGCTGCCGAAGTCCGTAAAAACATCTATTGGCGAGCACTATTCTACGCTTTTCATTCAATTTTTCTTATTGACGGAAGATTCGAGGCAGGTCAACTCATCTACTGCCTCAAAACAACGTTGACAGAGTGTCTCCATCGAGAGGACTCTGTGTTTGTCAATATCATTATTTTTGTTTCGTCCTCCTTGATCGCTAACCCATTTTTGATGACTCTTTTCTAGTGATGAGAAAACTGCAGTAACATCCAGCAGATATCGGCCAATGATATCTATATCATCGTCATAGGCTAGTGGCATGTGGCTCCTGTGGAATATGGTGCCAGACATGTTGACACCAGCCTTTCTCATCACCTACTCCATAATTATAATAAACTAGCTGACCCGGGCAAACGTTGTTTTGCCACAGTTACTGTGCAAAAACACAAAAAAACTAAATACTGCGCCATCAGTCGGACGGACGAAGACTACTCACGGCCCATAGAGCATGCATATAAAATTTGGTCAAAATCGGTGCAGTAGTTTTCGAGTTTAGCGATTACAAACATACACGTAATTTTTATATATTTAGAGATAGTGTACAAGACAAGCTATCACCCTGCCTGAAACCTCTTTAAGTGTTGAATGGTTCAGAATGATCATTACCAATCTTAACCGAGGATTTGGTGTTGTCCAAGGTACACCTGCACAGTCGAATTAGTTTTGCATGAATACCAAAGTCCAACATGGCCACATATAGCCTATTCCTTATCGGAGAATCAAAGGCAGCTTTGTAGCAGAGAAAGAGGTAGTAGGTGTCGATCTGTTTTTTCCAGGATGTTTGAACCGTCATAGATTTAACAGATCTATAGCCGCGCTGATAAGGACCAATTAGTTTTTCTACAGTTGGCCTTAGACGTTCACACAAATAGCATTAACAGGACCTTGTCCGCAATTGGTAATAGGCTTCTTTCACGGAAGTTCTTACACTTACTGTCTCCTTTCTTCTACATGGGACATAACACACTAACACTCCAATCCCTGGGCATGATCTCATCGAGCCAGATGTTCTCCATGAGCTGATGCGTGCTCCTAATCAGCTCCTTCACACCTGCCTTAAACAATTCAGCAGGACGTCCATCGGCTCCAGCCGATTTGTTACTTTTAAGGCGGCATATTGTCAGACGTATATCGCTCTAGCTCAGAGGTGGACAGTTAATACTGTCGTAATAGATTGGAGCGGGTTCTTCTGGAGTGGTGTCCGTATCCAGTAGGTTACTGAAATGATCTCTCCATATTATCAGAACGTTCTCCGGGTCCGTCACTAGCTGGCGATCGCAGTCCTTGTAGGAGTATAATCTTGTTCCACGCATTCTCGCCTTAACTCTCTGATAAAATTTTCGGGCTGTCCCTCTGCTGCGGAGCAACTCTGTGCACTTATCATGTATCTTCTTCAGCTCCTTCTTTTTCCGTCTAAAAAGGCGAATTGCCTCTCGTCTCTTCTCCCTGTGCCGTGCACGAACAGCCATTGGCTGCAGTTTCGCCATGTAAACAGCATCCGTCTCTCTCGTGGCATTGCGACATTCGCCATCGTACCATGCATCTTCTTGAGATGGCTTTGAGTACCTAAGTATGCATTTCGCAGTCCGTTCATTGGAGTCGGCTATATATTGCCACAGCGAGGTAATATTATCAGGGGTTGGAGCATTCTGTAGCAGTTAAGTTATCGACTACCACGTTATCTATCTGCCTCCTCGTAAATTAATCTGGAGATAACGATGTTGCCTAATAAATATTTCGGTGGTCAAATCTAGTGCTGCTAATTACCATATATCTTGCCGCAGAGAAATCAATCAGTCTGATGCCATTTTTCGACGTTTCGGCATGCAGACGGAATTTTCCGATGGTAGGCTCAAATGCGTTCTACAATTTTAATGTCATTGCTCGTGCTACGGTTATATACAGTTTCTAGACTCTCGTAGAATTGCTCCTCTGTCGGAGCATGGCCACATATAAGCGTTGTGTGATAAAACTTTGTTTTAACTCTTATGGTGGATATTCGTTCACACACCGGGTTGAACCGTGAGACTAAGTGTCGTAATCTCTTGCACACTACAAATCCACATCTAAACTCGTGCTTGTCCGCATGGCCACTGGATTAGATGTCGCACATTTTCATGCGCGAGCACCCGTATCCAGTCCGAATGATTTCCTGTAACGCGGTTGTGTCAGCCTTGTATTCTTCGATGACGTCCGACAGTTGGATTTAGGCACATGGTCTATAAAGTGTTCTAACATTCCAGGTGCATATAATCAAATCATAGTTTTTAATTCGTTTGCGGTGGTCATTAACATTTTAGGGGATTAATTTCATTATTTTCTTACTTCATAGGGAGGGATGCAAGCCCAGCGCACCACGTCGCAGTTTTCTCCTCCTGCCAGGATTTTATTACAGCCACAATAATTCGGACATTATTAGTGCGGCTTTAGACCTAGTAAATCTATGACGGATCAAATATTCACTTTACAACAAATCCTGGAAAAAACTCATGAAAAGCAGATCGACACCTACCACCTCTTTGTCTTCTTTATCTGAGTTTGGTATTCCTGCAAGCTTTGCAGATGTACCTTAGAAAACACCAAAACTTCGGTTAAGATTGGTAAGGATCACTCTGAACCTTTCAACATGGAAAGAGGTCTCAGACAGGCATGTCCTGTACACTATTTAATATGTCAACATGTCTGCCACCATATTCCGCAAAAGCCACATGCCACTAGCCTATGCCTATGATATTGGCCGAAATCTGCGGGATATTACTACGGCTTTCTAATCACTAGAAAAGGAGTCAGCGAAACAGGTTTAGTCGTCAAGGAAGACAAAACAAAAATAATGATTTCGACGAACAAAGAGTCCTTTGGATGGGGACGCACCGTGAACGTTGACCATTATTGTTTTAAGGTAGTAGATGAATTTACTTACCTCGGATCTTAACAAATGTTTAAGACAATAGCGCCGTTTAACCCCAATTTGACTTTTACTACCTCACCTATAGAGATGAGAGTAAATTACATTTGATTCGAGAAGAAGTGTAACGCATTTAGACAAAATTCGTGGGTCATTATTAGGACATATGTAGTAAAACTTCTGTACGCCCGAGCTATAGTAAAAAAATCCACCCATATAAATATGAAGCAAACCAACTCAATCATAACTAGTTCCTTATCATACAATGTATTTAGTTATTTATGTTGTTTTGATATAAACATTTTACAATCTCTTTAGACCATTTCCATTTTCATTGTGGCTAAAACCACACAAAAACAACATCAACAACAACAACATCCACAAAGACCTACACATTATCCATATAGGTTTTTTCTTTTATTTCGCATTGATTTGTGATGTTAACTTGGCCAGTTGTGACCACAACTCCACGCTATTAATGTCTTTCCACTATTGATAGGAAGCGACCACACACCGTTGTAAGCACTCACTTATTTCTTTTTGCGCTTTTGGAAGACTCGTCCCCAAAAGCTATCATATTTTAAAAACGTAGCCTCGACCACCTGAATTGATTCGAACTACTGTTTGGACAGTTTATTGAGCTACCGGTTTCTAGCAGATACGTTGAAATCAAAGGAAACAATATGGAAAAGTATAACAACAGCAGCTGACCGCATTGGCCATAACAAACATTGTTGTAGATTGTTGTGATCAGTTCATAAGATTTTAATAGTCAAATACAATATGACTCTTGGAAAGTGGTGTGGATGTTTATTAATGATGTGTAATGTTAAAATGTGTCACGATCGATTGCGAAATGATGGAAAGTGTAAAGGAAGTTTGTCGGTGACTCGTGTTCTATGGTACAATGTGGGTAGCCTCATTGTTTGGGGCAATGTTTAAGGAATTGCAATGTGACATCATTGACAATGATTGTAAAAAATGGTGAGGTAATTTTAAATAGATAATTTGCGCAGATTGTATGGAATATTGAGACTCGATTAATAAAATGCACTGAAAACCAGTACAGAAATTTCAGTCAGGTAAACTGACTGATAAATACCATCACCCAATATAAGATATTGTTGAAGTCTTGAGTTATTGAAATGAATAGATTTTTAATTAAAATTAAATTACTTATGTATATTTTTTTCCCTGCTTGTGGTGCAAAATCGTCCAAAACTTTACTTATTTGTGTAGGGGGTATAGGTGCCGGTTTGGAATTTATGTGAGAAATATTAATATTTCAAAAAAATTATTCAACAAGGGGTGAACCGAAACAGCCTTATTCATTCCTAACTCAAATTTTCATACGTACAACTTACGAATAATTTGACTGAATTCAGTGCACTTACAAAAAAAGATATGTATGTAAGACTATAGGGGTGAGTTCGGTCCTTTGTGTGGGAGGTACCAGAAGGGGTGTGTCAAATTGTTAGGTTTTCTGAGGTTTCGCCACCTATCACAATATAAATTAACCGACTAATTTTCATTACCCCTCAAATGTCCGTTTGGAAGTTATGGGTGAATTATTACTTTTCCAAAAATAGGTAATTTTGTATGGGAGGTACCAGAAGGGGTGACCCGATATAGTCCATATTCACTCCTGATTCATATTTTCATAAGAGTACAAATTACTCATAATTTAACTGAATTCAGTGTACTTAGAAAAAAGATATGTTTGTAATACTATGGGGGTGAGTTCGGTCATTTGTATGGGAGGTACCAGAAGGGGTGTGTCAAATAGTTAGGTTTTCTAGGGTTTTGCCTCCTATAATAACATAAATTAATCGACCAATTTTCATTACCCCCCAAGAGGTCGTTTGGAAGTTATAGGAGAAATATAAATTTTCCAAAAATAGGTAATTTTGTATGGGAGGTACCAGAAGTCGTGAACTGATATAGTCCATATTCATACCTGTGTCTAATTCATAAGCAAACATCATATGCAAAATTTGAGTGATCTCAGTTTACTTACAAAAGAGATATGTATGTAAAACTATAAGGGTCAATTCGGTCATTTGTATGGGAGGTACCAGTAGGGGTGTGTCAAATAGTTAGGCTCTCTGAGGTTTCGCCTCCTATCACAACATTAATTTATCGACCAATGTTCATAACCCCCCAAGTGACTGTTTTGAAGTTATTGGAGAAATATATAATTTCCAAAAATAGGTCATTTTGTATGGGAGGTACCAGAAGGGGTGAACCGATATAGTCCATATTCATACCTGAGTCTAATATTTATAAGCAAACATCATACGCAAAATTTGAGTGATCTCAGTTTACTAGCAAAAGAGATATGTATGTAAAACTATAAGGGTCAATTCGGTCATTTGTATGGGAGGTACCAGAATGGGTGGGCCACAGGTTTCGGGTTTCTTAGGGTTTGTCTACTTTTGTAAGATAAATAAACTGACCAAATTCAAACATCCTCCAGTTGTCCGTTTGGAAGTTATGGAAGAAATATTAATTTTCCAAAAATAGGTAATTTTTTATGGGAGGTACCAGAAGGAGTGTGTCAAATAGTTAGGCTCTCTGAGGTTTCGCCTCCTACAACAACATTAATTTATCGACCAATGTTCATAACCCCCCAAGTGACTGTTTTGAAGTTATTGGAGAAATATATAATTTCCAAAAATAGGTCATTTTGTATGGGAGGTACCAGAAGGGGTGAACCGATATAGTCCATATTCATACCTGAGTCTAATATTTATAAGCAAACATCAAACACAAAATTTGAGTGATCTCAGTTTACTAGCAAAAGAGATATGTATGTAAAACTATAAGGGTCATTTCGGTCATTTGTATGGGAGGTACCAGAATGGGTGGGGCACAGGTTTCGGGTTTCTTAGGGTTTGTCTACTTTTGGAAGATAAATAAACCGACCAAATTCAAACATCCTCCGGTTGTCCGTTTGGAAGTTATGGAAGAAATATTAATTTTCCAAAAATAGGTAATTTTGTATGGGAGGTACCAGAAGGGGTGGGGCTATTCAGCCCATTTACAATCCCATAAGTTCGTTTTGAAAAATATTGATACTGGTAAATTTTCATACCGATCCGTTAAGGTTTACTCGAGTTATCCTGCTGACCAGCCATCCAGCCAGCCAGCCAGCCAGCCAGCCAGCCAGCCTGCCAGCCAGCCAGCCAGCCAGCCAGACAGACGGACATAGCTCATTCTTCTTAAAAAGTTCTGAAACGAATTTGGTCTTAAGATACTTGGGGTCTAACTCGTCTCCTTTAATGCGTTACACTTTTTTTCGTATCAAATGATATATACCCTCATCCCTAAGGGTGATGGTATAAAAAGGAAAAATACTCAAAAAAATTCCAAAAATTTTGGAGAATTGTTAGTTTGGGTCATTTTGCATATGGAAAATGCATGAATGAAAAATTTCCCAATCATCTTCGACAAAATACGCCTTTGGTCAATTTTAATGCCCTTGACTACGTCGATATCGTTATACAGCCCATAGAGCTCGTGGTTCATTTGATGACGATACTTGCCGTTAAAGATGATGGGACCAAATATTTTGCGAAGTATTTTTCTCTCGAACACTCTCAGTATAAATTGATCCGCTTCTGTAATTATTCAGGATTCTCCACTGTAGAGCAAGACAGGTAGGATAAGATACTGGTAGTGTTGGATCTTTTTCGTTCGAGACACCGCTTTGTCATTAAATCGCTTGCATAGCGTATAGTAGCAGCGGTTTGCGATCAATACTCGTTTCTTGATTTCCAGGCTGACATTTTTATTTTTGTTTATGGCGGAGTCAAGGTAGACAAAGTCTTCAAACACTTTAAAAATATATTTTTCAAAGTTCAAGCAGCGTCCGAGACGAGTGGACTCTTGGTTCGTTGACACAAATAACTTTGATTTATCCTCATTTAATACCAGATCCACTAACGCCAACTGCTTTTCAATGCTCGAAAAGCCCGCAGTTACATCACGCAATCTACGGCCTATGATATCTATATAATCGGCATACTTGAGAAGCATATGACATTTGTTGCAGTTGGTACCATTCCTGTTTACGGCAGCCTCCTGCATGATCATATATATTTCGATCTTAAAGAGATCGCAAGATAGACTATCGCCTTGTCAAAAGACTCGCTTGGTAGAAAATGGCTGAGTCAGATTTTTGCAGACTTCGTGTCAGTCAGTGTCATCCCTCAAAGTCGTATTAACTTCGCGGGGATACCAAACTCAGCCATAGCATCTAACAATTTCTGTAGTATCGAACTATCGAATGCAGCTTAGCAGTCGATGAGCAGATGGTAGGTGTCGATCTGCATTTCTTGGTTCTTCTCCACGATTTGTCTTACTATGAATATCTGGTCGGTCGTGGATTTACCAGGTCTAAAGTCACACTGATAAGGTCTAATCGGGTTCGCCAGAATGGGCTTAAGTCTTTCACATAACATTCTAGACAGGACCTTTTACGTGATGGGTAAAAGGCTGATCCCGCGATAGTTGGTACACACATTGGGATAGCCTTTATGAAGCATAGGTCATAGAACTCTCAGATTCCAATTATGGGGCATGCATTCCTTTAGCCAAATTGACTGAGCTCTGCCAGCAGCCCGTTCGGCTACAACAGCTTTATAATAATCGCCGTCCTGATCTCATTTTCGCTCGGTGGTGCAAAATCTACTCCGTCATCTATGACTGGTGTGATTTTGTCACATATGATGCCTTCGGGAACGATTGGATATAGAAAGTTTTCCCTCCATATTTGCAGCACACTCTGAGTGTCCATTAACAGATTGCCATCTATGTCCTTATAGGTGGGAATCCCTATTCCAAAACCTTTGCTTTTTATCATTTGGTAGAACTTTCGGGCTTCACCTCTATCCCGGTAGTTTTCGATATCCTAGCTCTCTCTTTTCTTACACAGACGCTTTTTCAGACGTATTATTTTCATCCTCTTCTCATAATAAAGCTCCGACACCGCTCGCTTTGCCATTAGCTGCAGTTTTGCCTTGTATGCAGCATCCATTTCGCGACATTCATCATCGTACCAGGGCTGGCCTGAGCGTGGTTTTTCATAACCCAGTAATGTCTGTGCGGCAGTGGTCATAGAAATCGCAGTATGCTGCCACTGTGTGTCGGGAATATGGGAACTAGAGGGTTTGTTTGAAGTGATTGAGAGAGTTGGTCAGAGTAGGCATTGGCTATCTCGGTAGTATGCTGCTTTGTGGAATCTAGCTTTCTTTGCGTTTGTTTACAATCGTTTTTAGCACTACTTAAACGTGTGCCTACCTTGGCTGATACCAGGTGGTGATCCGAGTCTATATTTGCCACGTGATCAATCTGATTTCATGTATTTTGATCGGGAGATATCCAGGTTGCCTTGTGAGAATCTTTATGCGGGAATCTGGTTCCACTCACAACCATGTTTCTTGCCGACGCGAAACTTACCAGTCTGAATCCGTTTTCGGAGGTCTTGTTGTGTAGACTGAAGTTTCCGACTGTTGAACCAAGAGCACCTTCCCTTCCTATTTTAGCATTAAAATCTCCCAGAACAACTTTAATGTCAAGTGCAGGGCAGCGGTCATATATCTCCTCCAGGCGCTCATAGAATGCATCTTTAATGCCATCGTCTTTGTCTGCCGTGGCGTGTACACAAATCATATTCAATGAAATATTCAATGTAAAAATATTTCGCCTGGATGCGATTAGTGGCTTTTCGGTTACTTACAGGGTTATCGAAGTCTCTTGGCGACTATGAAACCACAACCAAATTCGTGTTTTTCTACATGGCAGCTGTAAAAGATGTCACAGTTCTTTAGTCGTGTGCATCCATGTCCCGTCCATCTCATTTCCTGTATGTCGGTGATGTCAGCCTTCTATTTGTCGAGGACATACGCTAGTTGGATAGAGGCACCATCTCTGTATAGAGTTCGGACATTCCAGGTGTATATGGTGAAATCACGGTCACTGTAACGTTTGCGGGGGGTTGTCAACATTTGCGGGGGTTCCGTTTGTTACTATTTCTTTCTCGTGTTTTCATAGCCAGTAAAGGACCTGAAGGCGGGTGGCTAGCCCAACCATCAGGGTTTGTCGCTCACTATCAGGCTCTATTCATACATTTTGCGACATTTTAACTTAACTTTAATAACAGAAATAGATTAATAAGGAACTAAATGGGACAATAACAACAATTACAAGCACATTAATACATTGATTTTCCAGGCAAACGATACACTGGCAAACCCTATATGTATGGATCTGTTAAGTATGTTCATCGTAAACACATAAACTAAGTACAGTCTCGTTATAATGAACTGCGTCACAATGTTCTGGTATTATACTACAGAAATTTCCTAGACGTGCGTATCCCTTTCAAATTTTGCCAGTACAACAAATGTAGATCTCCCTCTAGAAGTTACAGTGGCCTTAACGTCAAATTCTATTCCCGTAAAATGCTATTGAAAACTCCATCACTGTTGCCGCATTTGCGAAACCCTCCCACTCATACTCACTCAGCTTCACTCATTAATATTTCGTATTGTACACTATATTTTTTATAGTTCTTCCGCGTGTCTGTCGGCGTTTATGTTTAGTTTCATTTCGTTTCGTTTGCTTTTCTCTTGCCAATTCTCTAAGTGGTTGTCGCTTCAGATGTACGTTCTGGTATTTTCTTGTATACTTTATTCTGTTGTGTTGCTTTTGCTCATTTTCAATTTCCCCCATAAATCATTTCAAAATATTTTAACGTATTTTTTGACATTTATTACTTTGTTGCTTTATTACATTTTTGCTGTTTTCTTCTCACGACGCGCATTTGTTTGTTCGAGCGTTTTGTACTTTTTGTTGCTGAAAATATTTTGCTATTTTTCTTTTTTCCTCCCACAATGTTAAAAGTGATGGCAGCGGTGGCGTCAGGCGCTACAAGTCCTTTTACAATTCTTCTCCTTCTTCTTCGTCTTATAAGGGGTCGCGAAGTGTAAATGATGAATTTCGTTTTCATTTAAGTTATGACATTTATATTTGTTTTGAACGTGCAAATAAGCTGTGGAATGTAAATATTTGACATTTATGCTTTTCTTTCGTATTTCAACATTTTATTGCTGAAACAAATCATTCGAAAGGGAAGTACGAAAAATGAACATAAGACGACGGTTGGCGTTTTAATGGCGCGAAGAGAATATTATGATGACCCAAAGGAGATATGACTACAAGATTTAAGGAAGCTATAAAGTTATCCCTGAAGAAATGTAACAAATTTAAAGAAGGATAATCGTTAATAATTCTGATGTTAATAATGATAGTGGTAGTGATATTGATACTAATTCTAAACATCTGATATACGGTTAGCTCAAGGTACCACATAAGGAAACAATACAGAAATGTTGGTCAGGTAAACTGAGGGTGAGGGTATATGTAAATCGTTTTACCCCACTGAAACTTTCTTACATGTTTTAAGTTTAACTTACTACGAATATGGGCGATCTGTGAAAACTGTTTTTCGTGCACTTTGCATAACATATGGGGTGCGTTATCGACCTTTCGGGCACATTATTATCAATACTATCATGAGTCTCGTCTCGCAGTGAAGACCCTTCTCATGGTGTGCTAAACGCACTAGGAATATTACAATACAATTGTCAGCGCAAGCAAGCTTAAGCTATCTATGTAGAGGAGTTGATAATTTTGGGTGTAAGCTATCGCAGTTGTCGGTTCTTTCTTCCAGCCAGAATATACCAAATTGGGTGTAACAATATGTGACATATCCCCTTTGGCCAAGGTGAATCATATCTTACAACCCTATCTTACCACTTCTGCTACTATGTGGGTCTGTAGGTGGCAATGCACAATGCAAACTCCACATTCGAGATTGAATACTGTCCGCCACAGCCCGCGTGTTTCTCCCACAGGGGGACCTACACCACCTATTAAACGAGAATAAATCCCGGTGCTCCTGATGCCCACTCCTGATGGGCCACTCATAGCGTTGGGAGATTCCCAGAGAAGCTGCTACCAATTTGTAATTTAATGAACCATACCTCACAGCATTGGTCGCCTTTCACAAAGTGGGATCAGACTGCAATTTTTACATACTCGCGAGTACTAATGCTATTACATCCACACCCTAAACAGGTCGGTTGTATGTCGGTATACTCGACACAAACTTTTTCGCTTGTTCTAAGTTTAACTTATTACGATTACACAGTGCAACAGTGAAAAAAAACACCCGAACGAGACTATATAGGTTCGATAGTACAACCGGAGCTGAGTAAAAAAGTAGCTCAGTTTGGCTAGATTGGCTACCAATTTTTTTTTTTGGCCCTCTAAACTTTTTGAAATCCTTGGACCCCTTGAAAAAAGGTGACATCAATTGTTGGCTAACAGTTTCTACAGTTTTTAATCTAGCTCTTTCTCTTCTTCAACAAAGTTTTAGCTAATAGTCCGCTTAAGAAACTGATATAATAAAATTTCCCAAAAAAATTAGACTTCCCTCGTTTATTTTCAAAAAACTTCGAAAAAAATTTTAATTTTTTCACTTTTTTTAATATGTCGTAGGGAATCCAGATTTTTTGCATACTCTATTCAGTGAAATTGTAGTTTAGGTAACACCGAATAACTTTCGGAACAAACCTATGCAATCTGAACAAG
The DNA here is from genome assembly GCA_964034835.1 of Muscina levida. Classification (NCBI taxonomy): domain Eukaryota; kingdom Metazoa; phylum Arthropoda; class Insecta; order Diptera; family Muscidae; genus Muscina; species Muscina levida. Next base: position 28,363,591 of record OZ035881.1, read on the forward strand.
TCTAGGGATATTAAATAGCTCTCAAAACACACTATCTACTTTAAACAAATCAGTTTTTTAGGAGTTTTGGGCCATTGTGCAATGTTTTTACTTGCCATCTTTACCAAAAACGTACTTATTGTAGAACTGAATAACTTCTGTAAACAACCAATATGATCGGAATACTCCACCCCCTTAATTGTTCACAAAGAGCATTAGGGTGTTCCTTATATGGCATTTTTTCGAATTTCGTTAAAAATATGTATTAATCGCGATGTTGGTCATCTGTTTTCACCTTACGTTTCTTTTTGCCAATATTAGGAATGTATTGTGGGAAATTTTGTATCAATAGTTGGACATTAGAGTGTGCCGCAATGAGGTTAAAGTATGAATTTGTTCTCAAATCAGTTTATTGAAGCTGAGTATTTTTCTTTCGTATATAGACTACTAGATTAAAAACTGTAGAAACTGTTGGCCAACAATTGATGTCACCTTTTTTCAAGGGGTCCAAGGGATTTCAAAAAGTTTAGGGGGCAAAAAAAATAATTTGGTAGCCAATCTAGCCAAACTGAGCTAGGGTTTTACTCAGCTCCGGTTGTACTATCGAACCTATATAGTCACGTTCGGGTGTTTTTCAAAAAGTTTGATTTTGTGTCATAGTGTTATTGGCGTTATGTGAAAACTGTTTTTCGTGCACTTTGCTTACCATATGGGGTGCGTTATCGACATTTCGGGCACACTGTTGCCAATACTATCATGAGTCGTGGCAGTGAAGGCCCTACTCATGGTGTGCTAAACGCACTAGCCATATTACAATACAATCGCCAGCGCATGCAAGCTTAAGCTGTTTATGTATAGGAGTTTATAACTTTGGGTGTAAGCTACTGCAGTTGTCGGCTCTATCTTCCAGCCAAAAAGTACCAAATTGGGTATAACAGTGTGTGACATATCTCTTTTGTCCAATGTGAATTCTTTCTTACCACCTCTGCTACTGTAGGGGTCTGCAGCACCCGGTTGCAATACAACTCCACTCCACTCACTGGAGACCTTGCACGAGTGCCTCCCATGTCACCCACAGTATCAGAAAAAGGGCCCTAGTGAGACCTCATAGTCGAACAACTTCCATTTGTAACTCCTAGCAGTATAGGGACTGGTGCTCCCGCAATGTGCAGTGGCAACCGTCATTAGACAGAACAAAATTGTGTGATCGTACCGATCCAACAACCTTGCAACCTCAGACACTCCGTCAAAACCAGCCTAGTCAAGGTCGTCAGACCCGCATATACAACTATCGCGAAATTGTGCTTCGGAACTAAACTTCATTTCTAGCCAACGCTTCCGAAGTAACGAGCATATCACTCATTTCCAACTCTAGTTATCGCTTATTCCTGAAGATCCCATATATCATTATATAAGGGACAATCACATAATAGGTGCAACTAGTTTTAAGTCTCCGGCGGCCGCCTCGATGTTATCGACAGCAACTTCGCAGTACAGTGTCGAGTCAATCGGCATGTTTAGTATAACCTTATCAAACTTAATGTTAGCATTCGCCTATAATCACAGATACTCGTTTGTATCTGCCGTTATTGTGAGTCTCAAAATAGAAGCGGGTTAATTCACAATAACGCGAAAAACAATACCATAGTTCATTCATGGGGTGTAAAGGAAAATTAAGTTTTTTATACCATCATCCTTGGGGATGAGGGTTTATATTATTTGATACGACAATAAGTGTAACGCGTAAAAGGAGACGCGTTAAACCCCAAGTATCTTAATACCAAATTCGTTTCAGGACTTTTTAAGACGATTGAGCTATGTGCGTCTCTCTGGATGGCTGGTGAGCAGGATATCACGAGTAAACTTTAACTGATTGGAATGGAAATGTAACAGTATTAATACTTTTTAAAACGAAGTAATGGTATTTTAAATAGGCTGAATCGCCCTACCCTTTCTGGCAACTCCCTAACAAAATTACCTATTTTGGAAAATTAATATTTCTCTCATAACTTCCAAACAGACAACTGGAGGATGTTTGATTTCAGTTTAGTTATATTGTAATAGTAGACAAACCTTTAGAAAACCGAAACTTTTGCCACACCCATTCAGTTACCTTCCATACAAATTACCTAATTTACCCCCATAGTTTTACATACTTATATTTTAGGTAAGTACACTGTATTCCTCATTCACTGAAAGAGAAATGAATATAGACTTTATCGGTTGACCCATTCTGGTACCTCCAATACAAAATTACCTATTTCTGGAAAATTAATATTTCGTCCCAAAAGGGCAACTGGGAGTAATGGAATTTGGTCAGTGAATATATCCTGTGATTGGAGGTAAATCCGCAGAAAATCTAACTATTTGACACACCCCTTCTGGTATCCCCTATATAAATAACTGATCAAAAGTCCTATCTACAACCGTTTACCTCCCACAAGCAGGCATATAATAATACATAAAGAATTTTAATTAAAAAACAGTTAATTTTAATAACTCAAGAGTGGTGGTATTTATCTGACTGAAATTTCTTTACTGGTCTAATTTTCAGAAGGTTCTCCACTGGTGGACCAAGCGCAATCGGTCAGGGCTCTTTTATGCAAAAAGGCATTGAGTTACCCATGCCCTGTTAGCAGAAAACCAAGACAAAGTTTAAAGCCAAAGTCAGGATTCTCCCTAACAAACCTAACACTAGACAATCTATATAGATAAAAATGAAATGGTCCTCGTATGTCATAACATCACTTGAGAACGGCTGGAGCGATTTGGCTGATTTTTTTTTTATTCGATTCGAAATTTTCCGTAGATTGTTTGTGTTGAAAAAAATCATATCCAGGTGGCGCTAGGGTGGATTTATATCGAAAATTTAAATACATGTACCAATTCAACTGAAATTTAGGATTGATATTAGTTTGGTCATGAGAAAACATTATACGTACAAATGGACCCGGTAGATGGCGCTGGGGTCGGTTTACAATCAAAATTTAAACGAAAGGGCCAATTTAACTGAAATTCAGAATCCATGTTTGTTTGATCATCAGAAAAAATTGTATATACAAATGGACCCGGTAGATGGCGCTAGGGTGGATTTATATCGAAAATTTGAATGCATGTACCAATTTAACTGAAATTTAGTATGTATTTATGTTTGTGGAACCTTGAGAAAAATATTTTGTATAAATTGACCCGGTAGGTTTCGCTATGGTGGAATTATAATGAAAATTTTAACGAATTAAACAATTTGACTGAAATTTAGAATGTATATTTGTTTTATTATGAGAATTTTTTTTGTATATATGGACCAGCAGTTGATTTAGCAGGGGTTGAATTATTTCAAAAATATATATCGATTGTTCGATTTTACTTAAACTTAAAATATATGATTTTTTTGGCATGAGAAAATTTTGAATGTATGTTTGGAACCAGATGCCGGTGTTTAGCTTATGATACACTTAATTTTTGGAATGTCATTTAGTCACTTTTTTTAACATCATAGTTATTCAGAAGTCTATATATATATAAAAAAATTACATTTTGATGTCACCACTAATTGTGAAAACGGTTGACCCTATTTGTCCCAAAATTTCAGTGAAAGGTAAGGATTGGCTGTAGATGGTCACCCAGACCGCAAAAGGGCTTAAAGAAGAACGACTAACTTTTATAATGGCGCACTTCATACTGAATTAGAGTGCTTCACAAAGTGGGGATAATAACGAAAATAGGAATAACTGTTGATATCACCTAGACCATACGGTTAATGGGGTTGCAGAGCCTAATGAATGCATTTTGGAAATTCGTACTCCTTAGGATAAAAAGGTACAATCACCCAGTACACCAACGCAGAAAGTTATATGTCAGTCAATCAGCTTAAAAATGTGGTTTTAGAATGTATGCCTATCAATAAGTAAGTTTTCATCACATCATGGTGACACTGCTGATCTAATCTTTAAGATATATGAAGAACAGAATTTGTGAAGAATTTGAATTCGCCCTTTAAATTGAAATATTTAAGAGGTCAAAGAAATAAACCAATCGTTATTAGATTTCAACTTTACCCAACATATTTCACAAAAATTTGGAGGCAGGACGAAGTCTGCCGGACCAGCTAGTAATATATAAGTAGCAAGTCCCTTTATTTCCGTCCCAACATATTTGCCGTCTCAACAAGCGCCCTACGCTAAGGCCTACTCAAACTACTCTCTACTCTCTCAACAAGCCAGTTCTAACCCATGGGTATACCCTTTACTGGGGCCTTACGGTTTCGAAAGCCCTTTGTTGTTGCTTAAGCAAAAATAAAAGTCCCTAATAAACAGTACGGACAGCTCGTATACTAAGACACCAGTAGTTCCTAAACCCTCGTCTCAGCTGACCGACAGCGCCGACCAGCTTCCTTGGAACCTATGTAAATGCGGCAAATAGTTCAGGCGTTCGCCAATGGAGACACCCAGATGTTTCACCCCCCGTGACACATCTGAGTACAGACCCATTTAACAGTCTGATTAAAAAAGCATCATGTGGCTAGTAGTTTTGACTGAGGCTTCAACAACGACTTGTTCTGACCATTGGCTGACAATATCCATTACGGTCAATACCCGCTGCTCCTACACAGAGCGAGACCAGCCCTCAACCAAAATGAGTAAATCATAGTCACATGCAAAAACTTTGCAGTGATCAACTAAATGTCGTAGCAATGGATCCATCATGAGATTCCATATAAAGACCACAGTTAACCCTTGCGGACAGCCACGATCGCGCTGAACTGAAGTTAAGTATTTGTGTATGTTATTAGGACCGGCCGTGGCATGATACTTAGAACACGCGACTACCATGCGGGAGATCCACGGTTCGATTCCTAAATCCATCTACATTTTTTTTTTCATTGCTGGCCCCCTCTATAAAGTCGACAGCAACTTCGCAGAATAAGTGTCGAGTCAATCGGCATTTCTAGAAAAATCTTCTCAAACAGTGATGTTCGCATTCGTCGATAAACAAGTAGGTGCCTCACAACATCGCGAGAAGAATACCTCATTAATGGAATGTAAAGGGACATTAAGAAAGTTTTAAGTGCAATATTGGTTGATACGAGACCGACAAGACAAGATCCAGCCCATAGTGTGGATAATATTGTAGCTCTAGCGGAATGTGTGCCCAAAGATCTTGACTAATCAAGTCGAAGCCGTGTACAGCATTTTGACTTACCGTGTGCAACAAATTGACAATATTTATGTAGGGATCGTTCTTCAAAGGCTTACAAGATGCAACTCATACTATAACACTGTGCGAAAAATATAATATAATAGGGGCAGTGATCGGCGGTGGTTCTGGTTACCGAAAACAATTATATCGGTCAAAAAAATTTTATACGTGTTTCGTCGTTTCGCTCGGCCTGGTAATTAATCGAGATACACGGAAAAAAAATTACGACAAACTAGTTGTCATATTGAATACCATTTCGTCAATACAATTAAATATTTAATTAAAAAGACGCCAACAACCACAATTGTAAATACAATAAACAGTTTTATTATAGATTTGAAAAGTGGTTGAAAATTTGTCAATATGACAATTTACAAACATGTTCAATTGGAAAAGTTGTTATAAATCAAAATTGAATGCTAACAATAATATTTAATTACTTAACAACAGTTGTGTTTTTTTTCTGTGTATATCGTATAAATTTTTCATCCGGATATGATGATGGACTTTTTGTAGCCTAACATTAAAAGTGAATTGTCGGCGATATTCGGTTTTAGTAAGACGGTGCTACGGCAAGCACAGCTCGCTATACGATAGTTTAATTGATCCCATGTTAAATTAAATCTACTGATTTATATCAATAAGGATATGTGAAGTCAAAAGTCGGTTAAAATTGTATCCCTAGAAGCCAAATTATCCACGATATTCACGAGATGCCGGTAAAAATGCAGCAGAGACTGATCGGAATTAAAAACTTCCGAATAGACCATATACTGCATAATCGCGGCCAAGATAAGAATGAAATTATATTAATAAAACATGTCCGAGGTTCTACTTTCAGATCATAAGAAAGATTCTGACATCTATTTCCAGTTTCAATGCTTTATTGAAAATTAAAAAAAAAAAACCTCAAAACGAATCACCCTTCACCTACATTTATCATGCGGCCCTCTCACATAAATTATACAAATTATTTGCTGAAATGCCCATTACATTTTGACAAACCTACAAACAAATTAATTGAACTGACCAGTCAAAGTACGCGTACGCGTTTGTAACAACACATCTCAGCTTTTATTAAACGAAAAATCATAACAATAGAGATGGCAGACCCTAGAGTAATTTGTGTGTACTCTGTCATTTATTATCTTCAAAGGCAAACCAAACAAATCATTAATAATGTCACCATTCCATACACAGTCAGGACGGGAGATCGAATACCGTACGGCGAGTGAAAGAAAAATTACAATTACTTCAAGCTACCATGGCTGGCTGCATTGCACTGGCCAATGGCCAAATGGTGGGTAAAAAGAACATAAATTGTTAACCGCAATTTAAAAGGTCTGTTATCATAACTTTCAAGTGGGAATGGACACGGACAGACACGGAGGCTAGTGGGCTTTTAAAACAACCAACCAACAATCATTGGAAACGAGTTAAGAAAAAACTCCAAACCCACTTAATTTATCGTTAGCATTACTGTAAGCCAACAAAGTCAAACTTGATTACCGCCACTACGGAGTGTAGTTTAAGATTTTGTTAACACGATTGCGATTCCTGAAGCCTGTCAGCTACGTACACTGAAATGGTTTCATCAAGCGCTGCAGCTCCAATGTTGCTGTTGTCTTGAGCGCTGTGTACAACGAATTGCGCCTAAAAATTTTACTAATCAACATAAAAACTTAATTGTTATTTAATTCTTTTCAACACTTTATAGCTGCTGGTTTTTTTTCATAGACCACTATTTCGCTGTGGCAAAACCAAAATCCCCTGAAACCTCTCAAGTGTTCACACATTTGCTGAGCTGTGGTTAAAGCCACCTCAAATCTTTGGGCTGAGATTATTTAGCTGTTTATGCCAATGTGATTTATTACGCCAAAATCATATTATCAGTTAGCCAAAATCTTAATACATTTATTTTATAGAGACACAAATGTAATGGAGAGCAATATAACTTAAAGCCCGACACATTTACATACTCGCTGCTGATCCCCTTCTCGCCCTGAATGCAAACAAGTTTTGTAAAATGTGTAGCCACATTTAAGCACCAATCGCGCTCTGCAGCTAATGGCTGGATTAAGTTATCTGCCCGCAGAGGTAGACCACAACAACAAACAAACCAACAAAAAAAACAAAAACACAGCCGATTGTTGTTAAAGAGATTAATAAAGTTTCGTGGAAAAAGATAATTGAAATTTGCTCTTTTATAGTGTTCCACGAGATATTGTGACAGCTTTGGTTGGCAATATTTGGACAAATGGCCATATTGTTGATATACTTTATAGAATGTCCGGGTGTGTAGCAATAAGTAGACATGCCAGATGGAAAGAGATAGCTTGGAGCATTAATATATTGATAATAACTGTCACAATTTTTGCGAAAAGTTAAAACCGTTTGGATATGTATGGCATAGGACAGGTGCAGACTAAAGTGGGCTCCATGGGTGGTGTTTACATTTTTCCAGACTATCGAATGTTAAGCAGTTACTTAGGGGTTATTACTATGCACTAAAAATAAAATGAATTTGATTGAATGCAATGCAACACAGAATAAGTTAGATGAAGTGTGGGTGAGGCGGGCTTACCCAACTACAGATTGTTTACCTAAAGCGGTATAGGTTATTTTTACATGTAGGACTGCAATGATTATAATTTTGAACAACATATAACATCAAAATTCATAGCCAGCAAAAGACTTAAGCGGTATCCAATTGGCGGATGTCCTCGACAAGTACTATTCTGTCATCACCGCCATACAGGAAATGATATAGAAGCGACAGGGATACACACGACGAAAAAACTGTCGCATCTATTACAGCTGACATTCAGAAACACACGAATTTGGATGCGGCAAGAGACTTCCACATCTGGTTCCGGGGTTTAAGCCGAATAGCCACCATCCGCACCAATGCGAAATATTTTTACATCAAGCTGATTTGTGTACACTCCCCGACGGAAGACAAAGACGAGGACATTAAAAATGCATTGTATGAGCGCCTGGAGGAAATATATGACCGCTGCCCCGCCCATGGGATTAAAATTGTGCTGCGAAAGATGCTCTTGGAACAGCAATTGGAAAATACAGTCTACACAATAACACATACGAAAACGGCTTCAGACTGGTTAGCTTCGCGTCGGCATGACGTAAAGGGATAGAGGTAAAGCCAGAAAGTTCTACCAAGAGATTGAAAAGAAAGAGTTTGAAATAAGGATACCGTGCTATTAAGTCAGAGATGGAAAACTGGACACGGACGAGCAGAGTGTGTTGCAAATATGGAAGGAACATTTTCGTACTCCATGGATTTTCGTTCCCGAAGACAGCATATGTGACGAAATCACGTCAACCATAGACTACGAAGTATATTATTGTACACTTTCGTATCACGTCAATCATGAAGAAGTAGATTTTCCATCACCGAGCCAAAACGAGATCAGCACGGAAATTGCACAACTTAATAGCTTTTATAGGACGGCGGCGATGCGCTGGCAAACGTACATGCACTAGCTAATAAACATGACTTTGATAAAGGAATTCATACCTGATGGTTGGAACCTGAGTATTCATTGTCCTACGCTTAAGAAATCCTGTCCGTGGTGTGCACAATTACCGCGGTATCAGACGTTAAAGCATAGGGTAGCCAGACGTACTGTTTTTAGCAGTACATGTACTGTTTTATTGTTAATGTACTGTTTTATGCACAACACGTAAAACATATATGTTTGTACTCTGTGTAAATGCGATTATGACATAATATTATTTTTTTGGCATTGTCTTTGTTGCTTATTGAATTAATTCTCAAAATATGTGAGGCTTAACTCATATTTATGTTTAGCAATATCACAGTACAACATTTTTCAGTTAATTGATTGCCAACTCAATTCTGTGAACTGTATGTGAAATTAGACCCAAAAAGAAGAATTTCTGCATCATTCGTTTTGTCTTCTTACCTGCGATTTGAAGTTAGTATCGATTTGAAGTTAGTACTATCGTATAGGGGAATTTATCACGTTTTAGGCCCTGTTGTTTGACATAGCTCGACAACCACTAGCCCAATTTAGTTGAAATAAATTTTAAAAAGTTAAGAATTACAATTCCCTTAATCTGTTCATATATTGTTTTCCTATACAAGTAACACTTTCGAAGTTAAAAATGAATGTATGAAGGGAAAAAATTATTTTTTGCCTAAAAATTTAAATCTTTTTTTTTTAAAAATACATAAAAAATCCAAAATGGAAAAAAGTTTCAAGTCTAGTTATTTTTTCGCAATGTCACATAACCTATGAGCAAAATGAGACAAAGATCATAAAAATCGATGCACGCGTTTCGCTTTTATTCGCAATTGAGTAAAGGTATGAATTTCAAAAATCAGTTATAGCCACCACCCTTAAAATAAAAATAAAAATATAAATTAAAAAATTATCATGCAAAAAAAAATTTTATTTATAAAAACTTAATGAAAATAAAATAATATGCAATTAATACGCAATTATAATATGCATAAAAACAAAATTTAGAACATTTTTTGAATTATTGGCAATATCCATCCTTGTAGAAGTTGACGCTTGTGGTTCTGATGATCTTGTTTTCTTCGTAGGTTGTTCATATTCATGGTCTGAGTCTGTATCGTCATCCAAGATACACATACTATTCAAGGGCGTGTTTCTTTCACTGTGTCCAACAATTTCAATGTCTTCATCTTCGGTGCTTTCTTCAAACTGCATAATTGTGGAACTCCACCAACAATTACAAAGGAAGCAGAAGTATTTTGGATATCCGCCCTTTTCTATAATCCCTTGTAGTATGTTGACCACCTTCAGATCGCAACAAATGTTCCATTTGTGTTCATCGTATTTGATTTTCTTCAAAATTTCGCCCAATGCTTCATACGTTTCCTTCATAGTTGTGCTGAATCCCAATGGAATGCATGGTTTTTTATTTTTTTTGTGCAGCAGCACAGCCTTCAAACTAGTAACTGAACCATCGATGAATAAACGCCAGTCGCCAGCGATATAATCCATTCCCAATTTTTTCACTAAACCTGGGATATCATGGCAGTACGTGAACGTATTTGCTTCGTCAACGGAATAAAATTTCTGAAAATCAGCTTGGCGTTGTCGGTATGATGTTGCGCTGACATTTTGCTGTGTGAGTTTTCTTCTCTTCAAAAATGATGTCAGCCATTCGGAGTCGTGTTGTGATAGTCCCAGCTTGGCCACAATGTAATCCATTTCGATTTGAAATTTTTGAAATTTTTGAAATTCATACATTTACTCAATTGCGAATAAAAGTGAAACGCGTGCATCGATTTTTATGATCTTTGTCTCATTTTGCTCATAGGTTATGTGACTTTGCGAAAAAATAACTAGACTTGAAACTTTTTTCCATTTTGGATTTTTTATGTATTTTTAAAAAAAAAAATTTAAATTTTTAGGCAAAAAATAATTTTTTTCTTTCATACATTCATTTTTAACTTCGAAAGTGTTACTTGTATAGCAAAACAATATATGAACAGATTAAGGGAATTGTAATTTTTAATTTTTTAAAATTTATTTCAACTAAATTGGGCTAGTGGTTGTCGAGCTATGTTAAACAACAGGGCCTAAAACGTGATAAATTCCCCTATACGATAGTACTAACTTCAAATCGATACTAACTTCAAATCGCAGGTAAGAAGACAAAACGAATGATGCAGAAATTCTTCTTTTTGGGTCTAATTTCACATACAGTTCACAGAATTGAGTTGGCAAATCATGTGTTGTACTGTGTATGTCAAAAACGCTTTTTTTCGAAAAAGAATTTTTTTATTGTTGAATATGATTCTTTGGGGGCTCAGAAACAATTTTTATTCCACAAGTTTTTCAAACTTGGCTTTTCTGCAAAAGTACCGTTATTTATAGGTTACTCACGATAATCGCTTATTTGACCCTTAAAACCTGAAAATTTCATTTGACAATGTTCTGCAATTTTGTCTAAAAATCTTAGATCATAATTTTTGTTGAATGTGTCAACTGTCAAAAATCTCAAATAACGGTACATTTTTATACTTTTTTAATAAACATGTAAATCGCGCCATCTTGCGGCAACATTTTGCAACATTTTTTGAAATATAAAACAAGCTTAGCTCAGAACGCGTCCACAGAGGTATCAGTGATAAAAATCGGGAGCAAAGTACGAAAAATATAGACTAAAGTGTTTAAAAGTAGACGGACTTTTTTTTTTTAAAATTAGTTGTATTTTAAAATATAACACAGTTTAACCATTTTCGTGGGCTTAAAAGAAATGATTGCAGGTTATAGAATGGTCAATAATAGTAAAATGTTTATATTTAAGTGAAATACATCAACGATTTTTTTATACTGAAAAATAGGCAAAGAAAAAATGCACTCTTTATTTTACATTATTCAATTCTATAAAGAAATATAATCTGCAAATTTTTGAGTGCTTTTTTAAAGAATTTTTTTTTGTTATTTAAATGGTTAATATTCAGTATAGGAGTGTAAATTTTTTAACTTTTCTTTTAGTTCAGCCTCCAAATCAATAGTTTTTGTTTGCCATATTTTTTCTCCATGATATTTGTAATGTTTGCTTCTCAAAATGTTTATTTGTTTCTTAAGAATTTTTATTCTGTGACTTTGTAACTCGATGTCTGATAATTGTGTTAGTAAGTCACACAATTCAATAGGTTCATCTATCTGATCTATATTTTGAAACAGAATTTGACTATCATCAGATCGTCGTTTTTTTATTTGTTGATTTCTTTCTATATTTTCCAATCTTATCATTCGTTCTCTAGCATTCCACCTTGCATTTTCATGAATATGATGATTTCTCATTGAAGTTGTACCTTTTTCCACCTCATCTTTGGTCTGATCGAAATGCTGCAAATCAAAAATAAAATGCATGCATTTGTTGTGGCGGGCTTTCACTTGCTGGCACCTTGTATAGATATCTTTGTGAGGCGCCATGTCGTCGTTTCTCTTCACCATTGCAAAAACTCTTTCAACATTAATGTTGCTGTGGAATGAATATACATCATCGATTGGTCGATCTATATATCTCTTTAACATGGATTCCTTTGCAGCTACCAAAGCGCTTTGAAAGATCTGGTTTTCCATGTTCATACAAATCAAATCAAGTTTATCTTTATTGAAATCAAAATAAAACTTTGGTGGAACTAAATTTAAGAACTCCGTTTGGCTAATGTATCCACTTTCCATATAACTTAATATTTCAGTAAGCATTTCCTTGAAGTCATGATGATCAGAAGCAACAATTGCTTCACTACTACTGACATGTTTAAGTGGTTCAATGCATGTTGCATGGATAAGTACACACATTTTGAGCTGTTGTAGAAAATCATTGTCCGTAAGATATTCGCCAATTATTTTCGCTTCATTGTAGGCCTCAGGATATTTGTTAGTGAACTCCAGCAACACATCTTTTAATTTTAATATTTGCCATGCTAAATCGGTTATAAACATGAACCTGTGTCCTGCCAAGTCCCCAACGCTTTTTGGATGGGATATTCCTTTCTCGGCTTATTTCACAATTGTACGAACTAGAGTTGTATCAAAGAGTAAACCAAGTAGAATTGTATCAAAGAGTACTAGTGACTTTACCTTTCTCATTATACCATGTATAATAAACGAGTACTTTCTTAATTTTCATTGAAATTGTGAAATTTGCAAGAAAGAGGGTCAATTGTTTTTAAATGGCACAAATACGGCTAAAGATTTTTGTCCAAAATTGCACATACTTCGAAAAAACTTCAGTATCTAAAATTCCACCAAGGCGCTTCACGTCACAAAGCTTAGTTTGGACGTCATGAGTTGAGGAAGGTAAAAAAGCTAAAAATTTTGGATTTTTTCCATTTTTCTTCAAGTTTTTTCAATTTTTTTTCCAAACGAAACATTGTACTGCGAAGCGCCTTGGTAGAATTTAAGATTTTAAGGTTCTAAACGAGAAATAGAAAATATTGGCCAAAAATCTTTAGCCGTTTTTGTGCCATTTTAAATGAAAATGTCGTAAATCTACCTTTACCACTTATTATTATAATATTTTTTTTTTCTCTCAGTGTACGAATGAAATATTCATCTTAAATGAAAGGCTACTAACCCAGTTTATTGTAAAAAGTTAAAAAATTCCAGTTTTTCGGATATTATTAAAATTACAGGAAAAACTTAGTAATCTGTTGAAAAATCAATGACAACAAGAACACCCTATAATTCACATATCATGTAATTGAGGGCCACCCTAATGAGCATTTCAGATAGCCGAATGTATCCCCAAATCAGTACATATAATTTGGTACATATATCCTTAAATTGGAAAAGCACTTTTTTTTGACATATTGCTATTTATGTTTTAATATGAAATGTACTGTTTTTCTTCCGTTTTACTGTTTTTTGTTCACTAATGTACTGTTTTTCCGATTTTAATATCTGGCTACCCTATTAAAGCATCTCCTACAATGTGACCAGATCTTCACACTACGACAAATCCTGGAGAATACCCAAGAAATCAGATCGACGCTCGACATCTTTTTATCGACAACAAAGCTGCATTAGACAGTCCCATACAACAAAAACTATGAATTCGACAGTCCGACATAACAGAAACTATGAAATATCATGACTAAGTTTCGTATTCCTGCGAAGCAGATACGACTTTCCGGGATGACCAATATAAAGTCTTCAGGGAAGACGGAAAAAATATGGCACAAACATTTTCTAGCATTCTAATTGAATTAACCATGCGGAATGCAGCAGTAAACACGGCTGGTGCTATCTTGAACGAAAGTGACATGCTGCTAGTGTAAGAATTTCATATAGTCCTCATTGGCTAAGGACTGCGGGATATTACTGCGACCTGTTCAAGCTTTGAGAAGCAGTCGTCATATGTGGTGATAACAGAGAGTCTACTTGTTTGGACCGATGTGTGAACATTGGCAACTACTACATTGAATTGGTAAGTGATTTTTTCTACCTTGGTACGTCCGTAAATCAAAATAGTAACGTCAGGTTGGATATCTGTAGGTGGGTATTAATCGCTAACAGCTGCTATATTGCTCTTAGCAAGCGATTCTATAACAAATGGTAGAGTTTTATCTTAGTTCTTCGAGCGAAGGCTTTGCCATTAAATCGATATCTTAGTGCATAGTAAACAAGATGATCTACCACTTCAAAGTTATAGTTGTCAACGTTCACGCAGCGTCCCAGACGAGTGGACTCTTTGTTCGTTAAAACAACTAACTTGATTTTGTCCTCGTTAACACCAGGCCCACTTCCGCCGACTGCTGTTCAATACTCGAAAAGCCCCAGAAACATTGGCATACACGAGCAACATGTGACTTTCATCAACGATGGTACAATTCCTGTTTACTGCAGCCTTCCGCATTATCATCTCTATTACTAGGTTAAAAAGATTGCAAGACAGACTATCTCCTTCTCTAATGCCTCGCTGGATACAAAATGGCTCAGTCAGATTTTTGCCAATATTTACTGAAGACTGTGTCAGTCAGTCAGTGTCTTCCCGCAAAATCGTATTAGCTTCGCGGGTATACCAAACTCAGCGTAGCATCTAACAATTTTTGCCGTATCCGACATTTTTGTAGTACATGAACAGATGGTAGGCGTCGATCTGCATTTCTTAGGTCTTCTCCAGGAATTCTCTTAGTGTGAATATATGGTCGGTCGTGGATTTATCAGGTCTAAAGCCACAATGATAAGGTCCAATCAGGTTCGCCAGAATAGTTATTTAGTATTTCATATAACTCGCTAGACAGGACTTTGTATGCGATGGGTAAAAGGCTGATCCTGCTATAGTTGGTACTAGGGATGCCAAACGGGAAATCCCGAAACCCGAAATCCCGGGATTTTTCGGGATTGATGAATCCCGAATCCCGGGGTTTTGATAAATAAATCCCGGGATTTTTCGGCGATACAATTTTAACCACAAGTATGGATTGTGAAAGATGCTTTTCTTATACTTTTATATGCTACTTATGTTGGGAATAAAATTCTTCAAGATTTTCAGATGAAACATCACACGCACAGTACAACATTTTTCAGCTAATTGTTTTGGGACTCAAACACTCAGGTTCTAATCATGGGGCAGGCATTCTTTGGGTCCAATCGTGTTTATGAGCTGGTGCATGCATGTTGCCAGCTCATCGCAACGGGCTTTAAAAAGCTCTGCCGGCAGTCCATCGGCTCCAGCAGCTTTATTATTTTTAAGCCTCGCAATCGCTGTGCTGATCTCGTTTTGGCTTGGTGGTGAAAAATCAACTCTGTCGTCAATGACTGGTGATTCGTCAATTATGCTGCCTTCGGGAACGAGTAGAGATCGTAAGTGTTCCCTCCATATTTGCAGCACACTCTGAGTTTCCGTGACCTGATTTCCGTGTCTGTGCTTACAAGTGGGAATGCCTGGTCCAAAACCTTTGATTTTTACCTTTTGGTAGAACTTTCGGGCTTCACCTCTATCCCTGTAATTTTCGATATCCTGGCTCTCTCTTTTCTTCCATAGGCGGTCTTAAGAGGCGTGTCATCTCCCACCTCTTCTCATTATAACGCCCCATTACTGCACGCGTCGCCATTGGCTGCAGTTTTGCCCTGTATGCAGCATCCTTATCTTCAGACATTTCGCGATATTCCTCACCGTATTAGGGCTTGTCTGAGCGTGGTTTTGTATAACCCAGTACGGTTTTTGCAGCAGGAGTCACAGAATTCGCAATATGCTACCACTGGGTGTCAGGAACATCAGCATAAGGGGGGTTGGTTTGAAGTAATTGAGAAAGTTGGATGGAATAGGCATTGGCTATTTTGGTGGTATGTAGCTTTGTGATGTCTAGCTTCATTTGAGTTTGGTTACGAGCGTTTTTAGCACTACTTAATCGCTGCAACTAGGTGGTGATCCGAGTCAATATTTGCACCGCGCATCACACGCACGTCCACAACGCTTGAGACATGCCTACTATCAATTACCACGTAATCAATCTGGTTTCTTGTATTTTGATGGATATCTTTATGCGGGAATTTGGTTCCACTCACAACCATGTTTCTTGCCGACGCGAAACTAACCAGTCTTAATCCGTTATCGGAGGTGTTGTTTTGTAGACTGAACTTTCCGACTGCTAAATCAAGAGCATCTTCCCTTCCTATTTTAGTATTAAAATCTCCCAGAACAATTTCAATGTCATGTGCAGGGCAGCGGTCATATACTTCCTCTAGGCGCTCATAAAACGCACCTTTATTGTCCTCATTTTGTGAGGAAATGTCTCTTGCCGACTATGAATCCATATCCAAATTCGTGTCTCTCTGCATGACATGTTCATGTGACAGTTCTTTCGATGAATGCATCTCTATCCCGTCCATGGCATTTCCTGTATGGCAGTAATGTCAGCCTTGTATTTGTTGAGGACATCCGCCAGTAGGATAGAGGCACCTTCTATGTAGAGAGTTCAGACATTTCAGATGCATATCCTTAAATCATGGCCCCTATAACGTTTGCGGGGGTCGTCAACATAAGCGGGGGTTATTGTTTTTTCTTTCTTCGTGTTTTCATAATAATTGGTTTTGTTTAAGGAGAGTGGCTTATTAGGCCACCGCGCCCGATCCAAGTTTCCTGGGGCTGCTAAAGCCACTAAAAGAGCTATTGTGTTGAGCTTCAGTAACTTCTGTTACCTACTTACTAAGACGAATCGGTGGTAGCTTGATATTAGGTTACTCAACGTTGCGTTGCGCCTTCTCACATTTGCTACCACTGAACGGATGTTCAATGGCATTGCCCGGGGAATACGTGATATGTCGGACGTTGTGAGCTGCTCAAATTAGAAAGTCCCCCATTTTCCAAGCTAGTATTCAATATAATTACCCACTAGGAAGTGTCCGCAAGACATCCTCAAGGATAGGCGCATTACCAAAGTAAATCGTTGATGACATTTAGGGGACCGTCCATACAAATCGTCGACGAATATTTCATACAAGTGTCCGCTTTGTCATGCACGACCTATACAAGCGACCTGTCGCCCACACAATCATGCACGACATGATAGATGACAATGTCGGTTAAATTGTCCTTGTTGACTATATAATCGACACGTCGTCTTCACAATCATGCACGACCTGATGGGTGAAAATGCCGGTCAAATTGTCGTTGATGCCTATGTATGTCTTGAATTGTCATTCAAGCCATATTAGTATGACTTTGTATATACATTGGTGCCATTTGAAAAGACGAATTGTTAATACTTTTGGAAAACTACTGACCAAGGGAGAAGTGAAGTATATAAACTTTTATACGGCATTCACATTCATTCAAAATTTCAAACCATTTTTTACGTCAAATTCCATTTTTTTGTTCCCATTATCATAGCAACACCTTTTTTTCCTTTGATTTTGTTTAATGAGTTTGGTGCACGACAACATTAGTATTTTGTCGGTCAGCTTGTCGTGAACCGAGTGTTTTGACGACAAGTACATCAATATTTCAAGATTTTGTTGATTGTGTTTGATGCACGACAACATTAGTATTTTGTCGGTCAGCTTGTCGTCATCCGAGTGTTTTGACGGCAAGTACATACATTTTACACATTTTGTCTTGAGGATAGCGTTGACGACAATGTCGTGTATGACGGAACTTCCTACAGGGTAATTTACTATAAGTCAATGTTTCGGGTTTCAGCCTTTATCAAAAATTCCGTTTCAAATGTGACTTTTAATTCCCAGACTTCTACGATTCATTTCTACAGTATAAAATATCGATTATAATGACGTAGCGTTACGTGCTACATTGTAACAACATCAAATTATCCCATTGCACTTAACATTTCCAAATCTGTTGCCCTGATCAGCTGAACTCTCAATTCATATCCATATCCTTTTCCGCCATAAAGTTAATACGATTTTAACAACTACCATTTGGCCTCTCATAAACTTTTAACAAAATTACACTTAACAACAACATTTTTTTCTGATTTTAATTTACCTCATTGAAACTTAATTATGAGAATTGCTGTTGCAAATTGTTTGTTGCTCTTGTTATAGCGGCAGATCCCATAAACCATCAAGATATCAATAGGGTCGCTTCAAAGTTTCTCGCGCCCGTTTCCCAGCCTTTGCTTTGCCAAATATGCTACGCTAGTGTACGAATATAACAGTAACAGTGCAGCATGTACAATTTGAAACGCACTGAAATGCTGTTTATGAGCCAACAAATAGCTCATAAAGTTTCAGTTTACTAAGTGTGTGGTACGCGGTATGACTTTCCGACCCGCTCTCTAAACTTGCCAACAAACTTAGGGGTGGGCGTTGGGTGGATATGGCTGGAGTAAAGTAATAAAACATTCGTAGCATTCAATGTTCGAAACAAAAGGCAGAAAATTGTAACAAAATGCTAAATGATGCTCAGTGGGGGAAGTAGGTAAATTCGAAAAAAGGCAGTGATTTGTAGTAAGTTACTTTTAAAAGACCAACGGCCTTCGATAGCTCAGTAGAAGCGAAGTAGACTAGCAATCCGAAGGTGCCGGATTCGATTCCCGGCCGGGGCACTGGCCAAAGCAACATCGATGAAAAATTAATTACTTTTCAAATACTTTCGAGTTCTCCAGCCAACAAAACTCATCCTAGATGCTTCCACTGCAAAAATCCAGATTGCGCAAGGACCAAGGAAAAAGGAAAATGATTTATCAACATCTCATATAAATCAACAAGCCAGCTGGCGCCATCTTTGGTGAAATTTGGAGGTTAAAACTCACAACAACAACACCTAACAATCCTTGACACAAACCTTGTTATCTACAAAGGAACGAAATAGAGTTGCCAACAATGATCGTATGGTGATCGGATTATATGCCCGACAAATTGAAAATCGGTATAAAGAACTATCACCCCAGCTAACCACCAGCTGTTACAACAACAACAACAGCTACCAAGTGTCTCTATAAGTAAAGTATACGCAAGGAAATGCAAAACACTCTACGAAACACCTATCAAGCCGTCATTGGAAGTTTCCACTTCAGATTATAGA
This sequence comes from Muscina levida, assembly GCA_964034835.1. Lineage (NCBI taxonomy): Eukaryota > Metazoa > Arthropoda > Insecta > Diptera > Muscidae > Muscina > Muscina levida. Next base: position 28,382,797 of record OZ035881.1, read on the forward strand.
AGTGTCAAAATTATCATAAGCCACATATGGATGATGTAATTTTTATAAAATAAAATCTCATTTGTATGCTAAACATACTTTTTTGTCCACCCTGTATATTTCCCCCATTGTTCAGACAAACCGAAAATTATGTGGAAACCAATAAAAGTTTAAGTTTAGGTAAGTATTGGGACCGGCCGTGGCATAGTGGTTAGAACACGCGACTACCATGCGGGAGATCGCAGGTTCAAACCTGGCTCCAGTCATCTTAAAAAGAAAAAATAAATAAAATTTTCTTTCATTGTCGGCTCCCCTCGAATGTTGTTGATAGCAACTTCGCAGTATTAAACGTCGATTCAATCGTCGTGTCTAGTAAGAGCTTCTCAAACAGTGACGTTCGCATTCGTCGATAAACAAGTAGGTGCCGTTAGTTGTGAATCTAAAAATAGAAAGCGTGTTAATTCACAACAACGCGAGAAGCTATCCCATACCTCATTCATGGGGTGCAAAGGGAAATTAAGTTTTTTTTTTAAGTATATTTCCCCCATTGTTCAGAGAAAACGTAAATTATGTATAACCCAAAATATCCGCAAAAAGGAAAACATTCGCTTGCGCTTACATTACATTGTTGGTTCGATGAATGTTTAAGTGGCGCTAACCGATGCAGCGGCAATAAAGTTTGTTTCCAACCATGATCTGGCATAGGTTCGCAATTGTGTATGCGAGTTGCTGCCAGTGTTGTTAATGAGTTATTATGCGTCATAGAGTTTTGTGATCGAAAACATCAGCCAGCCAGGCAGGCTAAGAGGCCACATAGTGAATACGATTTTATTTTCCCGCCCCAAGTTATTTAACGCGGCGATGCTGTCAGTTCTGTGGTTAAAGGAATTCAATACTTTGCGGTTAGATTTTTGCTTGCAAAAAAAAAACTCAAATATTTGTGCAACATTTAGCGTGTCTACTATACGGATAAGCTGAGATTTGATCGAATAGTCATCGAAGAAATATTTATACAATGACCACAATTGTGTCATGGCGGAATCGATCGCAGACGGTCAACAAATTTCGGGGTTTGTTGATTTTAAGATCGTGGGAAAAATAAATTTGAAAGTGTAATGTTGTTATTGTCTAGACGTATAGAATTTTAGATAGGGATAACTGCAAGACTAGCTGTTATACTAATAAAGATTGGGTCGATTGTTACGAGGACTGGCGAATGTCCTCGACAAATACAAGGCTGACATCACCGCCATACAGGAAATGAGATGGACGGGACAGGGATGCACACGACGGAAGAACTGTGACATCTTTTACAGCTGCCATGCAGAAAGACACGAATTTGGATGTGGTTTCATAGTCGGCAAGAGACTTCGACACCTGGTCTCGCGGTTTAACCCTGTAAATGACCGTATAGCCACCATTCGCATCCGGGCGAAATATTTTAACATTACGCTGATTTGTGTACACGCCCCGACGGAAGACAAAGACGATGACATCAAAGATGCATTCTATGAGCGCCTGGAGGATATATATGACCGCTGCCCTGCACATGACATTAAAATTGTTCTGGGAGATTTTAATGCTAAAATAGGAAGGGAAGATGCTCTTGGTTCAGCAGTCGGAAAATTCAGTCTACACAACAACACCTCCGATAACGGATTCAGACTGGTAAGTTTCGCGTCGGCAAGAAACATGGTTGTGAGTGGAACCAGATTCCCGCATAAAGATATCCACAAGGCAACCTGGATATCTCCCGATCAAAAGACAAGAAATCAGATTGATCACGTGGTAATTGATGGAAGGCATGTCTCAAGCGTTATGGACGTGCGTGTGATGCGCGGTGCAAATATCGACTCGGATCACCACTTAGTTGCAGCCAAGGTACGCACACGATTAAGTAGAGCTAAAAACACTCTTAATCAAACGCAAAGGAAGCTAGACATCACAAAGCTGCAGACCACTGAGATAGCCAATGCCTACTCCAACCAGCTCTCTCAATTACTCCACACAAATCCCCCTAGTTCTGATGTTCCCGACATGCAGTGGCAGCATATTGCGAATTCTATGACCACTGCCGCAACAACCGTACTGGGTTATGAAAAACCACGCTCAGACAAGCCCTGGTACGATGACGAATGTCGCCAAATGTCTGAGGAAATGGATGCTGCATACAAGGCAAAACTGCAGCCAATGGCGACGCGTGCGGTGACGGAGCGTTATAAAGAGAAAAGGAGGGAGATGAAACGCCTATTCAGACGGAAAAAGCGTCTGTGGAAGAAAAGAGAGAGCCAGGATATCGAAAACTACAGGGATAGAGGTGAGGCCCGAAAGTTCTACCAAAAGGTTAAAAGTAAAGGTTTTGGAACAGGGATCCCCACCTGTAAGGACAGAGACGGAAATCTGGTCACGGACACTCAGAGTGTGCTGCAAATATGGAGGGAACACTTTCAATCTCTTCTCGTTCCCGAAGGCAGCATAAGTGACGGAATCGCACCAATCATCGACGATGGAGTAGATTGTCCACCACCGAGCCAAAACGAGATCAGCACGGCAATTGCCCGGCTTAAAAATAATAAAGCTGCGGGAGCCGATGGACTGCCGGCAGAGCTCTTTAAAGCCGGCGGCGATGACCTGGTAACATGCATGCACCAGCTCATAAACACGATTTGGCTCAGGGAATGCATGCCCGATGATTGGAATCTGAGTGTCCTATGTCCCGTGCTTAAGAAAGGCGATCCTAGTGTGTGTACCAACTATCGCGGGATTAGCCTTTTACCCATCGCATACAAGGTCCTGTCTAGTGTGTTATGTGAAAGACTAAAGCCCCTCCTGGCGAACCTGATTGGACCTTATCAGTGTGGCTTTAGACCTGGTAAATCCACCACCGACCAGATATTCACGCTACGACAAATCCTGGAGAAGACCCAAGAAATGCAGATCGATACCTACCATCTGTTCATCGATTACAAAGCTGCATTTGACAGTCCGATACGACAGAAATTGTTGGATGCTATGGCTGAGTTTGGTATCCCCGCAAAACTAATTCGACTCTGTGGGATGACACTGACTGACACGAAGTCTTCAGTGAAAATTGGCAAAAATCTGTCAGAGCCATTTTCTACCAAGCGAGGCTTTAGACAAGGCGATAGTCTGTCCTGCGATCTCTTTAACATCGTAATGGAGATGATCATGCGGAAAGCAGCAGTAAACAGGAATGGCACCATATTTAACAAAAGCCACATGTTGCTCGCGTATGCTGATGATATCGATATTATTGGACGTGGATTGCGAGATGTTACTGCGGCTTTTTCGAGCATTGAAAAGCAGTCGGCTGAAGTAGGTCTGGTGATAAACGAGGACAAAACCAAGTTATTTGTTTCAACGAACAAAGAGTCCACTCGTCTGGGACGCTGCGTGAACGTTGACAACTATAATTTTGAAGTGGTAGATGATTTTGTCTACCTTGGCTCCGCCATAAACAAAAATAATAATGTCAGCCTCGAAATCAAAAGACGAGTATTGATCGCAAACCGCTGCTACTATGCGCTAAGCAAGCGATTTAACGACAAAGCGCTCTCTCGAAAAACAAAGATCCAGCTCTACCAGACTCTGATCCTACCTGTCTTGCTCTACAGCGCAGAATCGTGGGTAATGACACAAGCGGATCAATCTATTCTGGGAGTCTTCGAGAGAAAAATACTCCGCAAAATATTTGGACCCATCATCGTGAACGGCGAGTACCGTCGTCGAATGAATCATGAGCTGTATGAGCTGTACAACGACATCGACGTGGTCAAGCGCGTTCAAATAGACCGAATGCGCTGGCTTGGACACGTTTTACGAATGGACGACAACGCTCCGGCTCGAAAAGTCTTCGGCAATAAACTCGATGGGCGGCGCAGGAGGGGGCGACCAAAACTCCGATGGATAGACCAGGTGACGGAAATGTTAAGTAAGCTTGGTATGACGAACTATCTACGGTGCGCAAAAGACCGAAGCGCTTGGAATGGTTTTCTACGTGCGGCTACTGATAGATGAATTTCTGTTGTTGCTACCCTGCCAGTAAAGAAGAAGAAGAAGATTGTTACATTTTACTATATAAGATTACACAGTACAACATTTTTCAGCTTATTGATTTGGGACTCAATTCTGAGAACTGCAAGTGAATGTAGCCCCAAAACGATGAAGTTCTGCATCATTCGTTTTGTCAAGTTACGTGCCATAATAATTAAATATCGATTTGAAGTTCGTAAGTATTGTATAGGGAAATTTGTCAACTGCAGTTTTCAGAATTGAGTCCCAAAATTATGTGTTGTACTGTGTTATATGTAGTTGCATCAATCTCTTTCAACTCACTACTTAATCATCAACTCTTTGAAATTTATATTATAACTAGTGGGCCCGGCAATGCTTCGCTATTGCATATTAACTTGTAATATATTTCACATTTAGGTCTACAAAGTACTTTAAAACGGTACTTAAGCTCGACAATAATATGTTGAGTTTATTAATTTATGTAACTAATTTCAAGTAACTCCTTAACATGGAAGTTAACTAATTAACTTTTATTGTTTTAAATTCTAAATATGATAGGCTCTATGACGATAGTAAAAAGTTCATCATAAAAGTCGTATCTACAGTTTCGACATGTATATTAAGTTTTGTCTGTATGTAGGGAGAAAAAACACTTCTTTCACAAATCGAAAACAGAAATTCCTCTAAAGATCAAAATTCAATTTTTATATTTATCTGTAGTAGCGGGAACCGTCTGTATACTAACTATGTCTTTGGGCGTAAAAATCACTTTTGTTATGCCTTATCCTCCTATTGAGCGCAAATGAAAATTTCGTTTGAAGCTTCATTCGTTTAGCCATAAAAACCTCCTTAACCATCCAAACAGCCTGTTCATTAGGTCGGATCAATATTTTCGATCGGAATCCACGATCATCACATCCTAGTTCGCGCTGAGAAGCATGAAGATTTTAGGTAGACATATTTTTTATCAATGAGCAACTATTGAAACCTTCAGACCTATGGGCCCCGGCTGTAATGCTTGGAGAGAGAATGGTATCTTTTTGACATTTTTTTTTTGTATGCCAACACTCAGAGGCCATAACCAATACATAGATTTATCTCTGTAATACTTCATTTAGTTTGTTTGGAAGTCAGTTTTACGCAGGAGTTTTCGGTTTGTCCTCATTTAAAAACAAAAAAATTTATATCTGAAATCTGTCTGCTTATTAGCGCGAGCTAGGAATTGATTTTAGACACAAACTTTGTTGGTAACATTTTCTAACAATTCATCGTAGATTCCGATTTTGGTTACGATTTTTGCAAATAAAAAAATGGCCCACCTTATTATTCATATCTCTAGGCGAACTGCAATATACTGTGGAATTTTGACAATTATAACTACTTATTTTAGATGGGGTGTGGAACAGCCCACTTCCACTCTTACTGTAATTCATACTGCAACAATAACATATGTAACAAATTACATTTTCATACCTCTGATAGTTCATGAGATATAGCCATTCTGACTTTCAAGTTGTATGGGCGGTACCACGCCCCTTTATCCAATCACAGCCTATTATAGCCAGGGACTATCAACAGGTCAACAGTACCACTTGGTAATTTTCGTATCAATCGGTCTATTAGAAAAGCCGTTAGAGTGACTTTTGAAAAGGGGGCGTGGCACCGTCCACTTCCACCTTGGCAGAAATTAATTCTGCTTCAACAACATATATACCATTTCTCATCTTCATAACTCTGATAGTTCATGAGATATAGCCCTTTTAATTTGCAAGTTGTATGGGCGGTGCCACGCCCCTTTATCCAATCACAACCAAATGTAGCCAGGAACTATCTACATGTCAACAGTGCCACTTGTTAAAATTTTCGTATCAATCAGTCTATTAGAAAATACGTCAGAGCGATTTTTTAAAAGGGGGCGTGGCACCGCCTTCTTCCACCCTGCCTGTAATTAATAATGCTCCAACAACATATGTACCAAATCTCATCTTCATACCTATGATAGTTCATGAGATATAGCCCTTTCGATTTTTAAGTTGTATGGGCGGAGCCACGCCCCTTTATCCAATCACAACCAAATATAGCCAGGGACTATCAACAGGTCAACAGTACCACTTGGTAAAATTTTCGTATAAATCGGTCTATTAGAAAAGCCGTTAGAGCGATTGTAGAAAAGAGGGCGTGGCACCGCCCACTTCAACCCTAACTGTAATTAATACTGCTCCAACAACATATATGTATATCAAATCTCATCTTCATACCTCTGATAGTTCATGAGATATAGCCCTTTTGATTTTCAAGTTGTATGGGCGGTGCCACGCCCCTGTGTCCAATTGGACCGAATTGTAAATCTAAACCACCCGGGGCGCCACCCAAACGCATACAAAAAAATTTATGCAAATCGGTCCAGCCGTTTAGGAGGAGTTCAGTCACAACACACGTACAGTAGAATTTTATATATAAAGATTTATCACATTCCAATACACCTATATTTTCACACCCCTCTATATCTTAAGCAGAACATTGAAACGCAAAAAAAAAACATAAATCCAATCATCACTTTTGCATAAATCTCAAGTGCAGACAACTAACACTTCATTGTTAAGATACTTTGTTAACAGAATTCATTATGAGATATCTCCCTAGAAAAAAAGAGCAATACTTAAGGAGCACCAAAGGAAAATGAAAACTCACTGAAAGTAGAAAAGTAATTATGGCATTTGTAATAAAGAAAAATTTCAAGTAATTAACACAAACGTAGTCAAAACTAACACACAACAAATATAAAAGGGAACAAAGAAAACCTTAAACTTTCCCCACCAATGAAAAGACACCAAAAGTGTTGTCCAAAAACGTATGTAAAACTTTTCTGATAAAACTCCTCCTTACATATTTTCCCTACCACGGGTCTCCTATTCACTGCTACGCCCTATGCTACACCAAAGAGCTTCAGGCCCCCTAGCTGCTCGCTTAATGGTGCTTCTAACGAGACGTTCTTTTAGAAGCCATTGAAAAAGGTAAAGGGTCAGTCAGTGTTGAAAAATAAAACCACAAAATTAAGATGATTTTTCATAATAAATGTGGGTAGCATCAGATGTAACCACCAAAATAACAAGACATTTCACACACCAGGGGGGAGGAGTGGGATCACAACGCAGACGTTTTCCTTGGATGCTTTCACAAAATGGCCAAAAGCGTTGGGGATTTATTTTACCGTGATGAAACAGTAGACGAACCCTTCATACTGTGTAGAGTTAAAGATGAAAATAATACATCTTTTTTGTTGCTCTACGCAAAAGTTGCTGATGTATTTCGAGTAAGTAGGGCAAAGCAACATTTGTAAGAGTCTAGAGTTTTTAAATAACGGTTATTCGAAAGTTAAGAAGAAAGTAAGGACACAAAATAAAATTGTTTTAAGAAAAGTTTTGGTTTTCGTAAGAAACAAGTAGAGACTTTATATTGAAGTACACTGTCTGATAAATACCCCACCCTATGAGCTTGGTGAACTCGCATAGTTTTAGAAATAATGTTGGTCTAATTTTAATTTTGTCAAAAAATAATAATCTGTAATCGAAAATTACAGGTATATATGTGCAGCCCCAAAGTTCTACCAAAAGGTAAGGAAAGAGATGGAAATCTGGTCTCGGACACTCAGAGTATGCTGCAAACATGGAGGGAACACTTTCGTTTTCTGCTCGTTTCCGAAGACAGCATAAGTGACGAAATCACACCAATCATCGACGACGGAGTAGATTGTCCACCACCGAACCAAAAACGAGATCATCACGGCAATTGCACGACTTAACTAATAAGTTGATTATTTTTGGCTATGTCTAAGCTCAGATACTCTTCACAATATGTAAAAATGGTGATAATACTGGTTATTTGCACTATAACTATATTTTATTAAACTTTGTACCACAAAACAGGGGTCTTGGTGAGAGGTGGAAGTTACTTTTATCTTTACACATCCATTTTTTGATCGACTCAGAATCGACGTCCCTTCTCGGCGTTAGAAATGGAAGAAAAAACCGACTATATTCCCTTAGTCCGTGAGTGCATGTGGTGTATAAAAACGGTTTTTTCAACTAGTGCTTACTTCGTGAATGACAGATAATTAGTTGTATCCTTCCGCTGTGCCTACGCTTGAATAACGCTGGGAAATGTTGCAACATTACTTTGAAAATCATGGTAATGTTGCAGAATGTGTGCGAAAATTGCGTACGGATTTTGGAATAAGAGAATCACCTTCAGCTCCGTATGTGCGTTATCTTGTAAAAAAAGTGAAAGAAACGGGCATCCTCATAGATAAACCAAAGCGTGAAAAGCCAGAAACAGTGCGTATACTCGAGAATATTGCTGCTGTGGCAGAAAGTGTGCGTGAATCGCTATCAACATCAATTCACCGTCGTTCTCAACAATTGAACATTTCGGAAGACGTCATTGAGACGAATTTTGCATAAAGACCTTGGTATGACGCCATACAAAGTACAATTGGTTCAAGAGTTGAAGCCAACTGACCATTCAATGCGTTTTCACTTCGCTAAGTGGGCATGGGATCGACTTACAGAAGATGCAGATTTTGCCAAAAAAAATCATCTTTTTTGAGAAAAACGAGTCACTGTTTGGTGCGGATTTTGTTTCAGAGGCATAATTGGGCCGTTTTTCTCCGAAAATGAGCAAGGAGTGGCAGTTACAGTCAATGGCGATCGTTATCAGGCCATATTGAACGAATTTTTGTTCACAAAAAATGAAGAGGAGGATATTGGCAACATTTGGTTTCAACAGGACGGCACTACGTGCCACACAGCCGAAGCTACACTCGGAGCTGCGATTAGACACCGTTGGGCTATTATTTGTGGGGTGCCCTCAAAGATAAGTGTTACTTCGACAAGCCAGAGACAATTGACGCCTTAAAGGACAATATTCGTGAAGCCATTGGTGAAACAGAGCTGCACACAATCGATAATGTGCTTAAAAATTGGACCAATCGTGTAGCCTACTGTATGGCCAGCCGAGGCAGCAATTTGAATGAAATTATTTTCCATTATTAACCGGAAGGACTGTAATTTCAAACAAAAGAAATTTGAGAAAATATTCATTATTTTTTTTTATAGCATTTTCACAAAAAAAAAAGTTATTGGACGGACCCGTTATTTTTTGTAAAAATCGGTTAACAAATAGTTAAGTTATTCATGTTTTCTGAGGAACCCAACTTTCATATCCCACTTTAAAAATCGAGTAATAATATCAACACACCCAAAGCTATTATGCCCAAATTCTGTATTTTATTAAGCTAATGAAGAAAAAACTAGAAGTCTAGCCACGCTCCTTCTGGTACCTTCCATACAAAGGTTTTATCCCGCCCTCTTTATAATTCGAGTAATACTATCACGCTCGTAACCAAACGCAAATGAAGCTAGACTTCACAAAGCTGCATACCACCGAGATATCCAATGTCTACTCCAACCAACTCTCTTCAAACAAACCCCCTAGTTCTGATGTTCCCGACACACCGTTGAAGCATATTGCGAATTCTATGACCACTGCCGCAACGACCGTACTGGGTTATGAAAAACCACACTCAGACAAGCCCTGGTACGTTGATGAATGTCGCGAAATGTCTGAGGAAATGGATGCTGTATACAACGCAAAACTACAGCCAATGGCGACGCGTGCGGTGACGTAGCGTTATAAAGAGAAAAGGAGGGAGATAAAACGCCTGTTCAGACGGAAAAAGCGTCTGTGGAAGTTAAGAGAAAACTACAGGGATAGAGGTGAGGCCCGAAAGTTCTACCAAAGGTTAAAAGCAAAAGGTAAGGACAGAGACCAAAACTTCAAAGAATGGACCAGGTGACGGAACTGTTAAGTAAGCTTGGTATGACGAACTATCTACGGAGCGCAAAAGACCGAAGCGCTTGGAATGCTTTTCTACGTGCGGCTACTGATAGATGAATTTCTGTTGTTGCTACCCTGCCAGTAAAGAAGAAGAAGAAGAACTGAGACGGAAATCACAAACACTCAGAGTGTGCTGCAAATATTGAGGAAAAACTTTCGATCACTTCTCGTTCACGAAAGCAGTATAAGTGATGAAATAGCACCACTCATATATGACGGAGTAGATTGTCCAACACCGAGTCAAAACGAAATACAACCGGCAGAGCTTTTTAAAGCCGGCAACATGCATGCACCAGCTCACAAACACGATTTGGCTCAAGAAATCCATGCCCGATGATTGGAATCTGAGTGTTATTTGTCCTGTGCGAAAGGCGGTCCAAGTGTGGGTACCAACTATCGCGGGATTGAAAGGCTAAATCCCATTCTGGCGAACCCGATTGAACCTTATCAGTGTGGCTTTAGATCTGGTAAATCACGACCGACCAGATTTTCACACTACGACAAATCCTGGAGAAGACCCAAGAAATACAGATCAACACCTACCATCTGTACATCGACTACAAAGGTGAATACGACAGTCCGATACGACAGAAATTGGTACCGGCCGTGGCATAGTGGTTAGAACACGCGACTACCATGCGGGAGATCGCAGGTTCAAACCTGGCTCCAGTCATCTTAAAAAATCAAAAAAAAAAAAATTTTTCTTTCATTGTCGGCTTCCCTCGAATGTTGTTGACAGCAACTTCGCAGTATTAAGCGTCGATTCAATCGGCGTGTCTAGTAAGAGCTTCTCAAAACAGTGACGTTCGCATTCGTCGATAAACAAGTTGGTGCCGTTAGTTGTGAATCCAAAAATAGAAAGCGTGTTAATTCACAACAACGCGAGAAGCTATTCCATACGTTATTCATGGGGTGTAAAGGAAAAATTACTTACTTACTATTTAAGTGGCCCATTACAACTTACGAACGTGGTTCATAAATTTGGGGTCTGAAGTACTAAAGAATTCCACACGATTCGGTCTTCTGCGTGTGTTCTTCAGTTAGTCCAACCAGATGGTGGCACGTCGCCAACCAGTTGGTCCTTCCAACGGAGTTTTTTAAGTTAAGATACGACAGAAATTGTTAGATGCTATGGTAGAGTTTGGTATCCCCGCGAAGCTAAAACGACTTTGCGGGATGACACTGATTGACACGAAGTCTTCAGTGAAAATTGGCAAAAGCCATTTTCTACCAAGCGAGGCTTTAGACAAGGCGATGATCTGTCTTGCGATCTCTTTAATATCGAAATGGAGGTGATCATGCGGAAGGCTGCAGTAAACAGGAATGGTACCATCTTCAACAAAAGTCACATGCCGCTCGGGTGTGCCGATGATGTAGATAACATTGGCCGTGTATTGAGGGATATTACAGCGGCTTTCTCGAGCATTGAAAAGCAGTGGGTGGAAGTAGGTCTGGTGATAAATGAAGACAAAGCCAAGTTATTTATTTCAAGAATCAAATAGTCTACTAGTCCAGGACGCTGCGTGAGCGTAGAGAACTATGTCATTGAAGTGGGAAACGATTTTGCGTAACTTTGCTCCGCCATTAACAAAAATAATAATGATAGCCTGGAAATCAAGAGACGAGTATTAATCGCAAATCGCTGCTACTATGTGCTAAGCAAGCGATATAATAAATATATGATAACGCGTTCTCGCGAAGTACAAAGATCCAACTCTAGCAGACTTAGATCCTACCTGTCTTGCTTTACAGCGCAGAATCCTGGGTAATGACACAAGCGGATCAATCTATTCTAGGAGTCTTCGAGAGAAAAATACTTCGCAAAATATTTGTTAACGGCGAGTATCGTCGTCGAATAAACCATGAGCTGTATGAGCTGCTCAACGATATCGACGTAGTCAAACGCGTTGAAATAGACCGAATGCGCTAGCTTGGACACGTTGTACGAGTGGATGAAAATGTTCCAGCTCGAAAGGTCTTCGTCAATAAATTCTATGAGTCAATCTCTATGGCGATCTCATCAACATACTTATGAAGATGATGTTGAGGAAAACTGTACTAAATATAACTGGCTAAATGTTTAACAGAAGCCACATGCTACTTGAATATGTCGATGCGTTTTGTGACTAAAACCCTTACAGGTAATCATAAGGAATCAGCCAAAGTGGGTCTAACCACAATAGAGGACAACATTTTTTGGTTTTGGGTCCTACAAAAAAAATTTTACTCGTACTATAAGCTTTATAATAGACATAAAACCACTGTATGTGACTTTTTTCCCATCTCCTAACCCTAAGACCTGTATTGACTGGCATCCAGCTGGTCAATTCTTTACAAAATTACCAAATTTAATTGAAAATCTCTCTTTCGGTTGCCAAAGAATTCAAGTGCATAGACAGGTCATCACTCTGCCCATGAGCGTCTGTTCAATGGGACCTCATTCAAATTACTTTTGTCTGAGGGCCCCATCATCATCATCTTCTTCAATGCTGTGCAGCTCCCACATAGATTTTCATAAGTACTCATACTTGTACTCATACAACCGAAAGTCTTCGCCGTTTATTGAGTTTGAGTAATTAGATGCAATCAGTCAGTGCTTAAGTATCATAAGTCAATGTATTGTTTGATTATTTTGTATGGCATGAATAATTGTGCGTCCATCTGTCTACGCGGCACAAAAGGGAAAAGTATCATTAGAGAACTGCTGAGATGATAGAATGAAGAAGAAACAAAAACATGGTCCAAAGTACTTAATGAAAATGGTAATGAAATACCTAAAACTCTTAGAAGATTTTGTATCTTTTTGTATTTTTCATGATTTTTCGTCCAAACAAAAGGTTAAACACTTGGTCCGACTATTCTTGACGAAAACTGCAGGAGCCACGACGCACTCAAGAGTGTTGGTTGCTGCCAAACAACAAGTGTTAGACAATGACTGTGACTGCGGTGGTGGAGGTAATGGCGGTGGTGCTGCTGCTGACAGTGTCTTTGTTCTCATTGGGGTCTATAATTTTTTTGGGAGCTTTGCCTTGTGTAATTCTTTACCAACAACTGTAGCATATTTATATATAAAGATGAAAAATGTGAGGGCAATTTTTACTCTTTCATCACTGTAAAGAATTGTGTATGGTGCTGTGCTGTGTTTGCGTTGCGTTTGTACTTTGGCCTAGTAGGGGCAATGAGTAGATATTTAGATATTAACGAAAAATATGCTAGAGAATTAACATATTTGAATAAATGTGCCAGCGATGAGATAAATTGTGCGATAACAGTACTTGTGGCTATTGAGAAACAGACGTCGAAAATTTCACAAAACAGAGGATGGTTGTTTGAGATTTAGGATAAATCATAATAAAGTAACCGTGGAGATTGTGCCTAGGGACAGAGGATGCTATATATCGAGAAGGTCTACCGACAATGGGAGTAGTGGGGTCGGAGGAGGCTAAATATCGAAAAGGTCTGTCGACAATGGGGACTGTGCCTAGAGGGCGGTTGTTTGAGATTTAGGATAAATCATAATAAAGTAGCAGAGAAGATTGTGCCCAGAGACAGAGGAGGCTATATATCGAAAAGGTCTACCGACAATGGGGACTGTGCCTACTCCGAATTAGACAAATACTAATTATTATTATTGCGACATGTTACAGTAGCATGTATAGTAGCTGCAAGGCAGCGACTATACGATACGAAATGGACTCTACGATGCCAAGTCTGAGTTTGTTATTTCTGCAAAGTTACTACGCCTTTGCAGATGTACCTTAGAGAACTCATAATCCTTGGTTAAGATTGGTAAGGATATTTTTGAAATATTAAAAACACATAAATAGGTCTCAGGCAGGATGATGAACGTTGAAAGCTATTGTTTTGAGGCAGTAGATTAATTTACCAAACTAGGGTCTTCCTTCTTCTTATTCTTAATTGGAAGCAGCAACGAAAATTCATCTGACAGTAGCCGCACATAAAAAAGAAATCCAAGCGCTTCGTTCTTTTGTCTACACACCAAGTATAGTTAACAGTTATTTCACCTGGTACATCCAGCGAAGCTTTGGTCGCCCCTTCAAGCGGCGCCCTTCGAATTTATTGACGAAAACTTTTCGAGCTGGAACATTTTCAATCATTAGTACAACGTGTTCATGCAAGCGCATTCGGTCTATTTCAACACGCTTGACTACGTCGATATCGTTGTACAGCTCATACAGCTCGTGTTTTATTCGACGAAGATACCCGCCGTTAATGATGATGGCCCCAAATAAATTGCGAAGTATTTTTCTCTCGAAGACTCCCAGAATAGATTGATCCGCTTGTGTCATTACCCAGGACTCGTCTTTTGATTTCCAGGCTGACATTATTATTTTTGTTCATTGCAGAGCCAAAGTTGTCAACATTCACGCAGAGTCCCATACGAGTGCACTCTTTGTTCGTCGAAACAATTAACTTGGTTTTGTCCTCATTTATCACCAGACCCACTTTCGCCGACTACTTGTCAATCCTCGCAAAAATCGAAGTAACATCCCGCAATCCACGGCCACTGATATCTATAGCATGGGCTTACGCGAGCAGCATGTGACTTTTGTTGAAGATGATACCATTACTGTTTACTGCAGCCTTCCGCATGATCACCTAGATTACAATGTTAAATAAATCGCAGGGCAGACAATCGCCTTGTCTAAAGCCTCGCTTGGTAGAAAATGGCTGTGTCAGATCTTTGCCAATTTTCACTGAAAACTTTGTGTCAGTCAGTGTCATCCCGCAAAGTCGTATAAGATTCGCGGCGATACCAAACTTAGCCATAGCATCCAACAATTTCTGTCGTATCGGACTGTCAAATGCAGCTTTGTAGTCGATAAACAGATGGTAGGTGTCGATCTGCATTTCATGGGTCTTCTCCAGGATTTGTCTTTGTGTGAATATCTGGTCGGTCTTGGATTTACCAGGTTTACAGCCACACTGATAAGGTCCAATCAGGTTCGCTAGAATGGGTATTTAGTCTTTCACATAACACACTAGGCAGGACCTTGTATGCGATGGGTGAAAGTCTTATTCCCCGATAGTTGATCCACACTCTTGGATCGCCTATTTTAAGCATGGGACATAGAACACTCAGATTCCAATCAGCTGGTGCATGCTTGCTGCCAGCTCATCGCTGCAGGCTTCGAAAAGTTCTGCTGGTAGTCCATCGGCTTCCGTAGCTTTACTATTTTTAAGCCTTGCGATCGCCGTGCTGATCTCGTTTTGGCTCGGTGATGGACAATCTATTTCGTCGTTTATGGTCGGTGTGATTTCGTCACTTATAGTGCCTTCGGGAACGAGTAGAGATCGAAAGTGTTTCGTTCATATTTGCAGCACACTATGAGTTTCTTTGACTAGATTTCAGTCTCTGTCTTTCCAGGTGGGGATCCCTGTTCCAAAACCTTTGCTTTTAACCTTTTGGTACAACTTTCGGGCTTCACCTTTATCCATGTAGTTTTTAATATCCAGGCTCTATCTTTTCTTCCACAGACGCTTTTTCCGTCTGAACAGGCGTTTCATCTCCCTCCTTTTCTCTGTATAACGCTCCGTCACCGCACGCGTCGCCATTGGCTGGAGTTTTGCCTTGTATGCAGCATCCATTTCCTGGAACATTTCGCGACATTCATCATCGTACCAAGTCTTGTCTGAGCGTGGTTTTTCATAACTCAGTACGGTCGCTGCTGCCACTGAGTGTCGGGAACATCAGAACTAGAGGGTTTGTTTGAACTAATTGAGACAGTTGGTTGGAGTAGGCATTGACTATCTCTGTGGTATGCAGCTTTGTGATGTCTAGCTTTAATTGCGTTTGGTTATGAGTATTGTTAGCTCTACTCGATCGTCTGCGTACCTTGGCTGCTACTAGGCGGTGATCCGAGTCAATATTTACTTGATACATGCCTTCCATAAATTACTACGTGATCAATCCGATTATTTTGTATATTGATCGGGAGGTATTCAGGTTGCCTTGTGCATGAATCTGGTTCCACTTCCTTTTTTAGCATTAAAATCTCTCCGAACAATTTTAATGTCATGTGCAGGGTAGCGGTCACATATATTCTCCTCCGGCGCTAGTAGAATGGATAGTTAATATTATCGTCTTTGTCTTCCGTCGGGGTGTGTGTAAAAATATTTCGCCCGTATGCGAATAGTGGCCATTCGGTCACTTACAGGGCTAAACCGCGAGACCAGGTGTCGAAGTCTCTTGGCGACTATGAAACCACATCCAAATTCGTGTCTTTCTACATGGCAGCTATAAAAGATGTCACAGTTCTTTCGTCGTGTGCTAGCCAATATAACAAAGTTACGGACACTTTAATAAGACCACCTTATCTCGGGATATTAAGAACAGCTATAGCAGATGGTAATTCTTCCCTATCTGTTGTAGGCTGCTGAATTGTAGGTGCTTACGACAGCAAAGAAAGGAAGGTACTTCGAAAAATATATGGACCTGCCTGCAACGAGTTTCGTCAATGGATGAACCATAAGCTGTATGAGCTTTTAACGACTACGATGGCTAGGGAATGTTGTCAGGATGGATTTAAATGCTTCAGCGAGGAAGTTGTTTGAAGGTGAACTAGTTGGGATGTTTGTTTGGCGACGTGCTAGCCAATGCCTATAACCAAATGATTGAAAAAAGTACCATCTACCGTCTAATTATCTAAGAAATGTAAGTAAATTGGTTCAGTCATTTAGACGAAACACACACTCTAAGATTTTAAATATAACACAGATATCGTCAGAAATCAGTGTCAATCTGGGGACATACTCAAGAAACCAGTTCAAAATTAAAGCTTTAGTGTTTTTTTTATAATACATTTTTCTTATTTCCCACAGTGTCTTTGATCTGCTGAAATTTTGTATAACTCGCACCGTTTATTAATAGAAATAAGAGGGCTACATATTTTATTAGAAGATCTCTAGATGGAACACCCTTTACCATAAATTATTGTCTTTGATATATAAATTCCATTATATCTTTAAATTTAATATAAATTTACTCATTTGAGTCAAACAACACAAATATTCACACAAAAACACTTTTTTATCTATCTCTTTAATAAAGTATTAAGTTTATTTAGTCGACCATATCGTACTTCTCAATAAATCACTTAACAATTGACTGATGAAAAATCATTATTTATTTTCACTTTTAAATATCGAAGAACTCTTAATCACCACAATTATTCACTTTACACTTTGGTGAAATTCTATATATATATATATCCCCATTGTCTTAATGTTTTCAATATCCCTTCAACTCCATCATCAACATTTCAATCATGGCCAAATTACTTTTGTCTGCAAACTCGTTAGTTTCACTCATGCCGTCAGCCCATCTCCCGCTGCCGCCGAAGCCTTCACTCTTCTTTCACAAACAAGTTAAACTTAATAGATTTCTCAAAAGCTCATGAATGAATGACATATTGTTGTGTATAAATTACAGATTTTTTAATTACATAAAATCAATTTTCATAATTTATCTTCTTATTACGTTGGTTGTGTACATGTGTGTGTGTGTTTGTGTGTAAAGAGGTAAAGGGATTTTTGTTACATCATTAGCTACAACATTTTCCTCATGCCACACAGCTTATTCAGCATGCCACATCTGCCTAGCACTATCGTAGAATCTTGTATGCCTCCTTCATCATCGGTGCTCGTCCGCCTTCATTTCATTTCGTTTTGTGGCATATCAGTCAAAATCTTCTCAAATTTTTGTTGATTGAGTTTTGTTTAGTTTTCCATTGATTTTTTTGTTGTTCAGATTGCCGTTGTTGCTTTCCATTGCAATTTATCATATTTGTTAAAATATGTTTTTGGCGGCATCGTCTTCATCAGTCTTCGGGGCCAGTTGTGATGGCGGCAAAGGCAGCGTCAGTGTTAATTTTTATTTGAAGATATTTCAGCTGAGATAGGTTTGTATAAACATGAAAATGAATCATTTTGCTGGTGCCACATTAACGGCCAGCAAAGAATTGCTGGTATGGAAATCAGTCTAATGAAAAATTAACATAAATTAATGGAAACTCCTTCTCAGTTTATTTGTGGATTTAAGAACAGCTACCAATTTTTTTCAGAAGATAATAAATTGCGATGAAATGGACAGAAATACGGCCGACGGAAGAATAGTGACATCTTTTACAGCCATACAGAATGTATCCTATCATTCTATAGGTTAATAGATGGTTAAAGACATCTGGTCTCGCTGTATAACTCTATCATCGATCAAAGCTAACATGCGCGTCAAGGCGATATATTTTTACATCATACTGATATGTTAACAAGCTTCTACGAAAGACAAAGATGAGGATGCTTCAATTAAACTGATATGGTTAAAGATGCCAGCTAGCTTCTTTTTGGTTGGTTGTAACGGCAAACTATCTTTAACGAAACTATATACATGTGATAGTTGTAACCATGTAAAGTTACTTTTTTTTCCTTCCGAGATTTCGTTTGCTTTAAAACGTCTTCGGACGCTTCTCCTCGGAACATTTATCGATCTTTATTACTGTACCAGGTCCGTATACCTGGCAAATGCCGTGTACCATAAAAGTACACGTCAAGTCGATCATAAAAACGATTCTGTAAAAACAACTAAAAAGCTCAATTCTAACTTCCCGGTTTACAAACAATACCTCGTCTTGGCTACCTATGAAACTAAGTTCCCCGTCCGGGAACTGCCGTCATCATTCAAAAATTGCAATTCACTGTACTACTAGCTTTAGCACTCTCTATCTAGTCTAGTTCTGCCTATAGCAGTCGGTCGCCAACTTAAGTTTAACAAACTGTAATTTATATATTACATTTAATAAACCAGACTTATTTCATTGCTTAGACAAGCATCCGATATAACGGGCATACTTTACTGCGGTAATATGTGCACCCTTATTATTATGTTTTCGACCTAGAGATTGTTTGATGCACAGTGTGAGATGCAAGACTGGTATGGTATCAAGGGGCATCCAGCTCCGTTCCACTAGGTAGCACAGCAAATTTGTTCTTTACCCATTCGACCAGGCATGTAGTTTGCAAGACATACCTTGGGTCAACTGGTCGCAAGTAACTTACGACTCCATGGTCGGAGCATTTAAAGATGAATACTGCTTAAAGAACCATATTTAAGCCACCGCAGGGCTGGAAAGAGATTTACTTGGGGCTCTCTCATGCTCATACTCTCCAAAGGTCTCCCGGAGAACACGACCTTACGGGAGGTAGAACAAGACAGGTAGGATGAGTGACTGATACAGTCGTACCTTTGTTCGTCAAGAGAGGGCTTAGTCATTAAATCGTTTCTTAGCGTCTACTGGCAGCTGTTTGCGATCAACATAACATACGTCTCTTACATATCTGTTTACGGCAGTGCCAAAGTAGACAAAATAATCTACCACTTTAAAGTTATAGTTGTCAAACTTATAGAATCTTTGTTCGTTGAAGCGAATAACTTGGTTTTGTCCTAATTTATTACCATACATACTTCTTCCAACGGCTGCTCACAGCTTGAGAAGGCAGCAGTTACATCCCGCAGTCCTCGGCGAATAATATATATCATCGGCCCGACTGGTGCCGAACACTGGTGGTGTTCCAGTAGGGTTTACTGCAGCCTTCCGCATGATCATCTCCACTGATATGAGAACGCCTAATAGACTATCGCCTTTTATAAAGCCTCGCTTGGCAGAAAATGGTTCTGACTTCGTGTGTGTCAGTGTCATCACGCAATGTCGTAAAAGTTTCGCAGGGACAACAAACTTAGCAATAGCATCTAAAAGTTTCTGTCAAATCGGACTGTTGCATGCAGATTTGTAATCCATAAACAGATGTTAGATGTCTATCAGCATTTCTTTCGTTTTTTCCTGGATTTGTTGTAGTGTCAATACCAGGTCGTTCGTGGATTTACCAGATCTAAAGTGGAGCATTTTCGCAAGGATGGACTTTAGTCTTTCACATTGGAGAATCTACTCCGATTGGTGTGATTTCGTCATATATGGTGCCTTTGGGAAATAGCTAAGTACTACAAACTCCTTTGGTCCCGACGGCATTCCCAACTTTATTTTAAAATATTGTTCAAGTACATTGGCAAAACCATTGACTTTGTTATTTAACGCCTCTTCAAAATTTTGATATTTTCCAGCCATCTGGAAGAGCTCGTATATAATTCCTCTTCATAAGTCTGGTAGCACTATAAGAGTGTCGAATTACAAGGGTATTGCTAAACTCAACGCCATCCCCAAACTTTTTGAAAAATTGGTGAATGATATTATATCTTACAGGGTCTCTTTAATTCTTGATTGTCGGCAACATGGTTTTCGTAAAGGCAGGTCTACTGTCACCAATCTGCTATAATTCTCTTCACACCTTATTGAAGGTTTTATTTCGGGAATGCAAACCGACGTAATTTATACTGAGTTCAGTAAAGCCTTCGACAAGGTTAAACACAAACTCTTACTGCATAAGTTGATTAATATTGGTTTTGACCATAATATCATAAAGTGGATTTCTTCTTATCTAATAAACAGCGAACAAATGGTCATGTTCGGCAATTCCATCTCTAAGCCTATTCATGTGACATCTGGCGTTCCCCAGGGAAGCCATTTGGGTCCAATTTTATTCTTGTTGTTTATTTATGATCTGCCTAAGGCAATATTGGACTCTAATTGTCAAATGATGCCAAGATATATTTATCATATTATAAAGCTCCCGATCATGTTCTTCTTCAAAATGATCTTGATCGCTTTAGTACTTGGTGTGACATTTACTTAATGGAGCTTATCTTGAAAAAGTGTAAAAATATGGTATTCTACAGATCCCTCCATTCTTCATCCCAATATAGATTGGGAGGCTGCACTTTGGAACAGTTTGACTCATTTCTAGATTTAGGAATATTACTTGATAGAAAATTAACATTCACTAATCAAATTGTAACAACAGTAAACAAGGCATATGCAGTTCTTTCTTTTATAAAGCGTTGGGCTAAGGAATTTACTGACCCGTATATTACGAAGAAACGTTTTACGTCACTTGTAAGACCCATTCTGGAGTATGGATCGGTTGTATGGGATCCACAATATGATGTTTATGTCAATATGTTAGAGTCGGTTCAAAAGCAATTTCTACTGTTCTGTCTCAGGGATCTTCGATCCACCATACGTCAGCAGACTGTCTCTAAATAAATTGCCTACTTTATTTAGTAATCGAAAAATTTTAAATTCTACTAGGATTTATAAAATTCTCAGAGGTGATATAGGATCGGAATATATTCTTTCACGAGTTTACCTTAATATCCCATTAAGGTCTTCTAGATATTTCAAAACCCTCTACATTTGGTTTAGACGCCAAAATTATGTTGTATCTGAACCGCTGCGTAGAATGTGTTCAGACTTCAATGACATTTATCAATTTATCGACTTCTCCATATCCCCAGACTCTATTAAGTCTGTTATAATAACTTATCTCAATACTTAGTCTGTAAGAACTTCGTTTTAAATTATAGTTATCATTATTGTATTCCATTAATGTAAGATAATAAATGTATGTTGTATAGTTTGTTATAATTTTGTTGTTTTTAATTTTTTCTATGCTCTTTAGTATGTATGGTACATTTTGCATCGGCTGATGATAGTTAATCTGTAGCCGAATTTGAACATTCTATATTGTTCGCTCTCCACTACGGACCGGTCCGCAGTGTGTACGTTATCTCGGTTGGGGCGGGTGTGAGCGGCGCCGATGGCATCGTTCGTACAAGAAAAAAAATTGAATCCTTTTTTCGTTTGCGGGGGTCGTCAACATTTGGGGTGTTCCGTTTGTTAGTTTTTCTTTGTCGTGTTTTCATAGCCATTAAAGGACCTGAAGGCGGGTGGCTAGCCCTACCATCAGGTTGCGTCGCTCCTTTTCAGCAGCTGTTCATGATAAAAAAAATATCACGAACACCGTTGCCCAATGCGTTATCGGAGATAATATTGTGTAGACTGCATTTTCCGACTGCTGAACCAAGATCATCTTCCCTTACCTTTTTAGTATTTAAATCTCCCATAACAATTTTATAGTTATGTGCAGGGCAGCGGTCATATGTCTCTTCCAATGCATCTTTAATGACCTCGTCTTTGTTTTCCTTCGGGGCGCGTACACAAATTAGTGTGAGGTAAAAATATTTCGTCTTGATACGGATAGTGGCTACTCGGTCACTTAAAGTGTTAAATCGCGAGACCAGATATCGAAGTCCATTAACCATTTTTTCTTTGTATTTATTTAATTAAAAAGTTGTTTAATTTAAGGAGAGTGGCCACCACGCCCTGTCTATGTTTCTGGGTAACTTATGTTACCTCCTCCCTAAGACGCATCGGTGGTAGCATCCCAGGTTGGTTGCTTAACATTGGGCCATCTCACATTTGCTATATTTAGCATTTCTAAAAATATTATGAAATGATATAATTTAAAAGGCGACATTTTTAAACAAAATTAGTTATTTACATCTTCCAAACTATAGTCTTGCTTGATAAAAAGACCTCTTGCCGCACTTAAGTATATGGCTTCGTTCAAATAAATTCAATTACCAATTTTATTGAAATGAACCCAACAAACCATATTCGATACTGCTTAACCCACACTCAATTCGCATAATCCTTAACAAATATTTGGCCACTTGCACAATAACACTTCAAGACAACAAAAGAAATTGAACCATAAGAAAACAATTCTAAATAAAACTTACCAATATCGAAGGCAGCGACTGGGCTAGCCAAATTCCAGATGCCACTCAATAAAATCAAAGTCAATGTCAGCCAACATAAACTTTTATTGTTATTAACACTAGTAGTAGTAATCGTAGTAGTAGTAGCACTGTAAAGCTGCTCATGGCAATGGGTATGAGTACGACGTCGAAGCCTCTTAATGCAGCAATAATTTCCAATGTAATTTGCTGTTGTTATTGTTGAGTATTTAAAATGATCAAATAAAATGTACAACCATCTGCTTAAGAATAGCCAAGCAGCAGACAAGGATATTTTAAAGGGCAGGGGTCTTAGTATCAAATATAGCAGGCATAAGGCGGATATGCGTAGGAGTTGGAATAAGCCATGGGTGTGTTGAAGGTGTTGCTGCTTCTGCTGTTGCTGCTGAAGCTGCAGCCCTTTAAAGAACCGGGTGTCAATGAAGTGTTTCCTATTCTTGTTATTGTAATATAACCAATTTGTTGGTACATTGCTAGAAGAATGCGGCTCCTGTTGCTGCAATTGCTTCTTTATACCCCACTGTAGTTGTTGTTGTTGTCGTTGGACACATTTTATGGCCCTCATTTTATGAGCGACCATTTCATTCATCATCACAGCCAGTGCAACCAACTTCAGACTTTAAATAGTGCCAATAACAGTTTGTAAACAATTTTTCGCATTCGTTAGCAATAACGACGTCGAGCATTTACGCGAACGCGACACGATAAACACAATGAAAACGCCACGACCGACGGCGACAGGCGACGTAAAGGGACCGTAACGAAATACCCGACAAACCGAATCAAATTGTATCTATATATCTTCTAACAAGCGGTAGACGTTCACCGATTCTCGTTAAATTTTAAGCAATTTAAATGAATTTTCGCACTTGTTCACGAACGTATTCGTAATACGTAAGTTACAGTGAAATAGCGCTCAGTTTACACCCGCCCCTTCACACAGTTTTCCATCACTCTTAGGGTCTTTTAAGCGTTTCATATAATTTCTCTATGGCATTGAATGGTTTCGTTTCGTTTACACTTCACTCTCAGGGGGCGGCCCGGCACCACAGCGAACAAACCCTTTGCAATAAGTTTTAACCATAAAATTTCGACTTTTTTGCGTCTTCAAGCTGTTGCCTGCCTGCTTGCCTGCCTGGCTGCTTGGCTGACTGCCTCCTTACGTCTGTGCTGCTACGTCTTTTAGTTAAGTGTTCAAAGTAAAACTTCCGTTCTTTTGACACACAAGACATCAGACATATTTTCGTGAACTTCCTCCTTCCTCCTCACTTTGTGTTGCGATATTTCGCGCTATTTGTGCGAGAGCGAGTTTAAACTCAATTTTACGGTATTATAACGATCCGTAACGTAACGAAATGCGCCACATAAAATGCGATGTGCGTCCGTTTGGCTGAGTGTGTGTGTGTAGGTTACGTACTGGATATGCGACAGCACAGAAAACGCGGCGTTCCACATTAATAGATGTCATTTAGTTGGGCGATATTATATTTTACACTCACTCGCTCATGTGTGCGCGTATAATTTTTGTGCTTTGTTTTTTTCTTAAAGAGTTTTGCGCTGTTTTCATTTCATTTTGCAAATTATGCTTAATTCGGTGACATCTGGAATGAAAATGAAAGGTGAAAAGGAGACATAAGTTGCAGTTGGAGTTAAACTTGAAAGGCAGTGTATGGCGCATTTATATAATTTATGATGTCTGTTGGTATATACAAACATATGATTAAAAATAGAAATTTATAAACTCAGACATGGATATATGTACATGTAAATTGAAAAATGACACAACCTAGAGAGAATAGAAAATATATTATATTTAATGTAATTATTTTTAATTATATATATCATCAGGATACTAAGAAACTAATTCATAATTATTTGTAAAAGGATAATAGAACAATATGTCTATGAAAACGTTATATATAAACCTTAGATTTAAGGTAACGAAAAGGTTTGTAGAATACATGTTTTGTTCATGGTCTCAAGCTACATTTTTTAAGATTTTATATAAGTAATAATAATAAAATTTTTTGATTCTGTATATAAAGCACAAACTTAAAAACTACTAGACCATATTAATTACAATATTTTGCTAACTTCTCAGTTTAGGGTATTGAACAGAGTAGTGTCGCTTATTTTGTCCCAAACATGATGGCATGATGGTTAAAATACGTGACTATCATGCGGGAGATACATTGTTCGATTCCTGTCTCCTATCATCTACATTTTTCTTTCATCGCCGGTCCCCTCGACGATGTCGATAGCAACTGTCGAGTAAATCGGCATATCTAGTAACACCTTCTCATACAGTGACGTTCGCATTTGTCTATAAACAAGTTCGAGTTGTTTGTTGTGTATTAAAAGAAAGAAGGGAAATTAAGTTTATTATCCGAAAATAATGTAACGCCTTAAAATTCGTTTCAGCAACTTTTAAGACGATTAAGCCATGTCCGTCTATCTGGCTGGATAGTTCGCACGATACTCGAATAAACCTTCGTAGATCCTTATAAAATCTTATCAGTATTATGATTTTTCGAAATGTAGTTATGCTCCACACTTCTGGCAACTCCCATACTATATCTTAGCAAACTTATTACTTATCATATAACTCCCAACGGAAGACTTAAAAGTTCTGAAATTTTATCAGATTAATTACCTTGTTATAGTAGGCAAGACCTCAGCAAACAAAAACATTTACCCCAACCCTTTTGATACCTCTCATATATTTGACCGAATTCTCCAATTTACCTTTACATACATATATTTTTTATAGAATGCTGCTTAGTAAAATTTTGCACAAAATTACGCTTAAGAAAATCTGATTCGGGAATGACCCATTTTTGGGAAAATAATATTTCTCCCATTACTTCTAAACGAACCAGTAAAAAAAGTTTTAGTTGTGAAACCCGACTCAAATATACCCTTTACCTCAGTAAAACATAAAATTTTCTAGTATATTGATATTATTACTCGATTTCTAAAGTGGGCGTGGCTAGACTTCCAATTTGTTCTCCAAAACTTTATCCAGTTTTAGCTTAACAAACACAGAATTTTCCCACGATCGCGTTTAGTGTATTAATTATATTAATCGTTTTCTGTTGTGGGCGGAGTGGTACATTTGTATAGGAGTTACCAGAAATGGGAGTGGCTGGACTTTCACATTTTCTCTCGCGTTTAGTATATCGTTTTCTAAAGTGGGCGGAATGATATGGGATATGCATGGGAGTTACCAGAAGGCTCGTGGCTTTGTAGCCCATATGCAATACTATAAGTAGTTTCAAAGAAACCTAGGGTCTGAAGTGACTTCTTCTATGTGTTACACTTTTGGGTAGTATCAAATGATATATACCCTCCTACCCGTTGGGTGAGGGTATAAAAACGATATGTTATTACATCTTGGTCAGTTTAATTATCAGATAATTTTTCGTATCGTGATACGACTACAAGAACACCATAGGGAAAGTCCTATACCCTCTTCTACGGCTGCCTTCAGAGAACGGAACCTTCACCTGTATATATAAGGTGAAGTTCACGGATGGCAAATACCTACATGTTGTTATTGTTTAGAAGCTTTATTGGTCAAAGATCATCGAGTATAGGCTACATAATGTATGGAGTGTTTTTCAAGCTGAGATACTGACCATTCAGAAAGCTGCAGAGGATATTATGGGGTGTGGGATCGATACTGGCAATCTACATAGTGTAAATACTACATGATCCCAAATAAGGAACAGTAAGAAGAAGATGGATAAACTTCTCGATGTCAGTCTTTGTTAGGTCACGGAACACTGCGATATCATTGGAAATGAATCAGCAGACTTATTGGCTAGAGAAGTCTATACTATGCCTGATCATGACTCTCTGATGGATGTTCACCCTCCCATTTGCTATGTTCTTGGCTTAGTGAAATATTGAATGTAGAAAACAGCCAGCAAAAATTGGTTCTCCATAACCGACTATATAACTTATAGATATTCTACTTATTTGGCAGCAGCAACAGAAATTCAGCCGCCAATAGCCGCACTTAGAGAAGAATTCCAAGCGATTAGACCATCGACTTTACTGCCAAAGCATCTAAAAGCATCTAACACAGTGCATTCGCTCTATTTCAACGCGCTTGACTACGTCGATGTCGTTATACAGCTCATGGTATATTCGACGACGGTACTCGAAATTAACGATGATGGGTTAAAATATTTTGCGAAGTATTTCTCTCTCGATGACTCCCAGAACATATTGATCCACGTGTGTCATTACTCAGAATTTGCGCTGTAGAGCATAATTTTATAGAATTTTCGGCAAAAGTACAGAATATGGGGCGGGAGCGCAAAAAAAACAAATTACACCTCCCCCCCCCCAAATACGCCCCAAAACACGAAAATCTAGGTCCAAATTGGCGCTAAGGCCCGGGGGGCCAAAAAAAGCGGCCCATTGGGTTCTATGATGACCCCCCATTTGTGGACCTAGACCGAGTTAGAGCCATTTAAATTACCGGGATATACCAAAAAAAAAAAAAATGAAAAAATCATGGAAAAGTTATAAAAATTTAAGGAAATAAATTGAAAAATTCTAAAAGGAAAATAGAAAATCTAAAACGGAGCGATTTTTAAAAAAAAAAAAAATTCTGAAAAACCCCGTAAAAAAATTTAAAAAAATGGGGAAAAATCATTGAAAATTAGAATAATTTAAGGAAATGAATTGAACAATTCCGTAGAAAATTGTTTAAGGTTTTAAATGAAAATTTCAACAAATAATTAAAAAAAATTCAAGAAAAAGTCCAAAGAGAAATATGTGAAAGAAGAAAATTGATTAAAAAATGGATAAAAGTGGAAAAAATTAAAAAATCGGGGGATTTTTTTAAAAATAATTTTTTTTTTTTGGTAAATCCCGGATAAAATATTTTATTTTTCGAAATTAGAGTGGAAATGGATATGTTGGGTATAGTAGCGCCGCAGGCAAAAATAATTTTTAAAAAAATTGCCTTGCACGTTGCATTTTCCTCAAACAAGACGCGACTTCCTTCATCGTACCAGGGCCTGCCTACTTGTGGTTGTACATATACCAGTACATTCTTTGAGGCTGTGCTCATATGATGCGCAACATGCTGCTACTGTGTAGGGAACATCGGAATTAGGAGAATTTCTGTGCAATAATTGAGAGAGGTGGCATTGGCGATCTCGGGAAATTTAGCCTTGCGATGCCTCGCTTCCTTTACGTTTGAGTGACCTGGATTCATGTCCTCCCAGAGTCATATACATTTCTTTAATCGACGGTCCCCTAGTTTTTGTCGTCAGTAACTTCTTGGTATTAGAGTCAATCGGAATGTCTTGTAAAAGGTCACGCTGCGTAAGTCTAAAAATAAAGGCGTGTCAATTCGCACAATCCCGAGAATCTCTCCCATTTCTCATTTATGGGATGTAAAAGGAAATAAGTTTGTTTATCACTTGTACTACTAATATTCTTAAGACATGCCTTTCATCGATTACAATGTAATCAATTCGGTTTCTTGCCTTTAACCAGGGATATTACCCTTTTTCTTGCCGACTCGAATCATACCAGCCTGAATTTCCGACTGTTGAACCAAAAGCATCTTCCCTTCCTATTCTTCTTGAAAGATGACATATATAAATTACCACTTGATTAGCCTGATGTACAAATATTTTGCATTGATACGAATAATGACTGTTTGGTCACTTTCAGAGTTAGACTGCGAGGCCAGTTTCCTACCAGCGATGACCACATAAAAATTCATGACAAGCTGCATAGTACCTGTGAGAGAGTTTACACTTAATTTGTGGTGCATATTCCTATCCCGACCAACGCATTTATTTACCATTGAACGGATTTTTGGTGATTTTGCCTGAGGAATACAGATTCCATCATTCGTTGTGAGCTGCTTTGATATCTCCGCATGGAGGTTTTGATAATTTTATAGTGAATTACGGTCATAAAACTCAAATAATAAAATCCCTCAAAGTTTAAAAGTGCAAACAAAAATCAGAATTGGCTGTGGCTAATGGCTCTTGAATTCATCATTAGTTGTTTTTTTGCGACGCTTAATTGTTGTTGGAAACTTTTTGTTTTTTTTTTCATTTAAAAGTATTGGAATGTTGAACAACGAACTATTTTTGATCTCCTTCTGGTATAATAATTCCGGATAAATCACTTTTCATTCATAGTCTAAATAGACTATGGATGGAGGACTACAAATGTCTTGATGCAGGTAGTTCAGATTTCACGTTCTTAATAAATAATCTTAATTTATTATTATCATGTTGAACACATTAATATGTTATAATATCATTCTCAGAAATATAGCAGAAAGGTCAAAAAACCACACTTCAAGCATCCAATTTAAGTTCTACCTTCATTCAAAATTCGACAAGTTGTCTTTAAAGTACAGACCATTCAGTAGCTTAAACTGAAAATCCTTATTGTTTTCTCCTGTACAATTACAACTCTTTCCATTTGCAATTTTTGCTTTTGTTTGTGATCTTTGGTACCATTGCAATTTCTCCACTAGTCGAAAAACAATGTCTTAATTAAAATTCACCATATTCCACTATGAATTACTACCACTACTACCAGACTACAACGAGCGAACGAACCAAAGACCATTCGCTAAAAATACAAGTAAGCGGCTTGCAAGAGAAAAAAAAGACAAAAAAATAGTACGGACAAAATTTATATTCATACTTTTTCTAAGCAATTAATAACCCCAACCAAAAATGGTTGTAGAAGAAAAAAAAAACAAAACAAAAAACTCCAAAATGAAACGGAACATTCCAACGCCATTGCACCGCACCGCCAAACAATGAGGCCAGCCATATGAAACTTAAAACTGTGGCAAGGCAAGATACAGCATACACACACACACACACACAACTAAAACTATGAAAAATCCGACCAAATTGTTATTAAATGCTCAGCATAGACTTGAAAAGGCATTTAACTACTTCGCAACAACTACTTGCCACTAGTTAACAACAACAGCGGCCGCAGCAAAAACAAGAACAACAACAATAGCAGCGATGCGAATGAAGCATGCAACTTGCTGGAGAAGACAAAAAAAAACTATACAGTATTTTTTCTGCTCTGCATGTCTACGAATAGCTGGGAATTTTACAGAGATGTATTAAATTTGTTGGATGATATTGGAGTCTGTTTTTTACTAGTTCGCAAATCGGAGGAGTAAACGGCTGAAGAACTCTTGCCACGCGTATTTATGAGTCCCATAAACACATGCAATGCCAAACGGTGGAGTTGGAAGAGTAGAAAACCATACACAGCACTGTGGTTTAAAATTCTTATTTGAAGACGGTCAAAGATAGGTTTGAGGGAAAAGATATACAATAGGGGGCAAACTGATTTTGAAGGGCTTTAAAGTAAATCCGAACAGCATAGTGTCCCATTTAAGTGTAGGAAGTTTCAATATATACTTCATCGACTTGAAGTCTACATCTTAAGAAGTTGGTAATGGTTACCTTAGGACTTTGGACAACATGACCGACCACAGGGCAGTAAAGTTACTCCCAGTTGGGGGCATTTCTGCCTGTGAGGAAACAAATTTCGATTTCAGAAATATTAATGTGGGTTTTTTTAAGGGAATATTACAACGGAAACCGGACGGTCACGTTCTTCATGTCAACAGAGAAAATAAACGAGCCGCAATTAACGAGTATCTGAATCTGAACTATGAGTGCTGGTTTTCGTGAAGCTATGGAGCACCTATTGCCTGGATAAGTCGCACACATGAACAAATTTCATCGGGGATACTATCATATCATATTATTATATTTATCGAGACGATAGGCAGCTAATAGAGTTACCAAACGGGATGACCGTTGACCCA
This sequence comes from Muscina levida, assembly GCA_964034835.1. Classification (NCBI taxonomy): domain Eukaryota; kingdom Metazoa; phylum Arthropoda; class Insecta; order Diptera; family Muscidae; genus Muscina; species Muscina levida. The sequence goes on from OZ035881.1 coordinate 28,413,285, forward strand.
TGTAGGCGAAATATGGTAAAAGTTGAGATCCAGAAACGGGATAAACCAATCTAGAGTAATATATACATTTCTGAACATGAAGAGCTGGAATAATTTTTTCAGGGAATTATGGTCAACAGTAAGAAAAACAACAAGAAATCAGAGACCGGGATTTGCGATTGAAAGACACATAGCGGACCTATTGTTTTATGATAACTTTCTTGTTTCCGAAAAATTATTGCGGATTGCCTTTAGGGTCCTACCGAAGCGAAATAACTCGTCGAAAATGTTAGGCTGTTATGCACATACTTATTGAGTGAGAAATCACCAGTTACATGTGATTTAAACTTTACTGCCGAAATGGCAGGAACACGGTTGATAGAAGGCGCTTCTTGCCCGTCGAAAGCAGATTGGGACTGCCGCAAAAAGCAGAGCAAACCGAAACTCCAGCGAGGTAGATACTTTACCTGACGCGATGCTCAGAAAATATGGGTTCGTCATGTGGACAATATTGACAGTTGTTATACAAGCTAGCTCTGAATACATTTGGGTTACATCATGGCTACATGGAAAGAGTCAGAGACGGTTCGTATCCTAAAACCAGGGTCAATGAGTTTCTTCGGAAAGGAAAATTTTTCGGTGTTAACTATAGTGTTCAAATACTTGCATTTTTCAGAAAACCGGTTTCCGGTTTATTCGAAAAATAACTTTTTCCAACAATCCGGTTTTCGAATTCATGATTTAGTAAAAAACCGGGTTAACCGGTTTCTTTCGGTTTTTCGGAAATGGTAAAATAAAACCAAGTATAAAATTAAATATCAGATCAGATCCATGGTAAGATATAATAAGATCTAATTGAACCTTCCCAGTAGGAAATGTCTGCAAGACATCCTCAAGGATAGGTGCATGACCATAGTAAATCGTTGATGACACGTAGGGGACCGTCCATACAAATCGTCAACGAAATTTTCAAACAAGTGTCCGCTTTGTCATGCACGACCTGATGAGCGACAATGTCGGTCAAATTATCGTTCATGCCTATAAAAGCGACATGTCGCTCACACAATCATAAACGACATAATAACCTACAATGTCGGCCAAATTGTCGTTACAAGTGCTTAATAATTGAAAATAACAAATTGAAGTAGTTTTATAATAACGTGCGATACATGAACCGTCACGCACTGCTGTTTCCAACAAACTGAAAATTTTTTACTTCTACTTTGCTCTCTTTAATTCTATGTCGATATATTTCCTTGACATTGAACTTTTTTATTTGATGCACGACAACATCGTGCACTGCATTTGGAAATTTCAGAAACAACCTTTGAGATTTGCCCAAAGAATATTATATATGTATGCTGAATTGCCTAGAACAAACCTGGCATGCTCCTTTTTGAAAAACCGGTTAACCGACATCAAAAACCCGGTTAAACCGGGTATTCGAAATTGGTATTTTTGAAGAAACCGGCATACGGTTTCGGAGAAAAAAACCGGTTAGGCGGTGAATAAAGTGATGTTGGGTTGATTGATTGCTGGTTAGGCAAATTGTGAGTATTTGTTGTTGCCTTAATCAATTTGCCTGAGAACCAGTAGTGGACCCAATAGGAATTATAGATGTGGACTGTATTTCGCTGTTTTGCCCTTGTAGGCTGATGTGAAGGATAGCACCTGCGAGATCTGAGAATAGGGTTAAGTCCAAAAAATAACTCAAGAAGTTTGAGATATTATTTGGATAGGGAATAAATAAAAAGAGTTCGAGAATGATTAGGTTTAATTCAAGTATAATTTTATTGTGGAAGCATGTGTGCTTACCGTGTGAGTTGAGCTGAGGAACTGATCTTTTTACATTTCATTTAACAATTATGTCGGTTTACTAAACGGTTCATTAAAGTTTCGTTAATTTTAGATTTAAAAAACAATTCACAATAAACGAAGTGTACTTTTAGTACAACTTCTTAAAGGGTTTAAGTACATTTTTAGTTTAGGGTTGGTACTTTTGACCGTTACAATAATTCAATCAAGTTAACTAATTATAAGTAGAAACGTAGTTTATACAGACGGTTTTCGGTTTCGGTTTTGAACTTAAAACTTACTTAATTTCCCTTTGCACCCCATGAATGAGGTATGGGATAACTTCTGGCATTGTTGTGAATTAACACGCTTTCTATTTTTAGATTCACAACTAACGGCACTTACTTTTTTATCGACGAATGCGAACGTCACTGTTTGGGAAGCTCTTACTAGACACGACGATTGAATAGACGCTTAATACTGCGAAGTTGCTGTCAACAACATTCGAGGGGAGCCGACAATGAAAGAAAATTGTATTTATTTTTTTTCTTTTAAGATGACTGGAGCCAGGTTTGAACCTGCGATCTCCCGCATGGTAGTCGCGTGTTCTAACCACTATGCCACGGCCGGTTTTGAACACTCTAGTGTTAACTCAGTGAAGCGGAAACGGATCATCACGTGGCTTCAATACCACAGTGCAACAGTCAACCTGGGGGGTAAGAAATTTCAAATCAGGGTGAAGGTATTAGATCAGTATAGTAAAACCCCCATAGCGTTTGGCGTTACCAAGCCAAGTTTCTATTTTATGTTAGTTTTAATTTTTTCTTATCTCGATGCTTGTTCGCTTATTATTTCTGCTATAATACAAAAACCATTGATGCCTTTTTTTCATTCTTCATCAGAATTGTAGCTAAGGCTTACATAAAAATTTTTTATTAATATATCTATGTAAAAAATCAAGGACTAATGATATCGAATAAAGCCTTTAAAAAAATTTCGTTAATCGCCTTTTCACAAATTGTGAACAATTTTCTCATCTGTGCTAAGTAGAAAATTGGTCATTGCTGATGATATTGAATTGCGACCTTACCCATGTCCTGTACAGTACATAATAAGTACATAATATGCTACATATTATGTAGCGAGTTTGCGTACATATGTGTTAATGTGTAACATGTATCCGAACCCTGTAGTGCGATTCAGTAACTTTTAACACTTTAGAAGGTGTTAACTTTAACCAACCATTTTAATGTTTGCACTAACCACCATGTTATTCGCTAACTTATTTTTAACCATGGTAAACAGTTTTATTTTTCTCTGTATGTAAATTTTTACAAAGTGGCAGCTCTGTCAACCGAAATACCAAAATAGGAGAAAATAACAAAGAGGAATATAAAAAAACCAAACAAAAACCTTGTGGTTTAAAAATTTTATCAGTTTTGTACAAAGTAAGTAAAACAATATAAATGTTTACTATTTTATTAATTTAGTAAATAATTTTAGAATTTAAAATATAATTATTCAGCCGATTCCGGACTTAAACTGAAGATCACACCGGTTGACTGAAGGAGCATTATTAACTGGCTCATTCTCCAATAAAATGTAGGCTAAATACTCCAAAGTCATTATATAAAACGATTGTATAAATAAACACTTTTCTCAACAAATTAAACCATACCAAAAATGCTGGTGTTAATAAACCACAGTTTTTTCGCTAAAAATAACAGCTGACTGAAACAGCTGGCTTTTAACTCCAGCAGATATCGTTTAAAATGTTAGTGAATAGCAAAATGGTTAAAATTGTGGTTAACATTTTTAAACGAAACAGTTGTGGTTAAAAAAGCATAGTGAATCGCACTACTGAATTAACCATATCATCACTAACTTCACTCATTCCAATGAGAAACGGCATAATAAGGCTGAAACTTTAAGTTTCGACTTAGCAACATAAATAATAACATTCCGTCCTGTTTGAAGATACCATAGAATAAGGTTAACTCTACTCTTGATTATACAAAGAAAACTTCTATGATTCCGACCACACAATTAAGTAAGAAAAGGTGACTTAACTTCGACGCTGAAATACAACCTGATTCGACACATTCGCTTTCCTTTCTTCGTATTAATTTCATATAAACTGCATCATACAACTGCATTACAAACCATCCTACGTGGACAAATCCCTCTTCTAGGAGCCAACTACCACACAATCTAGTGGATCACGATACCACCATCATTCATTCTCAAGAAGTTATCATCGTGCTCTTACCGAAATACACAATATGAATTTAAAACGTATGTGCAATATTAATTTTATGCGGATTTCATATTAATCATACGCATATCTTTCCAATATTGTGGATTTATGGTTTAGAATATGATTGAGAATTTCGAAGTCAGAGTGAGTTGCTGGGTTAGTATAGTAAAACACCCAAAGGATTTGGCGTCTCCACAATTCTGCTGAAGAATGAAGTGATAAATCATAAAAGCTTCTCGAGTTATAGCTGAAAAGCTAAGCGAACAAACATTAAGATAAGCAATGAATATGAAAGGTCCTGATATGGCCTGAGAACGTCAAACCCTTTGGGAGTTTTACTATACCAGCCTAGTACGTTCACCCTGACTTCAAATTCCTCACTCCCCAGACAATGACCCTGAAACTGTTCCACAGGGTTCTTCAACTAATTCGGACTAATTTTTAGACAGATTAACGAGCAGAGATAAAGTTGATGGCTGCCCGAGCACACTTTAAGCTACAGAGGCAATATTTTCCACTGAATTCACATTGGAACGAGCAGGTCCATGAATTCTTCTGTCCAATTAGGAATCGGATTGATGCACTCGCCGTACTAATTGATTCACAACCTGCGTTGACGACACTCTATTTCTGTTGAATTTATTTCGTAGATTTTACAATTTGAATGGAAATCTCATAAAGTAACGCGTAAACCGAGCCATTTCGTAAACTTATAATCCTTAAGTGAATATCTTCATAAAAGTGATATTAGCCATCTGCTACAAATTAACAGGGGGCTTATATTACAATGGTATAAAAATTCGTTGAGGATAAGCGAATTCTCTGCGACAGACACTTTTTAAAATCCCATATGTTGATGGTTCTTGAGGAGAACATCATTTCAACGGTCTCAGCAGGATGCACGTGACGATCACTTCCAGCATGGGAAAGGCCTACTTTTCAGTATAGCAGGAAGAAGCATCAACAAGCTAAAAGGCTAGGGCCTTAAAAGATCCCTTTGTACATTTTTTTTCTTCGACAACGCCCTCGATGCTGTCGTCAGCAACTTCGCAGTTAAAACTAGCAAAACGCAAGTAGATGCCATTGTGTAAGTCTACAAATAGAAAGCGCGATAATTTACAATAAAGCAAGAATCTATACCATACCTTACTCATGGGGTGTAAAGTAATTGAGTCTTTTTTAAGTAACTTCTGAGAAGGGGTTGTTGTATCACATCCCCGTGAGGAAGATGTCACTTCCGACGTCTGAATGGTTTGATTTTTGGGCCTGTCTTGATTACTATGTTTCTGATCGACATACCCCTGATTCTGAGAGATTATTTTTCGGTTTATGTCGTTGATGTATTTGCCACTTTTTCTGGCGGTTAGACTGAATTCATCAAGTGACGTCTAACTGTATACTTGGAAGTCCTGTCTGATTACTTCGAAAGGTGGCAGCCGGGGTCAACTATAAAAAACTACTTATTTTCTCTTTGAATGCCAAGAATGGTAGATTATGTGAGAGCCTCTCGCATCAGAATGCGTTAACATGCTTCTATTTTTAGACCCCCACAAAGGGACATACAGTTAAAGAACGAACCCCGACGTTAACTTCCCCACGGGAAAAGTGGTGTTAATGTACCTGTGTATACCTATCTCAGGACGGTTGAAGAGGGGATGTGTCACTAAACTGGTTCGAAAGTGTTAAAGAAAAGTATATTTGACTGATATGTAGTATTCTGCGGCGTTATGTTTCCAACGGCGTTGTTTATAAATAAGTAGAAAAGTAATTTTTAGCCCAATAAAATGAAAATTGATTAAACTATTTGCTTTGGCATTCTCATGGGGATGTCATCTAAAACCAGTTCATTTCAGAATCATTTGAGACTGGTTTTTACTGAACCTGTCATAGGGATGGTACTGCTGAACCGGTTCAAGATACATCACAAAGTATCAGTTTGGTGTCAATTGACACTTTAGCGGCCAATCCCATACAAAACTTACCGGTTCTCTACATACAAAAGTTCCGGAACTAGAACCGGTTCATGCACCCCAGGGAACCGGTCCCGGGACTGGTACTGTACCGGTTCATTTTCCAGTAGGATTGTTAAAGAGCATTTACAAATGTTGATTGACTAGACTACGTGAAAGTAGATGATTATAACATCGAAAGGGGCACAGATCAATGTAGATGGATGTGACAAGACTTAAACCCAAGCATAATAGTTTTGAGCTCTTACTACCAAGTCACTGTGGGTAAGGGAAAATTTCTCGGGCTTTGCTGACAAGATGAAATTTATTGATTTGACTTTCTTCGAAAACTTTTCCAGCATGTGGCCACTCTGGTCACTCACCAGATAGAAAAGCTCGCTCTGGCTAATTGATATCACCTCCGACTTATGATCCAGGTTGGCGTTATGTTCAAAAGTCTCTCTAAAAGTTCGATTTACCGAGTCGGTGGATTTCGATAGAATTGTTTGCCTTATGGAGGACACAGCCTAGTCTTTTCTTGACAGGTCAGCATTAATTAAGAAGGAACTGGTTTACAGCAGCCTAAAGCAGGATAGTAGCCTCCTGTTGAACAACATGCCGCCCATCATAACTGATTGTAAACGCTCAATTTGACGGATCAAGTATACGACACAGCCTATTAACACCTTTGAGCACTTAGTGTGAACAAATTACCATGAAGTTTTTAGAATTCTCATTCACTTCAGGCGCTTCATTGCTCACAGTGACATCGGTCATCGGTTCTTAATAAGTATATTTTAGTTACAAATGTAGCTGGTACTCGAACCAGTTAACCGTAGCCGAGCTAATGGTATAACCCGTCATCCGAACCTTAAACTTCGAAACGGAGTATGTTAACCCAACCTTATGCTAAAACATCGTAGACCGTGCGAGTATGGGCCATTCAAAAAATTCCCGATTAGCAATAATTCGACATCGTTAACGACTTGCAAGTGTCTCCAGAGCCGGTTTATGGACAAAACCCATAGAACCAACGAACCTGATACCCGAACATGTTAACCGAATACAAGCTTATGCTACCACCCAACACCCGATCTCCAGCCTGCTACACAAACCGATCCTGAAATCTGAACCCGATCCTATTAACCCAACCTTATGACAGAATTTTGTTAAATGTACCAGTACCGGGCTCGAACATTGGAAGATTCCATAGTCCTTTCAAAATTTATAAGATAAATCAACATTTGGTACTGTCATGATATAGTTTTTCCTTTCCTAACCGTTTTTGTCGCATTTCAAGCCCATACATACCACCGTGCCACCTTCACAATTCTCATGGATGCACTACACCCTGCTGCTGCTGCCGCTGCATATACTCCATAAGCTTTGTGTTGCATTCAGCAGCACCATAAGACAAATACAGCATGCAAATGCTGTTTGTCAGTGCACATGCAAAAAAAAAACAACAACAAAAACACAGATGTACTACCCGTAGACACTTGGGGGAAAAACGTAAAGGAAATACACAAAACACGAAGTTCCACAATAAAGAAACTACCGGATGAATGAATGGAATGGATGGCATGGGATGGTTTGCATATCCAACAAAAGACCATTTGAAATTGTTTGCGGACTTCTCGCACGGGTTTCATTTGACTCGAAGCAAAGGCTCACGCTCAGGCTTAGCGTCATAAATGCATTTAACAAGTAAATAACAAGCGAATCATATAACCGAAAGGCGTATGGACTATGTTGTAGCTGCTGCACACTGTGTGGATGCATTTGTGTTTGGCTATTGCAGTGTCTGTAAGACTGAATGTTTGTCTATTTGTTTGCGCGTCTGTCTTTCTGTTTGTTTGCAGCAGCCTGTTTGCCTAGACTGCTGGACAAAACCCACAAGGTTGTACTGTGTGCAACTAGAGACAGAGGCAGTCAGACAAATACGCAAAACACTATGTGCCTTTAAGTCAAATTAATATTAGTTGCAAATTTTGTTGTGCCATGGTGTCGTGTGTGTGCGCGCTTGCATTGCAGTATGTTGCGTTCCCAAAGGGTTCATTAATATTTTTGCAAAAACACATTAGGGATATTGCATTGTGTAATAATAATTTCAAAAGTTTAAAATATCTTTGGTATTTAGTTACTTGCTAACAATAAACTTTTGTGTTAAATAGACCGCAATTGTTCGCTGTTAAAAGGGAGAATGTACATCAGTACAACTAAACTGTGTGTCCAATTGTAAGGTTCATAAGATGATTGTACGACCATTATGCAAAAGGTTGAGCATATCCCCATATTGATAACTTTTTGCAATTGACTGAATTGAAATTGTGTACATCCAGTTATTATAACTATAGTGATAAGATTGAAACACAAGTCATTTTACTTTTTAACCGGAGTTAAAAAACTAGATAAATAAGATATACACTGTTAATTTCTTATGAAAATAAAAAAAATATGGTTTCGTTTCATATCTAAAATGAAATGATCCTAGATTATTTTGGCATTTCTGTAACCTGAAGCTACAATTTTTAACGATGGCGTGACAGGTGTTTCGAGAAAAATTATACATTTCCTCGCTACATATTTAATTTAAAAATTTAAGAGAAACCATTCCGTGATATGACGACCTCCTTCTCGCGTAATTATGAACTAACACGCTTTCTTTTTTACATTAACAACAAACGGCACCTCCTTGTTTAACGACGAATGCGAACGTCACTGTTTGAGAAGCCTTTACTTGACATGCCGATTGACTCGACACTATACTGCAAAGTTGCTGTCAACAACATCGAGGGGGCAATAAAAGAAAAATATAGATGACCACTGTGCCACGGACAGGGCATATTGTGCTGTAAATATGGATGGAACACTCTCAGTCTCTACTTGTTCCCGAAGCCAGCATAAGTGTCGAAATCAAGCCAATTATCGAGGGCATAGTTGATTGTCCACCACCGATCCAAAACGAAATTGCCTTGCTGATCTGATTGCACGGGTCAAAAATAATAAGTCCATCCTAGTGAAACTGATTAGACCTCATCTGTGTAGCCTTAGATCTGATAAATCCACGACCGACCAGATATTCACACTACGATAGTCCCTGGTGAACACCCAAGAAATGCAGATCGACACCTACCATCAGTTTATCGACTACAAAACTGCATTCGACAGTCCTTTACGACAGAAACTATTAGATGCTATGACTGAGTTTGGTATAACCGCTAAGCTGATATAACTTTGCGGAATGACACTGACCGACACGATGTCTTCAGTGAAGATAGGCAAAAATCTGAGAGTCACTTTTTATTTAATGGGCATGATCTCTCTATTGAGAAGCAGTCGGCAAAAGTGGGTCTGAAGATGAATGAGGACAAAAACAAGTTATTTGTTTCGACGAAAAAAGATTCTACTCGTTTAGGGCTTGAACGTTGACAACTATAACTTTGAAGTAGTATATGATTAAATATTACAAACAAAAATAATAATGACCGCCTGGAAATCAGAAGAAGAGTTTTGATGTCTCAAACCACTACAACTATGCGCTAAGATATCTCATCATCGTTAACGGCGGGTACCGTCGAATAAACCCTGAGCTGTTTAACGATATCGACGTTGTCAAGCGCGTTCAAGTAGTCCGAATGCTGAGGCTCGTACACGTTGTACGAATGGGTGAATATACTCCAGCTCGAAAAGTTTTCGGCAATAAACTCGACCAAAACTTCGTTGGATGAACCATTTAAAAGAGTTGGTGTTCAAAGTTGATGTGACGAACTATGTACGGAGTGCAAAGGACCGAAGCGCTAAGAGTATTTGTATATGCGGTTACTGATGGATGAATATATGTTGCTGCTGTCACATAAGAAGAAGAAGGAAGACAGGCTTTATTAATATGTAGTGCGTTTTACTTTTGTTTGTCGAGAGATAGCTTTGTCATTTAAACGTTTGCTCAGCGTATAGTAGTTCCAGGCTGACAATGCTGACATTGACATTATTGCGCAGCCAAGGTAGACAAAATCATCCGCCACTTAAAATTTGTAGATGTCCAAGTTCAAACAGTGTCTCAAATGAGTATACTCTGTGGTTGTTGGAACATATTAAATTTTATTAACCAGACCATTTTCTGCTTAAAATTGTTGCAATAACATCCCGCAGTCCTCGGTTGCCAATGACAGTTAAATCTTCGACATACGCGAGCAGCATGTCACTTTTATTAAAAATAGTACCAGTTGTGTTTACTACAGCCTTTTACACGATCATCGCCATTAGGATGTTAAAGAGATCGCATGGATGACCAGTATGAATTGTCATCGGGCTACCAGTCCTCCAAGACCTGCAGAATGGGTTAGTTTCCAGAAGCTCTAAGTGCAATAGTTGGACCTCATGTACTTCTGCGGCCAGATACTCATCAGCTTTTTCAGCGCGAAGCACACGTATCTTCAGTGACTTAGCTTCAATTTGTTGTGTAAATATTTTTATACCATCACCCTTAGGGATGAGGGTATATATCATATGATACGAGAAGAAGTGTAACGCATTTAAGAAGACGAGTTGGACCTTAAGTATATTACCTTAAGTATATTAAGACCAAATTCATTTCAGGACTTTTTAAAGTGATTGAACTATGTCCGTCTTTAGGGCTGGATGGTTGGTGACCAGAATAACTCGTGTAAAACTTAACTGAGCGGTATGAAAATTTATCAGTATTAATATTTTCTAAAATGAAGAAATGAGATTGTAAATGGGCAAAATAGGCCACCTCTTCTGGTACCTCCCATACAAAATTACCTATCTTTGGATAAATAATATTTCTTCCATAACTTGCAAACACACAACTGGAGAATATTTAAATTTGGTTAGTTTAACTATCTTGTCATAGTAGACAAGCCCTCAAAAACCGGAACCTTTAACGCGCCCCTTCTGGTACATCTCACACAACTGACCGAATTGATCATCATAGTTTTACATACATATATTTTTTTGTAAGTACCCTGAATTAAGCCATGTTTTGCGTTATATGTACGCTTAAAAAAATTTGACTCAAGAATAAATATGTTCTATATCGACTGACCCGTTCTGGTACCTCCCATACGAAATTACCTATTTTTGGAATACTAATATTTTTTCCATAACTTCGAAACGGACAAGTGGAGGATATTTTAATTTGGTAAGTTTAATAGAATACAAATCTCCAAAAAAAACCGAAACCTTTTCACGCCCTTTCTGGTACCTCCCATACAAATGACGAGTTCACCTTCATAGTATTATATACGCATCATTTATGTAGGTTGTCCGTATTCCGTCTTATTTTGTGCAAGATATAAGCGTATTAAAATTTGACTTGTGAATGAATAAGGACTATATCGGCTGTCTGGTACCTCACATGCATGAGACATACGCTTTTACGTTTTTCGTTTTTTCTCTCGCGAGTGATTTCGCAACAAGTTAATATTATTATTTATCTGAGCCGTCTATAGCAGCTTTCTTGTGAAGCTAGATAAAGACAACAATGAGAGCCAAGAAGACCCGTAACCAAAGAAAAAGAGGTATTTTTCCGTTTGCCCCTCTAAAGTCATACGCCTTACAAAGATAGAATGCGTAAAATGTAATAAGCCTATATGCGGGGGGGACAATTGATATGTGCAATATTTGTACTTGATTTTGCAATACATTGAAAATATTTTATATTTTTTATAATTTTATATTTTAACCAGAGAGAAACGCTAAATAAATGTCTTAATTTTAGTTCTTTAAGTGACATGTGCAAAACTTTTACTTGATTTTGCAATACATTGAAAATATTATATATTTTTTATAATTTTATATTTTAACCTTTTAATGACGAGAGCGAAATAATGGGAATATTTTAAAGATTTTGTCAGTACTACATATAAATTAGCTTAAAAATTAATTTTACATAAAAAAAGTAAGACGAAAAATTTAAGAAAAATATCAATTTTTATTGGTGTTATGACGACTGTGACCATATGGTAACAGCTTTAAAACAGGTTAATATATGAAAAATCATCTGTAAAAATACGTTTGGAGTATTTTATGTCTTCGGAGACCTATATTAAAACTCCTCTAGCTCCAACCCGAATGGGACATTTTTGGCCCAATTTTGAAAAACTGTTTTAAAGTCAACTTTGGACGGAGGTCAAGGCTAAGAAACTTCGATAGAAATATTCTCCGGAAAATTTCACTAAGAGTCGCCGAAGACAAATAACCTCTACGAGTCAAAGGTTCCAATATAAAATCAAAATTAAATGTTAAAAGTCTAAACTCCATTTTGCTGCACTACGTCACAATTTTTGTATACAGTGGGTTAAGGTTGGATTTTTTTAGACAAAGATCAAATAGAAGAAAATGAAAAATCATGTGTAAAAATAGATTTGGGATAGTTCATTTCTTTAGAGACCTACATTAAAATTTTCCGGGGAATATTTCCTAAAAATTTGTGACGTATTGAGGCAAAATGAAGTTTAGAGTTTTGTTACTGCGGTCAAATGCTATCGTTTGATATTGGTTTGGTTCACCTCCGATTTGATTTATGTTATTTGATTTTTTGTTTTTAATAAAAATATTTTTTTAAGGAAATATTTTTATATAATGGCAAATTATATGGAGAATCCATTAAAATAAAAAAAATTATAAAATATGGGGATGGAATTAAATTTTCTTTGACCATATGCCCGGAGATATTGAATTTAATATTTTACGTTTGTTGGGTGTAACTTTTTCTACAGCTTTTGTATATGTCTCGTTTGGACGAAAGTCGTATGAGTGATGGTATTTATCAATCGGTTCAACTGACTGAAATTTCTGTACTGAGCGTTTAATTTTCGCTAGTTATTAAATCTCAGTTTCGCTCTTCTTCAATATGTTTTTTTTCAAATACTTCGCTTTTCTCTATTTAAAACGGAAAAATACAACTTTAACATAGAAACTATAATTTCGATCAGTTGTGTAACCTTGGCACCGCAATACACTTAAAAAGTTATTGTTATAATACTGATGCCGAATCTTCTTTTCGTTTTATTGCATAGTCTAATTATTGCCTTGAAATTAACCTCAAATCATAAAATATTTTATTCGCCCTCATAAGCATTAAATTCCACACAACTTTATTATTTTTGACAAAATACTAAGCTAATCTGCTATTTAATCTACCAATTATTAGCCAGTCAATTAACCTGGCTGCGAGTGCTGCAATATCTCCCAGCACCTTCTAATATAAACACCATATTGTTTTACTTTTCTAGCTTCAAACTTTATTCAAGATCAAAGCCTTCATATTGTTTCTACTCGAACTTTGCTCATATTAGTCGCGTTTACAATTATTTCCCCACAGTTTCGTATGCACGCAACAGTATAAATATCAACATGAAATAATACGGTTTAAAACAAAAACAAAAAATGACTAAGTACTCCTCCGTGTATGATTACTCTGTACAGCTGTAAAAGCTCCATAACTTCAATGGCAAACTAACACTTGAAAAACAACAGCGACTAGAAGACAAGACCACAGCAACGAAAGGTGATAGTTGGTAGTTTTCTCTAAAATAGGCCTTTGCGTGGGCATCTTCTTGTTTCATGGCAGCTCATCTGACGCATAGAGCCTTGGTGGAGGTGGTATCCATGGTTGGCTGTTAAGGCTATCTATTTAAAAAAAACGCGGTCCGTTCGCCTTTGCCAGCTTCATCTGCAGAACTTTCCTTATGTTTGGTGCTCTTATTGTTTTTCGTTTTTTTTTCTCCTTATTTTCGGCATTCGGGTTTACTGTTGCTCCTTCATAGTGCCCGCATTCACTACGTGGCTGGTTGACTCTGGCAATTGCTTATTCTCCAGTTGTGCAACATTTTGTAATTTGCATGACAGCCCGCCCCGCTTAGTCTGTAACGTTTCCTTTAATTAATTTTAGGCACTTTTTGCGCTGTCTTCTTCTTTGACTGCCACCGCGGTTGCTGCATGCCTCGTTGCATGCCTTGTTGCTTGTGTGTGTGTGTGTCGCAAGTATATTTAGTTGCAGCATGTTGCTGCACATTTTTATAGGGGGAGCCGTACAACTGTGATCATCAGCTTGGCTGAAACGCTACTTTATGGCATTGTTGAAGTTCGTAAATTTTCAATTGTCTAGTCAATTTTATTGTCATTAAAAGCGTAAGCTTCAGATGGGGGTGAGAACATACAGCCACGAGATTCGATATCCACCGGAAGTTTAATGTGCAATTTTGCACCAGTCAATTGTCAATCACTTGCGACGAAACTTTGTAACACTTTTAGGGGAACGTGGTGTTCTAGTTTTAAAGTAATGAAGGGCACGAGTCAAAATTTGTTTCTTTTAATGCAAAGATATTTCAGGAGATGCCGGAGTTGTAATTATTGCCTTGCATTACGATGTCTTTAAGACAGGTACTAAACTGTGTACAATATTTAAGAATTGTCCGCAAAAAAAGGGTGTATATGAGAGGTGTATGAGTATGAGAGGTGGGCGCAACTTTCAGACTATAACTTCCAATTTTTGCCAGTAATATTTTATTACTACTAAAATGCTTGAATTGTTTATATGAGCTGCGTATATTTATGCGACTTCCCTCAAAAAGGGGAAGTTTTTGATCGATCTTGATCAAGTAAGAACTTTACCTCGGCTTTTGGTTAGAAGCTCGTTTGCAGAAAATGGACGGATGGACAGACATCTTTAAATATAGTCAGAATTCGAAGCTGATTATTAATTAAATGGAACAACAAACTGAATATAACCTTTCGATGCGAGTGTACGCTTGATAATGGGTTCGAAGCAACATTTGTATACCCTCACCCTACGGGTAGGAAGGAATATATCATTTGATACGACCCAAAAGTGTAACACATAGCAGAAGTCCCTTTAGACCCTATGTTTCTTTGAATCAAATTCGATTCATTACTGTTTAGGTCGTTTGAGCCTTGCTCGTCTGTCTGTCTGTCAGTATGTCTGTCTGCCCTGGTAGTACGTACGATAACTTTCGAAAGATGTAACAAATTGTTTTGAAACTTTGCATAGACTAATAATTCCCCAAAACTACTTACGGTATTGGAAATAGGCTCATTTGCCACGCCCCTTCTTGTACCTCCCACACAAATGTACCATTCTGCCAACTTTAGAAATCGAATAATAATAACAAAAAACCAACGCAATCGTGCCTAGATTCTGTATGAAGTAAAGCTAAAGTAAGATATATTTTTGAAGGAAATATCTGGAAGTCTAGCCACGCTACTACTGGTACCTCCCTTACAAATGTACCACTCCGCCCACTTTTAAAATCGATGAATATTATTAACATTAAACGCGATCTTGTCCAAATTCCATATTCGGTATACAGGTTTGGAGAAAATATTTGAAAGTCTAGCCACGCCCCTCCCATACAAATATACAACTCCGCCCAATTTAGAAATCCAGTAATAATATAAATACACGCAACACGGTTGTGCCCCAACTCTGTATTTTGTTAAGCTATAATAGGATACATTTTTGGAGAAAAAAATTTGAAGTTTAGCCACGCCCGTTTTGGTGCCTA
Organism: Muscina levida; assembly: GCA_964034835.1. NCBI lineage: Eukaryota > Metazoa > Arthropoda > Insecta > Diptera > Muscidae > Muscina > Muscina levida. Next base: position 28,428,815 of record OZ035881.1, read on the forward strand.
CCATACAAATAAACCCCTCCGCCCACTATAGGAATCGAGTAATTATATCTACATACTAGAAAATTCTATGTTAACTAAGGGTGAGGGTATATGTAAGTCGGATTTTCCGATTTAAACTTTGTTACTGGTTTTGTTGTATTTTCCTACACTTAACTAAAGTATTATAGAAAAGAACTTAAATTCTTTTTGCTTATAAATTGTAAACTTTCCCGCCGTTATTTTCCGCAACTAACTAACATTTCTGCAAATCTCCCAAATAAGCATACACCGCGTCATTTGGCTACGAAATTCCTGCATTCACTTTTACCAAATACAACTTTGGCTTTTGCAGTTTTTTGTTGTATGTACTGTTCACGAGATTTCCTTTCAGCATGCCACCTCTAGCAGAAAATCAATTCGGTTAAGATTCATCAAAGGTAAATTCAACTACTTTTTCTTTCAACACACACTCACACACACACTGGGGCATCGCCCAACCACCCAGTGCAAAGCACTTCTATACAATTTATTTAACCTTACTTTCATTTGATAACCTTCACATGGTATGCAACGAAAAAAACACACACACACCATAAGTATATAAAACTATGACACAAAATTGCATCATACAATTTGGATCCTTCGTCATCGTCGTCAGTCTCACTTCACAAAATTGTGAAACTAACAGTTTACTTTAGTTGTTGTGCGAATGCGAATGTTAGTCCTTGCTTGTGTGTGCTCCTTTTTAACCACCGCTCGGTTTGCATGTTAAATGACATCATCTGTGAGCAGACAAAAGAAGTAACTGCAGTGCGAAGGCAACAAAAAACCAAGAAGAGAAATGCAAAGAAAAAATGACTACGCAGTTAATAGTATTCACATTTTTTTTTTTGGCCTAACCTGAAAGGGCGTCAGTTAGATTCTGAGTCGGTATTTCACAGCTCAGCGAGATACAGTGGGCAAACCGATATAAAGATGAAAAGAAGATAAACCAATTTTTAAACGAAATGGATATCTAATAACCGTGGAACTTTTAGACAGTACATTTTGTATAGTATATGGAAACATTGGGCTTTTAAAATAATTCTAAACTCCAAATTTATTTTCGATAAATAGCACATCATTTTCAATTCTGTGCAGAGACAGACACAATGTATTGTCTGCTTCTTAGTTCTCTCCTAAAATCTCGAAAAATACATCACGTTGATGTTTGAGTAGTTCAGGTTTGTTGCGCCAATCCAGAATTGATATTGAGTTTAAGAAGATATAATCCAGAGACTAATTGACAGCTTGACTTTCAGAGAATATTTATATGAATACCCACTGTGGTGAGAACGTTATAATTCAGCCATTCTGCCACTTCTTGAATGGTCAAAATTTCTTCTTGGTACACACTACAGTAATCAATTAGTCTATAGCCATCAGCATAGATGTCACCTTATAGTCTTGTACAAGGAATTTTGCATTTTTACGCATCTCAATCATGGAAAAGTAAATGGTACGAGTACTTATTGCCGAACAGTTTTTCAGGCAGAATATAATCAAGCTTGCTTGATGTGTTAGGCGTCATGCGAAAGATTACATTGTGACTATATCCAATAATCGACCTTTGCCACAATTGCCTTAGTCTCACTGCGTTAAGTGTGTCAGTCTGTATACGTATTATATACAGGGCTAGTATGTGAAACATTATCTTATATCATACAGTAGGTAATATTCTAATGAGCCTTCCACCAAACTCCATATAGTATTATGGGTCTCACTACTGCAGCATACACTCAGTAAATAATGCCCATTGCTTCTTTATTGCACTCTTGCACTCGTATAGTGCCACTGTGGTATTTATCGCCCTATCTATGATATTGGGAACGGCCATGGCATAGTGGTTCGAACACGCGACTACCATGCGGGAGATCACAGGTTCACCTCTTGGCTCCAGTCACCTTAAAAAAAAAAATAAGAAAAATTCTTTCATTGTCGGCTCCCCTCGAATGTTGTCGACATCAACTTCGCAGTATTAGTGGCGAGTCAATCGGCATGTCTAGTAAGAGCTTCTCAAACAGTGATGTTCACATTCGTCGATAAACAAGTAGGTGCCGTTAGTTGTGAATCTGAAAATAGAAAGCGTGTTAATTCACAACAACGCGAGAAGCTATCCCATATCTCATTCATGGGGTGTAAAGGGAAATTAAGTAAGTATCTATGATATTGAGTTTGAAATTTAACTTCTTGTCACGGGCGGCCGTGGCATGATTTTTTTAACACGCGACTTTCATGCAGAAGATCTAAACCCTCTATGGAGAACAGAGTACCATTCAGAGCGAGGTCCTATAGCAGTGGGAATAATAAACCATAAGTCATTTAGTCCGGGAGGTACCGGAGAGAAAGTGGATATTCTGCCCATTTATCACCCCATAAGTAAATTTTGGAAAATAATAATACCAGGAAATTTTCACACAGAAGGACATAGCTCAATCGTTTTAGAAAATTGTGAAACAAATTTGGTGTTAAGACACTTGGTGTTCAAGTCGCCTCCTATAATGCAATACCCTTTTTCTCATATCAAATGATATATACCGTCATCCTTCCGTGGGGTCGTCAATAGTTATGATCAGTACATTTCATATAAATGTATCACGTCTCTTGCACATCATTATAATCGTTGTATATTTATTAAAAGGGCAACATTAAAACATTATTAAGACTAAAATCCCTATCGTAAAATTGTTATTGACCCCGGTTTTCCTATTGTTGTTACCACAGGGTAGTCCCAAAGAAAGTTTTCATTGATATCGGTAGCCGGATCGGGATGCCATTTCGGGTTTGGACTTAAAAAGAAATAATATGCAAGAGCAGCCAATGGACGTTATTAAGCGGAGCACAATGTGAGTTCTGAGTATGCGAGTACGACTGAACTTTTGCGCTCAATACAAAATGGATGTATTCTGCCGATTTTATTTTGTCAGTAATTTATTATTATTACTGAAATTTCAAATACTGAGCTTGAGTTGTATAAATGGATTCACAACAAACGGCACCTACTTGTTTATCGACGAATGCGAACGTCACTGTTTCAGAAGTTTTACTAGACATGCCGATAATCTCGACAATTATATTGCGAAGTTGCTGTCTACAACATAGGGGGGACCGGCAAGAAAAATATAGATGACTGGAGCCGGGAATCGAACCACGGATCTCTCTAACCAATATTCCACTGCCGGTCCATGAGCCAAGAATATTTGAATTAATTTTTCAACACTCTTAAGGGGGAGCTTGCATGGGGTGTGGGAGTAGTTTTCGCCTGATTTCCTCCATCTTAGAAGATAAAAGCCTGCATTACAAATTTCAGTTCGATAGCTGCTTAATTACGGCTGTAATTATGGTGGACCTCCAGACAGGAAAAAGAGGAGTTTGTATAAGAGTAAGGAGTTGTTTCTGACCGATCAGGCTAATCTTTGAAATCAATTTCCGCTTAGAATAGAATGCTTGCATACCAAATTCTCGACATTTGTTAAACTACGGATGTTATTGCGGTGACAGACAGGCGGACACCCCCGAAAAGGAGGAGCTTGTATGGGAGGTGAAATGGTTTCTGTCCGATCTTGTTCATCTTAGAACTTAACGTCCGTTTGGATACCAAATTTTAACTTCTTAGCTGTTAAACTAATGATTGTAACCGCGGAAGTGGCATACTTTGGGTATATCTTAAAAACAATGTTTTCATCAGCAACCCAGAGTCTCGTCTGGAAAAAAAGAAAGTATTCGCGTAGGAATGACAAACATTTCACAAAACTCATATCAAGAAGTCATTGAAATGTCTGCTTCGAATTGCAATAGTGTCAAAATAATGAAGGATCACATAAAGATGATATAATTAACCTGCTTCCAAAGCTATTCATATAGATGTTTCGTACTGTAGCACTTTAATGCTGAATGGTCCATTACTGTAGAATGTGCCACGCCTACTTTTCCTACCAAACTCATTGGTCGACAAATTACGCACTTAAGTGGCAAAGGAAATAATTCAAAGACAAAAGATTCGCACAGTAATACCCCTCCAGGTGCCACTGCACCAGCCTAATATCGGAAAAATGTATTTTTTTTTTTTTATGACTGGAGTCAGGATTTTAATCTGGGATCTCCCACATAGTAGTTGCGTGTTCTAACCATCATGCCACGGCCGTTCCCGGACACATTGGTAGATCATTAATTCACAAACATTTTCAAAGCTCTTGCATGGGCATGGCCAAACCCCCTGATCCGATGTAGACCATACATAAAATACGTAAACTGATCTCAAATGAATCCAGAACAATTTTCAAGGTGAATGGCGCTTTAGTCCTCCATATGTTGCGTTTTAAACTTTAAAGTATTATAGGTGACCCGGGCAAACGTTGTTTTGCTGCAAAAAACACAAAAATAAATATTGCGCCATCTGTCGCGCGAACTTCAAACTACACAGAAATACTCACAGCCCATAGAGCATGCATACAAAATTTGGTCAAAATCGGTTCAGTAGTTTTTGAGTTTAGCGATCACGAACATACACGTAATTTTAATATATTTAGTGATTAAGTAGAGCCAGCCCTACTTATCTACTCCCACCCATTTTTGGACTGGTCACCTATAGTCGAAAATCGATTTCATTAATAGACTAAATACGCATATTGCATTAACTTAATAATTAAAAATCATCTTCGCATTACTGCCTCTCTAAAGAAACCGGTTTGAGGCACATCGACTGAAATTTAAATTTAGAATATCCACCAGTTTTACTCCTCACCAAATCTGAATTTCCCCACCGTCCACCATTACTTTTTCATATTTTTTTTATTTCTCGCTTTCAAAGAATAAGCTCTGAAAAGACTTTTCTTTTCGTGGCATTACTTTTTTTAGTTTGTCATGCTGCAGTAGCGAAAAGTACACACCGGCAACCAAGTTTTTGTCTCAGGATTTTCATTCATACTTGTGTTAGAGATTTCTTTTTTTTTTGTTGCGCTGGCTGGCGGTGTGTGAGCGAGAGAGTTTGTCTTTTTGAAATAGAACATAATTTATGTTAAATGTCATTTAAATCTCATAGTTTTTCTTTCATTCCTCCCCTAGTTTTTGTTCACTACCAAAGCATGTAAAAACTGTCGTTTTTCTTTGCTCGTCTCTGACGAAGAAGAAACAAAATGTGTCAAAATAAGACATCAAATGTTCATAGAAAAAGAAAACCGAACTTCTATGCTATATTCTGTAGAATTATAAAACGAACTAGTGAAACTAACGAACCATACCCCATTCTAAAGCAATATGAATTGTCAGCAACATGCGGCACTCACACTGAGATGACAGCCAACGGAACGAAGCAGTGCGACGAAGGCAAACGAGAGCGAAAAGATGTTGGGCAGGAAGGAACGTTACGGTGCAACAGCAGTTGGTTGCAGCGAATCGAAAACGAAACTGTGTAAGATTTCATGTCGTTTGTCTGTAGATTTTGCTCCACTTGCTCCTTAATTCAAATGCATGTGACAGTTACATTAAAAATAAAGTCATATTATGACAGTTGATAATGGTTGTTAAGACAAAAGGTAATATATATTTTTTTTTGCTCTCTCGATTGTTTAAAAAGAAATGCTAAGACAAGTGAATATCCTAGTTGCAGTAGCAAGAGATAAATGAAAGGATTGACCTGGTCTGGAGATAATATACAGGTAAATGATGACTTAAGAAAGATAGATTTCAAGGCAAATTAGAATTATTATCATTGTTATTAAGAAAATTGAACCGAGGTATTTGCATTTTTTAGGGTTAACTAAAAAGCAGCTATTAAAAACATTTCGGTTGACATAATAATGAGACAAGGTCCTTGAAATATAGATTGTGTGCAGTACGCAATGTAAGGGGAAAATACCTTACATATGAAATTAATATACAAAATTACGAGTAAGCTCTTAAGATATTAGCACATCCTCAAGAACACATCCGTGAACTTGTTATAGAATTTTGGGAATTTTTACCATACTATAACATACTTTTGGGGTTTTACTATACCGACCTAGTACCTTCGCCCTGACTAGGGAATTGTCACCACCCGGAAACGTGTTGAACCTCAAGTATCTTAAGACCAAATTTGTTTCAGATCTTTTTAGGACGATTGAGCCATGATCGTCTGTCTAGTTGGCCGACTTTATGGTTGGAAGGAGGAATAAATCGAGTTGACCTTCACTTAAGTTTATGAAAATTAACCAGTAGAAATGTTAATAGACAGAATAACACCACCACTTTTTGTACCTCCCATACAAAGTGACCTAATTTGGGAAAATGTATGTTACTCCAATAACTTTCAAATGGACAACCGGAAAATATTTGAATGTGGTCAGCTAAATTTGCTTGCAATATTAGACAAATCTTCAGAAAACCGAAACATTTGTCACACCCCTTCTGGTATCCAGCATACAAATGTTTCAATACAACCTCATATATTGTAGGTACAATTAACTTAATCATATTTGGCGTAAGACGTACTGGAATACAAGAAACCAGATTGATGATCGTTATGGACGTGCGTGTAATGCGCGGTGCAAATATTGACTCGGATCACCACCTAGTTGCAGCCAAGGTACGCGCACGATTAGGTAGTGCTAAAACCACTCGTAATCAAACGCAAAGGAAGCTAGACATCACGAAGCTGCAATCCACCGAAATAGCCAATGCCTACTCTAACCAACTTTCTTAATTACTATAAACCAACCTCCCTAATACTGATGTTCCCGACAGCCAGTGGCAACATAATGCAAATTCTATGCCCGTTGCTACATCGACCGTACTGGGTTATAAAAAACTACGGTCAGACAAGCCCTTGTACGATGAGGAATGTCGCGAAATGTCTGAAGAAAGGGATTATGCATGTGACGGAGCGTTATAATGTTGTGCAGACTTAGTTTCCGTTATACAGTTTCCGTTGTACAGGCTCGTAGCACGGTTTTACAGACTTTCTGACCGATTATACAAGGCCTTTAGCCTAAAGGCTTATTGTTCGATTGTACAGACTCACGTTCCGATTGTACAGGCTCGTAACCCGGTTGAACAGACTCAAGATCCGATTGTATAGGCCTACTACCCGGTTGTATATACTTGTAGCCCAGTTGTATAAACTTATGGTTCGATTGTACAGACTCAAGGTCCTTTTGTACAGACTTAGTGTCCGCTTAACAAAGATGTTTGTTACTATCCAAAAGCATCAATGAGTTCAGATAACATTCTTTGACTTGGCAATAATCTTCGTCTCGGAGGTGTCACCGACGATAGTAGTAGATAAACGTTTATTGAAGAAAAGAGAGAGCCAGGATATCGAAAATTACAGGGATAGGGGTGATGTCCGAAAGCTCCACCAAAAGGTAAAAAGCAAAGGTTTTGGAACAGGAATCACCACCAAAAATGACGGAGATGGAAATCGGGTCACGGACATTCAGATTGTGCTGCAAATATGGAGGGAACACTTTCGTTCTCTTCTCGATCCTTTGCTCTGGCATCATAACTGACGATATCACACTAATCATCGACGATGTGTAAGACTGTCCACCACCGAACCAAAAGATCAACACGAACCAAAAGATCAAAATAACTGCCTGCAGATCTTTTTAAAGCCGGCGGCGATGAGCTGGCAACGTGCATGCACCAGTTCATAAACACGATTTGGCTCAAGGAATCCAGTGTGATTGGAATCTGAGTGTTCTATGTCCTGTGCTTAAGAAAGGCGATCTAAGTGTGTGTATCAACTATTGCGGGATCAGCCTTTTATCCATCGCATACAAGGTCCTGCCTCGTGTGTTATGTGAAAGACTAAAACCCATTCTAGCGAACCTGATTGGACCTTGCCAGTGCGGCTTTAGACTTGGAAAATCCACGACCGATCAGATATTCACACAACGACAAATACTGGAGAAGACCCAGATCGCAACCTAGCATCTGTTTATCGATTACATAGCTGAATTCAACAGTCCGATATTACAGAAACTATAAGATGCTATGGTTGAGGTTGGTATCCCCGCGAAGCTGATACGACTTTGGGAGATGACACTGACTGACAGAAGTCTTCAGTAAAATACCCACAAATCACTAGGCGATAGTCTGTCCTGCGATCTCTTAAAAACCATAATGAAGATGATCATGCGGAAGGCAGCAGTAAACACGACTGGCACCATCATTAATAAAAGCCACATGCTGCTCGCGTAAGCCATTGATATAGATATCATTGGCCGTGTATTGTGGGGTGTTACTGCGGCTTTTCGAACAATGAAAAGCAGTCGACGGAAGTATGTCTGGTGATTAATGAGGACAAAACCAAGTTATTTGTTTCAACGAACAAAGAGTCCACTCGTCTCGGACGCTGCGTGAACGTTGACAACTAGAACTTTGAAGTGGTAAATGATTTTGTCTACATTAGCTCTGCTATAAACTAAAATAATAATGTCAGCCTGGATATCAAGAGATGAGTATTGCATGCAAAGCGCTAGTACTATGCACCAAGCAAGCGATTTAATGACAAAGCCCTCTCGCCGAATCAACCATGAGTTGTATAACGACATCGACGTTGTCAAGCGCGATGAGTAGACCGAATGCACTGGCTTTGACGCGTCTTACGAATAGTACGAATGCTCCAGCTCGATAGGTCTTCGGCAATAAACTCGATAGGTGTCGCAGGACGGGGCGACTAAAACTTCGTTGGTTGGACCAGGAGAAAGAGTCGTGATCTATATTTGGTATGACCAACTGTCGTCAGAGCGCAAAAGACCGAGGTGCTTGTAATTCTGTGCTACATGCGGCTACTGACGAATGAATGACAAAGAACAAAAATCGTACGAAAATCATTATTCAAATCAAATCATCAAAATTAACATTACTTTAAGTTGTGTGTTTTGTTCCTTAGAATATGACTTATCATGATTGTGGAATTTCTAAAAACTGGTCAAAATATATGGAATGCGAACGTCACTGTTTGAGAAGCTCTTACTAGACACGCCGATTGACTCGACACGTAATACTGCGAAGTTGCTGTCAAGAACATTCGAGGGGAACCGACAATGAAAGAACAATTTTTTTAAGGTGACTGGAGCCAGGTATGAACCTGCGATCTACCGCATGGTAGTCGCGTGTTCTAACCACTATGCCACGGCCGGTCGCTTGCATGTATAGATTCATATAAATTGAGTTTTAAGTTTTGCTAATATATTGTCCATGCAGTCGTTGTATACATTTTTTAAATGTTAAGTTCGAAGAACTTTTTCGGATGTCACTTGGTAGTCTATGTATTCCTCAAACAGTGTTCTTATATTTTGATTTATCATTTTGAAAAGTAAAATGTCAGCAGAAACAAAAGCTAGGCATAGTTTAGGAAAAACTATCATGTTCTTTTGAGAGTCTACGGGAACATTCTGGCAAAAAAAAATTGTTTAGTCTGCTTATTTTCACTTCTATGACTTAGTTGGATATGTTCGACGCTTTCCTTTTCCTTTCAAAACACTTGTAGGACCATGAAACTTGGAAATATATTACCCATTTGTTAATATCTCGTTGTAAAAAAAATATGCTTTAGCATATTTCCGGATGCCCTGGTAAAATAAAGTAATAAAATATGCTTAAAAACGTATATTTTTTAGAAAATATGTCCTAAAAATTATATAATATGCTTACAAAATTAGGTTTTTTTTTAAATATGCTCCTAAAAGCAAAATCTGCCGAAATATGACTTTATGGGTAAAATATGCCAAAATATGCTCAAACAAATAGGTCTCAAAACACTTGTAGGACCATGAAACTTGTAAATATATTACCCATATGTTAATATCTCGTTGTAAAAAAATATGCTTTAGCATATTTCCGGTTGCCCTGGTAAAATAAAATAATAAAATATGCTTAAAAACGTATATTTTTTAGAAAAATGCCCTTAAAAATATATAATATGCTTACAAAATTAGGTTTTTTTTTTAAATATGCTCCTAAAAGCAAAATCTGCCGAAATATGACTTTATGGGTAAAATATGCCAAAATATGCTCTAACAAATAGGTCTCAAAACACTTGTAGGACCATGAAACATGTAAATACATTACCCATTTATTAATATCTCGTTGTTAAAAAAACATGCTTTAGCATATTTCCGGTTCCCTGGTAAAATAAAATAATAAAATGTGCTTAAAACGTATATTTTTAGAAAATATGCCCTAAAAAATATTTAATATGCTTACCAAAAAGGGTTTTTTTAAATATGCTCCTAAAACCAAAATCTGCCGAAATATGACTTTATGGGTAAAATATGCCAAAATATGCTCTAACAAATAGGTCTCAAAACACTTGTAGGACCATGAAACATGTAAATATATTACCCATTTCCTAAAAATCTCATTGTAAAAAAAAAATGCTTTAGCATATTTCCGGTTGCCCTGGTAAAATAAAATAATAAAATGTGCTTAAAAACGTATATTTTTTAGAAAATATGCCCTAAAAAATATATAATTTGCTTAAAAAATTAGGTTTTTTTTTTAAATATGCTCCTAAAACCAAAACCTGCCGAAATATGACTTTATGGGTAAAATATGCTCTAACAAATAGGTCTCAAAACACTTGTAGGACCATGAAATATGTAAAATACATTACCCATTTGCTAATATCTCATTGTAAAAAAAAGGCTTTAGCATATTTCCGGTTGCCCTGGTAGTAATAAATCGTTGGGCATAAAACACCGTCATAAATTACTATATAAGAACATGTTATCAACAAGACCTTAACATATTCCCACTGGAATGTAAAGCAATGATATTTTGTAATGATATTATTGTTTTTCAACTTAGCAGCTATATAAGAGAACGTATTACTACACAAATCGTCATATTAAATGTGGTATCTATGCAAGTGTCCACTGTTGAGCATATTTTTTCGAGTATTTCATCGTTCCTTCACTTGTTTATTACCAGGATACTAATGTAATGCCGAATTGTGTTCTCTCCCTACCTTTCCTTTCATTTTATTTATAACGTCAGAAAAGTCTTAGTTACAAAAAAGAATTCCCTCAATTTCACCTTTGCACTAAAAAGTCGCCTCTAAACACCCACTACGTCTTTCATTTATATCCAACCACAATTTGTTTGCAATTTTTGCTAAACTTTTGTGTATCCTGCCACTTTTGCAAGTGTCACTGTTGCAACATGCTGTTTGCACTGCAACTTCTAGACACTATTAATCATTTTAAATGTCATTCCATACTAATTTCGTTCCTCATGGAAGAATTTCGCAAATAATAATAACAATTTGCCACACACAAATCGTCCGTCTCACACCGTCCGAAAGCTACAAATTTATGTGTGGCAGTCGCATAAGGGATTCTAAATCGTTTTTAGCTGCATAATTGTTTGGAAATTATTTTAAAAGTCCTGTTCACGATTTTTTTGTTTTGCTTCGATTTCTTTCCCTTTGGTCATTTAATTCCGCTTGTCTAAGGCGAGCGAGGAAAGATTGTTGGCATTGTGAAGCTAAAGTCTGGACATTTATTGCAATTATAAACTTGAGTCATATAAACAAATGGAGTTGAACAAAAACAAAGAATAACATAGAAATTTCAAATAGTTTTTGTGTTCTTCATCCTGTTGTCGTCGGGTACAAGGAATTTCTTGTGAAAGCAAATAACAAAAAACCATAGAAAACCAACATTGAAATTGAAGGGGAGGTTAACGACATCCTCGAAATAGACGTCATATATGGAACTTATATATAATCTTGCAAAAATATATAATGTAGCTTACTACACCCTAACCTTAACCTTTTTTTAATTTTTTTTTTTGCTTACTGCAGTCGTTATTCACTTTCTACTCCCTTTGGCCACAATTCATTCCAAATGAAACCAAAATATAAAGGGTCATTCTTCCACTCCAAATTTATACGAAAAAAAAACTATTTTTCAATGTTATTTTCCCCGACCAACAAAGAAATCTGCAAAACACATATATCTGAATGTCAACATGGCTCGGACGACTATGCAGCTTTATGGGTGAATGAGAGTGACAAAAAACCCTTTGGTCTTTACTCGTTAAAGTGAGGGTTCCCATTGCAACAAATATCTTAACATACTCGACTTTGTCGTGGCATATGAACACCCAAAAATTATTTATGTTCCTCGAAAATTGCAAAGACATGCGAATAAGTTTTCGCTGGCAGCTATCAGAAACTATAGTGGCGACAGTGCTGGAAATGGTTCAGGATATTTCGGTATGTTGGTCGATAGTTTATTGTCGGACGGATGTAATGTTGAGGGAAATATGAAAATCAAACAAAAGAGTAATTTAAATGTTAAAGCATTTGCACAAATTCTATGCTTTGAATTATTTGTGGTTTGAAAGTGAAATTTATGTAATCGTTACAATTTAAATGCAGTGAAATGGTAAATACGATAGTTAATGAGGAAATTTTGTGTTTGGGTTGAAAAGAATTAAGACCAGAACTTTTGCATCGGGAATGAAAATTAAAGGAACGGACCATATGATTCCGTTGTTGGATTTTACATCATGGCCGGAAATAGTGCTCCCTGATAGAGAAGACGGAAAAGATTGATTGCCTTTCAGGGTGCTGTCCATCTTCACTGATGGTTCTAAAATGGATCTCAATTTCAGGCAACACTTCCGATTGGATGACGATTGTAGTGTGTTCAAGGCGGAGATCTTCGCTATTATCAAATCTGTGGAGGAAATACTGGCAAGGAATTTGAAGAGTATCGTCACAATCTATGTGGACAGTCAAGCGGCCTTTAAGGCTTAGGTTATAAAGTAGGCTTATCAAAGGTTATTTAGTTGAGACTAGTTTACATATGTAGGACGGTGCTTTCAAAACTGCCGTGAATAGTGTTCGACTCTTTTGGATCCCCGGACTCAGTGACATTTAAGGAAGGCAAATAGCGGATGAACTGGCGTGGAAAGGCTTAGCACTGGGATCCGGCCAATCGGATGGGTCAGTGCGACCAGCAGTGTGTCATATATACGAAATTGTGACCCGTCACATCGAACGGCTGGCAAATGCATCCTGGGAACATGGCACCGACTGTGTGGTATCACAAGATATTTACCCAGAACTGGCTGTAAGGCGAACAAGATAACTATTGGAACTGGATAGGTGGTCCGTTAGACGACTTATTAGAGTAATCACGGGACACTGCGACGTCAGAGCATTTACATCCAAATGGGAGACGACACAGGAGGATTATTGCAGGCTTTGCGACGATGAGAGGAAATTAAGACCATTGTGCATTTGTTATGCAACTCTCCAGCTTTTCATAGAAGAATGAAGCAATTGCTCGGAAAATGGTTCTTTGATAGTCTTACTGAACTGTCGTCATGCAAAATGGAGAATTTGGGCAGAGGACCATTGTGTCCCCACTTAATCTCACTACTTGTATATATGAAGTTGAAGGAGAGAACATACCGGAATTATTTTTTAGCACTTCTTTCTCTTTTCTACTGTACGATTCTTCTAAACTCTACATTTCATTGTAAAATATACTTCCTTTCCTTGAATTGCGGTAATTTTCTTACTTGGGAATGGAATAAAAAAAAGTATGAACCTGAGAAAAATTTATTTTATATTTTAATTATATTGAAAAGTAAGGGAATTTTTAAACTACATGGTTTTAAATAGTGTGTCTGGTAAATGTCGACCTACGCTATCCACACACTGCTGTATACATTTTCTGAAGTTTTCATGAACTCTAAAAACCATGTCGACTGGTATTCTGCCAATTTCAGCCTCAATATTGGTAATTAGGTCTTCCAAGGTGTTGGGAAGGTTGACTTCGACTTCAGGTAACCGTAAAGAAAAAATTCGCATGGGGCTAAGTCTGGTGAGGCTGTCGACCAGTTCACATCACCACTCAAAGAGATTTGCCTTAAACAATTCATAGTAACCCTTGCTGTGTGTGCAGTGGGACCATCCTTTTGGAACCATGTATCATCTAATTGCATTTCCTTAAGAGCGGGCTGAAAAAATCCTGAATCATAGTCAAGTACCGTTCGGAGTTCTCAATTACGGCAGAACCGTTCTCCTGGAAAAAGTAAGGGCCAATAATGCCTACTCGTGATATGGCGCACCACACAGTGACGCGGTCCGAATTCGGAGGTCTCTGGGGTTTGTTACACTCCAGTACCGCATATATTGTTTGTTTAGCCACCCACTGAGGTGGAAATGTGAATCGTAAACGAAAAGAACGCTGCACTACAATGATCGAGTGCGCATTTTAAAAATACGCTTCAAAACAATATGACCTCTCCTCGCGTGTCCAAAGCATGATGGCAACTGAAAGGCAGACGAATACAAATCGCTCGTCAGCCACTATAAGTCACGCACTCTCTTCGAACAACAGTGCCGCCTGCAGTGCAAAAAAGCAAATAACCACGTGCCTCCCTGTATTTCTGCTTTCTTAAATCAGGACAATCACGATGGAAAATTTAAGTACAGGAAAGGGGAACCAGTTACCTATACGGCAACCATGATATCCTCTGAATAAAAGGAAAGATACCAGCATGATAACGTAGTAATCGATGCAAAGGAGGTCTTAATCGACATAGCCGTTCGTGTGATCAAACATAGACTCGAGTCACCACCTAGTCGTAGATAATGCACGCATAGGATTAAGCAGTGCAAAAAACGCCAGCAATCACACGCCAAGAAGGCTAGACATTTGTAAGGCTGCATACCACCTAAATATCCAATGAGTACTAGAACCAACTCTCTCAATTACTGCACACAAATGCCCCTAATTCGGAAGTTCCCGTGGCAACATGTTGCGTATTTTACGACCACGGCCGCATCGACCGTACTTCGGTGTAAAAAACCACGCTTACCCAAATCTTGATATGAGGATAAGGATGCTGCATATAAGGCAACTCAGCAACCAATGGTAACGCGTGTTGTGAGGGAACGGTATAGGAAGAAGAGGAGAAAGACGATACTCGTCTTTTAACAGATAGAGCTACTATTGAGATGGAGAGAGAGAGTGAAGATGTGGAAAAGTACCGGAATCGGGGTGAAACCCGAAAATGTTATCTGAAAGTAAATTCCAAAGGTTTTGTAACAGAGTTTCCCACATGTAAAGACAAATATGGAAATTTGGTCACCGACACGTAGAATGTGCTGCAATATGAAGGGAAAAACTTGGTATTCGAAATGTTGTCGACACCAACTTCGCAGCATTAGTGTCGAGATTATCGGCATGTTTAGTAAAAGTTGAAAAAAGTGACGTTCGTATTCATCGATAAACAAGTAGGTGCCGTTTGTTGTGCATCTAAAACAAAAAGCGTGTTAATTCACAACAACGCGAGAAGCATCCTATACCTCATTCATGGCGTGTAAAGGAATATTTAGTTTCGAGTAGTACGATGATCTGGCAAGGATTTGGCTTAAGTAATGCATTCCTGATGATTGGAATCTTAGTGTTCTATATCTTGTGCTTAAGGGCAATCCTAATCACACTACAACAAATCCTGGAGATAACCCAAGAAATGCAGATCGACACTTATCATATTTTTATCGACCCCAATGCAGAATACGACAGTCCGAATCAATATAAACTATTAGTGATATGGCTGTGTTTGGTATCTCTTCAAAGCTGAACGACTTTGCGGGGTGACACTAAACCAAAGCCTTCATTGAAAAAAGGGAAAAAATCTAACGGAGCCATTCTCTACTAAGCGAGGCCTTAAAAAAGGCCACAGTCTGTCATGCGATCTCTTTAATTAATGGAAGGGATCATGCGGAAGGCTGCAGTAAACACGACTGTTAAACTGGTACCAGGACGCTGCTTGAACATTAAAAACTATAACATTGAAGTGGTAGATGATTTTGTCCACTATGTTCAGTCTGGAAATGAAAAGACGAGCATTGTTCACAAATCAGGTTAAATACAAAGCCCTCTCTCGACGAACAAAAATCCAACTGTACCAGATACTGATTCTACCTATCTTGCTCTACAGCGCAGAATCCTGGGAAATGGGAAAAATTAATCAATCTATTCTGGGAGTCTTCGGGAGAAAACTACTTCGCAAAAAATGCGGACCCATCATCATAAACCACGAGCTATAAAGCACTAACAACCCAGTCCAGTGCGTTCAAATTGACCGAATGCGCTGGCAGGGACATGTCGTCCATATATGGACGTAAATGTTCCAGCTCGAAAAGTCTCCGGCAATACACTCAATGCTTGACGCAGGAAGGGCAACCAAATTTTCGTACACTTCGTCAAAGTACACTGAATTCAGCCAAGTTTTGCGAAAGTTAAAAAATAACTATATTTGGGAAAATAAAAATGTTCCCATTACTTCCCAACTTAAAACTATAGGATATTGCACTTTGGACTGTTTAATTATCTTATCTTAATTATCTTATCAATAGTAGGCAGAATCTCAGAAAACCGAAACATTTGTCATTTTCCTTCTTGCACCTCTCAAACAAATAACCGAATTCACACATACATATGATCATACATTTGTTTATTGCAATTGCACTAAATTCAGTTAAATTTCAAACAATCTAAAGTTAAATAAATGTAGAAAGTCTTTACCATAGCCGGATTAGCAGTTAAGTTATAAGATATACATGTCGCCAGCTGCAACATTTTTCTAAGCTTAGGATTGACAATCATCATCGCCAAGTAAATTTATCACGCAAGGTTCATCTGTTGCATAATAAAAAACTTCTGTATGCTTTTTTAGATCTAGTATCAAGAACTATTTAAAAACTTTGGATAACCCTTAAAAAAATATTTCTTCGGACTCCATAATTTGTAACAACAACTAACAATTGTTCACATCCTTTGCTTTTTACGACCCACACACACACATACACACTTAATAACTGCTTAGAAAATTTAATTTCTTCTAGTTTTCACCACAAACGATCTACTCACACACACACACACACTCAACCACACAAAAACAATTGCAAATCATGTTCGTGAAAAGCAACTTATGTCGCTTTCATTACTCCATAAAACACCACACAACAAAGCAAAACAAGCGTATTAACAACTTTTCCTACACTCCAAAATGTTGTACCACAAAAAACATGTGATGTCAGCAATAGCTCCACAACTCAACTCACACGACTCGGATGTTTTAACATGTCAGTGGTGGGGGGTCTGTGGGTGTCTGTAAGCAGGCAGGCACACAGAGTTTTTATAGCTATCGGGAGGGTTACTACGAACGACGCGCATACGTACAAGTGCTTAACAGCAAAACTTCAACAAGCAAGTCTACATACGCGTATAAACCAAAAACTATTACCAGACTTTAAAAAGACGTTTAAGATTTTTGGAAATGGCAGCCAAAAGACATCAAGTAGAAGCAAATAAAATAAAAATCACAACAAAAACAATTTCAAGACTCCATCATAGCATTTCAAGTCTCCATATGGCCAATAGGCAGACGTACGGGTCTGGGAGGGACGCACAGACAATGAGTGAGTTGAAAACAATTGTAACAGCAAATAATTGAGTTATAAAAAACAGACACAAAAGCCAATAGGATGTAAATGGTCTGTAAAGCGACAGACCCCAACGATAAACGCAGTATCGAATTAGTTGGCAACTGAGGCACAGTGGTTAGGTGGCTGTGTATCTTTTTAGTAATCGAAGTTAAATTACCAAAGTGAAGGCAATATAAAATAATAAAATTTTATGCTGCACATGATTTGCGGACCGTTGCATGATGGTTAGAACACACGACTATAACGTGGGAAACGGGGTTTCTATCCATGTCACTGTCATTAACACTTCCCTAATCGGCGGCTACCTCGTTGCCAAAGATATCAACTTCGCAGTAGTCGAGTCCAATGGCATGTCTACTTAAAGCTTCTCAAACAGCTGACGTTCGAAATAGTTGTTAAACAGTTGGTCTCGTTGTGTGAGTCTAAAAATCGATACGTGTTAGCCGCTGTAATATAAGAAGCCCTCCCATATCTCATTCATGGTATTTACATGGGAAATAAGTCGTTGATTTACATTATTTGCCCGAAAAGTTCCAGTGCAATATTTTTTTTTCAGTCTCATTATCATCTAACAACCACTGTGCACTGTCATTAAACTATATGGCATGGGAGTTAGAAATTCCTTTACGCTTTTAGTTTTATTACACATTTACTCTTTTTACGGCCACAATTTAATGAGTTTTCCAAACATAAACGCAACTTCAAAACAATCTAGTCCACACATCATCGTCATCAACATGAATTCCTTACATATACGACAAACCAACAACTATGCAGAGGGGGAGTACGCCACTAAAACAAAAAAAGGCGTTGAATTCAATGAACCAACATCCAATTCATGTTGAGTGAGAATAGTTTTGTCTTTTAAGCCGTCACACAATGTGATGACAGAGGAAGTGTTCAGACATACTTCGTTCTTGCATCACTTGCCACAAGTTAACAAACAAACAAAAAGCATAGTCTTCTAGTCCTTATGTTCACATGTACAACTGTCTACAGATGGCGCCCCGGGGTTGTTAGGCGCGGTGACGGCCACAAATGAACAAAATTTTGTAAATAATGTAAATGTCACCCAAAACCAAAAAAAAAAATTAAGTGTAACGTTTGCATGAACCTGAACATGATATTTATTTTTTACAAAAGGACATGAGGCTGTGGAGGGCGGCTTAAGGTGGCCGGATTTCGAAACGAGAATAATATATTGTATTAAATTTAATTTTTTAGTTTTTAGTTCAGTCTATGAGAACTGCCGCCATGACCTTATTTGGGTATGAAAAACCTCGGTCAGGAAAATACTGGTACGATGAAGAATATTATATGAGGGAAAGAATGCTGCAGAGTGGCCATGCGGACAAGCCCAAGTTTGGATGTAGATTTGTGGTTGGCAAGAAACTGCGATACCTAGTCTCAAGGTTATACCCGGTGTGTGAACGTATAGCCACCATAAGAGTCAAAACAAAGTTTTTCCATGTGCCCATGCTCCGACAGAAGAGAAAAGCGATTAGGACAAAGACAAGTTCTATGACAGCCTAAAAAATGTATATGACTGTAGCCCAAGCTATGACATCAAAATTGTACTAGGCGATGCGAAAATAGGCAGGGAGACCGCATCTGAGCCTACCATCGGAAAATGCAGTCTGCACACCGAAACGTCGAACAATGGCATCAGACTGATTGATGTGTCTGCGGCAAGAAATATGACGAGGAATCAGATAGATCTAGATGGAAGACACGCATTGAGTGTTTTGGACGTACGAGTGCTCAGGGGTGCGAACATTTACTTCGATCACTATATTACCGCTGTTAAGGTACGCACTAGGCTAAGCATAACGAAAAACGTACGTAACCAGGCACAACATACATCGGTAAACTGCGAAACACCGAGGTAGCGGACGCCTTCTCCAACCACCTAACTCAACTGCTACGGAATGCTCCAACCCCTAATAATATTACCTCGTAGTGGCAATATAGACTCCAAAGAACGGACTGCGAGAAGCGTACTTGGGACTTTAAAGCCAATTCAAAAAGCTGCCTGATACAATGATGAATGTCGCAATGATTCTACATACAGGGCAAAACTGCAGCCAGTGGCAACGCGAACTGTTCGTGAACGGCACAAGGAGAAGACACGAGCGGCAACTCGGAAAAAGAAGGAGCTGAAGAAGAGGCAAAATGAGTGCACAGAGTTGCATCGCAGTATAGGGGAAGCCCGAAAATTCTACCAGAGAGTTAAGGCGAGAATGCGTGGAACAGGGTTGTCTTCTGCACGGACAGCGATTGCCAGCTAGTGACGGACCCGGATAACGTTCTGAACATATGGAGAGATCATTTCAGAAATTTACTAGATACAGACACCACTCCAGAAAACCCGCTCCATATCCATGACGATGGTATTAACTGTCCACCCCCAAGCCAGAGCGAGATATGTGTGTCAATATCCCTCCTTAAAACAACAAAGCTGCTGGAGCCGATGGTCTCCCAGCTGAATTGTTTAAGGCTGGCGGGCAGGAGCTGATTAGGAGCATGTATCAACACATGGAAAACATCTGGAAAGAGGAGAGCATGCCCGGGGATTGGAGTCTCAGTCTGTTATGTTCCATATACAAGAAAGGAGATCGTAGTGAATGTAAGAACTAGCGTGGAATAAGCCTAATACCAATTGCGTACAAGGTCCTTTCAAGCATATTGTGTGAACGTCTAAAGCCAATTGTAGGAAAACCAATTGAAACATATCAGAGCGGCTTTAGACCTGGTAAACCTACGACGGATCAAATATTAACTTAACGGCAAATCCTAGAAAAAAAACTCATGAAAAGCAGATCGAAACCTAGCACCTCTTTGTCGACTACAAAGCTGCTTTCGACTCTCCGATAAGGAATAGGCTATATGAGGCCATGTCTGAGTTTGGTATTCCTGCAAAGGTAATTGCAGATGTACCTAACAAAACACCAAATCCTCGGTTAAGACTGTTTACGATCACTCTGAATCATTTAACACGGAAAGAGGTCTCAGGCAAGGTGATAGCCTGACCTGCACACTATTTAATATAGTTTTGGAGAAGGTGATGAGAAAGGCTGGTGTCAACATGTCTGGCACCATATTCCACAAGAGCCACATGCCACTAGCCTATGCCTATGATATAGGTATCATTGGCCGTAAACTGCGGGATGTTACTGAAGTTTTCTCATCACTAGAAAAGAAGTCAGCAAAAATGGGTATAGCGGTCAACGACGACAAAACAAAAATAATGATTTCGACGAACAAAGAGTCATCTGGGAACGCAGCGCCAACTTTGAAAATTATTGTTTTAAGGTAGTAGATGAGTTTACCTACCTCGGATCTTCCGTCAACAAGAAACGAAATGTCAGCCAAGAAATTAAGCGGAGAATAGTGCTCGCCAATAGATGTTTTTACGGACTTCGGCAGCACTTTAGTAACACCATCTTATCTCGGAATACTAAGAAACAGCTTTACCAGGTGCTAATCTTACCCGTTCTTTTGTATGCTGCCGAATCATGGGTGCTTACTACAAGGGACATGCAAAAACTGGGAGTATTCGAGACGAAAGTACTCCGAAACATTTTTGGACCTATCTGTGTCGACGGCAAGTTTCGCCATCGGATGAACCATGAGCTGTATGAGCTTTACCACGACATCGACGTAGCTAAAAGACTACGATGGCTGGGACATATTGCCAGAATGGATGTAAATACTCCAGCGAGAAAGGTGTTTGAAGGCAAACCTGAAGGACTGCGCAGCGCAGGAAGACCCAAACTCCGTTGAAAAGACCAAGTGGTAGGCGACGTGCCACCATCTGGTAGGACTTACTAGAGAACACACGCAGAAGACCGAAGCGTGTGGAATTCTTTAGTACTTCAGACCCCACACTTATGAACCACGTTCGTAAGTTGTAATGGGCCACTTAATAATTTTCCCTTTACACCCCATAAATAAGGTATGGAATAGCTTCTCGCGTTGTTGTGAATTAACACGCTTTCTATTTTAGAACAACAAACGGAACCTACTTGTTTATCGACGAATGCAAACGTCACTGTTTTTAGAAGCTTCTACTAGACATGCCGATTGACTCGACACTTATACTGCAAAGTTGCTGTCGACAAAATCGAGAGGGCCGGCAATGAAAGAAAATGAGATGACTAGAGCTGGGAATCGAACCATGGATCTCCCGCATGGTAGTCGCGTGTTCTAACCACTATACCACGGCCGGTAAGTGATAATGGGTCGCAAATCTAGAAACTGCTGCGCTTCTGCAAATACACATCCGGCACTTTACGAAATCTTAATAACATTTATTTTTTATTACTAATAATATTCAATTATTATATTATGTATATATGTATATTTGGAGAACAAAAAGGAATTCTTAAAAACTAATCAACCAATCAAATGTGATCAGTTTATTCTATCTAACTAACCTCTTCCCTATCTACATGGATGGTATGAAAACAGGCCCTAAAAGTAGGGCCTGCTTTCATTTTTATTTTGGGGTGTTATTTTCTGGGGCCCGTCTTTTGGCCGCCGCCATATAGCAAAAGGAATTTTCGGTTCAAAATGTTTAGTTCCTCACCAACCATTTCGAACATGGCCCAAGTCATCAGTGCCAAGAAGTTTCCATTTCAAGAAAGTTGTGTAAAAAACACCAACGCCCATTGCCTAATGTACATAAATAATTCATAATATATTTTCGTGCTAACCCAGCGGAAAGAAGGGCCTAGAATGCGTTATTGAACTCCTTCAAAAGCAGTCAGTAGGTCTTCCCTCTGCATTCCGTCTTTCATTTCAAATAAAGTAGGGTGTCGCCGCTTCCTATAAGAAGGTTCAATGGAAGGCCTGCACAGACATGATAAAAGAAAGGCTTTAAAATTAAAAAAATGTACAGTTGCTCACCCTCAAAGTGTTTAATTTATTTGTAAATATTTCTCACTTCTCTATACTTACACTTTTTTTCCAAAGACAGTAAACCTTGCTGGAGTTTGAACTCACTATGTCGCGATTGATAACATCTAGCCTATGAAGATGCATTCGAGTTGTGTGACTGAAACTAAACATAAACTCTTTTAAGAAAAACTCACAAACACCTTCCTCGTTGTCTTTTCTTGTCATGCCTTCTATGAGAAGTAAAACGAAATGTATGTACACATGCAGTAGTGGAAAACTAATCATCAAAGACCTTGATTCTCCCTTCTCGAAGAAGGCCTGCAGCATTGGTCTTTAAAGAATGGAGTGAAAATGTGAAAACAGGGCCTTGATAACATGATGTCTGAATGCCTCAGAAGGCATTGCTGCATGCCTGCTTATATAAATCCTTGTAAATTTCATCGCTGGGAACAGTTTTATTTCTTTACCAAAAATGTTATAACTTGGCACTACTCATTAATTTTATAAAAAAAGGTATCCGGAAAGTGGTATTAAATCAACCAAGCCCATAAGCCACCGCCTATAAAAACTTAATTTCCCTTTACCCCCCATGAATGAGGTATGGGATAGCTTCTCCCGTTGTTGTGAATTTCTTATAAGATGACTGGAGCCAGGAGTTGAACCTGTGATCTCTCGCATGGTAGTCGCGTGTTCTAACCACTATGCCACGGCTGGTCCCAGCCACCGCCTATATCATCTTATAAAATGTAGTGCACTCAGAAACATAGCTACAGTTTAAAATTCCAAAACAAAATTTTTAAAAACTTTACGTCACATATGGTCACCCTATTGCCAAGTGTGAAATATTCGTCGCTAATATCTTTTTATGTTGTTTCCTTCTCTTAAAATGTTGTCAAACTAATTCATGGCCAATGTTAGCACATGTAGCAACAACATTGCAAACTTTAACATTGATGATGTTGCAATTATGCACTGATGTACATGAGAACGACCACCCCTCCACAGGCTAAACTGGCTGGAATGACGGACTGAATGACTGAAATGAGCTTGCTAGTGTTATAGAGGTTCAATGAATTGGCTGGATAACAGTTGCCGCAACATATGTGTGGCAATGTTTTCCACTCAAGTTTGGTTGTGCTTGCCCTCCTACCCTCCTACTCCTCAGCCATTAGTGTCGCCCATGTTGCTTTGACTTTTTGCTGGCTGATGTTGCAAGTTGCTTAGTGCTGTATGATTGCTTTCACGCTTGTTGCTTTTAATAGTTTTCGATTCTTGTCTGAGTCCTCGGCGCGGTGGCGTTTAAAGCCAAAAACGGAAAAGATGACAACAAGCAAAACAACAACAACAGAAAAAATACGGAGCTTCCGCCTACATTTAGGAACAACAAAATTGTCTGTTTGCAAGAAAAATGGCTTCGCTTTATTTTTGGGGTTTTTTGCTTTTTAGTTTTCTTGGTAATTTTGTTTGGCATCATGTTGTCGCTGTAATACATACATACATACATATTTCTTATGTGAGCTTACAGGCTTTTTGCGTTTGTTTTGGGCTTTCCCTCGAACACTTACAATAAGATAGAAAAAACACAAAAATAAAGAAAAATGTTGGAAAAACCGCCTACCTAATTATTTTTAGCGTTGACACTTGACACTCTTTTGTTGTTGAGACATAGTACGTACAATCGATATATTGGGTAGATAATTTCCGTATGAGAATGCCAATATATGAGCAAACTTATTTTAGCTAAGGGAGGTGTACTGATGTGGATGGTCTTCAAATTATGGTCAGTCATATGTTGAGACACGTTTTATGTTTTAAATAAATTATTATAAAGAAAATATTGTCACCACAAAGTTTTGAAGTTTTGTCAAAAAGAAATGTTATGCGTTAAAAATTAATAGAAAATTTTGAGGTTTTAAAATTATTTTAATTATTGCAGTGAGTTTTGATCCCAAATAACCCAAAATGTACAAAGAAGCCCAGTAACCGACAACTTTCAAGGACATAGGTCATACTATCTTAATTTTTAAAACCAAATCTATTTTTTATAGGCGGCTGTCACACGATTATGGGCAGATTTTATATCAGACTAGTGGAACCGGCAATGTCTACTTAAAGGGCTAAGCTTAAGCGTCGTTCTTGTACGCTCTGTAAACAATTCGTTACCCCAAGTTACTCCTTAACCTGATCAAGCTAACGACGTTTCACCAACCGATATTAAAACATCTGAATTCTATCTGAATTCAAATATTCCCCCTTATTATGTATGTGTAGTCACGTCGAATTATTGTTGTTTTTAAAATATGGCATCGCTGATGTCGTTTGTGAGACTGGAATATGACTGGCCTTGCTCATATCATGTTCTTTTTTTATTAGATTATAAAAAAAATTCTCAACACTAAACAATTCTGTTAATTATTACTAATTTAAATCAAATAAAAAAACAGTCGAATGTTGCCGAAAGTCGACTACGGCATACGCAATAAGGGGAATTACTTTATATAGTCCACCTTCCCTTTTGCCGACCGATTGGAAACATAATATTCATCTTCATATCCCCGGCGGCCGAAAATAAATATGTTGTCGGTATGTTCATGCCTACATTGCCGAGTACTTTAAAGACATATTTACACAACTGATATCATTGTCACTATTACCATTTACCCTGTGCCAGCATTTACCTAAATACGTTTATCTGACGACATATTGCCAAAAATTTTTATAAATCAAACTGACGCAATGTAAATAGTCCTTAAAGTTTACTGACACAACTCTGAAAAACATCTTGTCAAAAGTGTCAGCAAATAAAATTTAAAAATATAATGAACTTATTAAGAAAAAACTTTTCTAACATTGTCCTTGTCGTCTGCACATTAATATTAGTATTGCCGTGTGCTATCTGGGTGTCAAGTTTTATCTCTCTAGGGCTAAAGTACAGTTTTGCAACTCCTACTCGGCCCACTGATTCAAAATTTAAATTTCGTCTACATTTCCATATTCGTTCTGTCGTGTACTATCTGGGTGCCAAATTATATCCCTCTAGGGCTATAATACAGTTTTTCTACGTCCACTGATCCAAAATTTAAATTTCGTTTTCATATTTTTATTTATGTTGTCGAATACTATCCTTGGATCAAATTTTATTTCTCCAGGACTAAAATACAGTTCTGTCACGCCCACTTTCCCCAATGATCCAAAATTCAAATGCTGTCTGCATATTCATAATCGTGTTGTCGAGTACTATTTGAGTACCAAATAGGGAGCTCTAAAAATATGTGTTACCACGCCCACTCCGCCCAAATCTCAAATTAAAATTATATCTACATTTTCTTATTCATGTTGCCGAGCGTCTTCTGTGTATCAAATTTTATCTCCCTAGCTCTAAAATTATGTTTCGCCACGCCCACTCCACCCACTGGTTCAAAATTATAATTTCATCTGCATATTCATATTCGTATCGCCGAGTACTATCTATGTATCAAATTTTATCTCCCTAGCTCTAAAAACATGTTTTGCCACGTCCACTCCGCCCACTGGTTCAAAATTAAAATTTCGTCCGCATATTCATATTCATGTTGCTGAGTACTATCTTTATATAAAATTGTATCTCCCTAGCTCTAAAAAAAAGTTTTGCCACGCCCACACCGCCCATTAGGTCACAAATTTAAAAAATTTATAGCCTACGGCAAATTTCATACAGTACACTAACTATCTTCCAAATTTAATTGAAATCGGTTCAGCCGTTTAGGCGTGATTGAGCAACAAACATACAAACAAACTAACAGACAGACATTCACATTTATAATAATAATAGGATATTTAGCAAGTTCTACTTTATTTTTAGCTTAAAGCTAAACATTAAATGAAAATTTTTAGAAAAAAATAACAACGACTTTCCTTTTCCCTCATTTTTACACTTCCCACTTAATTCCTCTAATATTCTTTGATTTCTCCTCATTTGTTTTCCTTCGACTGAGTACGCCAAACTTCTTTACACTAGCTCGTCGTTTTGTTAGTCTCCTCAATTTGCTGTCTGCAAAAGATGTGGGTGTTACCTAAACTAACATTTTGACTGGAGTCTCAGTGTTATTACTTTGCCCCATACAAATTCAACGTCTGTACGAAATGAAACGAATAACACGTAAAACACTACCTACTACATCCAAGTGAATTTCTTTGGGAAAATTCATACAAATGCATACAATATGGCTTTTGTCGTTCGTTCGTTCACTGCTCAGGACTTCTTTTGCAAAATTTAATTTGGCATCTTGATGAAGGTAATTTTTCTCATCTTAATATGGCTTCGATGTCGGCAAGAAAAGATGAATTGGTGAAAGGCAATATAGTATAACGTTAAATAATGTCATTAAATTATAGTAATTATTGGGTGGGATATGGGAATTTGATTAATAGCGTATTTAAATCAATTTTGCAATTGTGTGTGTTTTTTTTATTTGCGTGGAGAAATGGATTTTAAGGTGACGGTATGTGGTGAAGGAATTTAAGTTTAAGCAATATGATGAAATTTAAAAGCATTATGTCGTATATCAAAAAAATTTAAGACATATAAATAAGACTTAAATGTTTTATGAGAAAAGTCCGGAATTTCTTTATTCCTGAGTAAAAAGACTATTCTGCTCCAACAATAGCATACACATATGTACTTAAGTGAAATTCCATGATATTACAATTAATATCAAGAACTTTAGGATATCAGGATTTCATAAAGTTACCTATGTATAAACATACGTAAACCACTCCTCATTGACCAGAAGTTGCCAAGCAAATTGTCACACAACTAAATAGTAAATAAACTTTAAGTAACTTCAAATTATTTAAGTTTTCCTGCTCGATATGGTATCACTAGCAAACTTCAGGCTGTGGTGGACTTTATAATCCACTGGTGGAGAGATACAAGAGTATATTATAAGCGCCTCGATCTTCTGCGCCTCTTCTCCAGTTAGTCCCACCGAGTTCTGTAAGGTTCTCAGTAACCTGGTATTTCCAACGGAGTTTTGGTCGCCCTCTTCTGCGCAGTCCATCGAGTTCATTGTCGAAGATTTTTCGAGCTGGAGCATTTTCGTTCATGCGTACACCATGACCTATCCAAAGCAACCACTGCATCTTAATGCGTTTGACCACGTCAATGTCAGTGTACAGCTCATGATTCAAACGACGCCGATACTCTCCGTTAACGAAGATGGGCCCATATATTTTACGGAGTATTTTTCTCTCGAATAGTACCAGAATCGATTTATCCGCTTGTGTCATAACCCAGGATTCTCAACCATACATCAAGACAGGTAGAACCAGTATCTGATATAGCTGGATTTTTGTTCGTCGAGATAGGGCTCTGTCATTAAATCGCTTGCTTAGTCCGTAGTAGCAGTTGTTAGCAAGCAGGATTCTTCTCCAGATTTCTAGGCTGACATCAGTTGCTTTGTTGATGGCGCAGACTAGGTAGACAAAATTATCTACCACCTCGAAATTATAGTTGTCAAAGTTCACACAGTTTCCGTTGAAACTGAGAAGGCTGCAGTTACATCCCGCAGTTTTTGACCGATGATGTCAACGTCATCAGCGTACGCGAGTAGCATGTGGCTTTTGTTGAATATAGTGCCACTCGTGTTTACTGCAGCTTTACTCATTATCATCTCCATTACAATGCTGAAGAGATCGCACGGTAGGACGTCGCCTTGTTTTGTGTGAAAATCTGGTCAGTTGTTGATTTTCTAGGTCTAAAGCAGCTATGCCCACCGCTTGAGCTCGCGAGCGAAAACAGCTTCTTGTACTTTACCATGTACACATAAAGAGTTTTGCGTTTTTACACATACACATACAAATTAGAAAGCGAATTACATTATTTCTTAAAATGTTTAATGATGTTTGGGAAAATGATTTTTCGTTTACTCAAAACAGCGTTGGCGAGCAAATGGCATACATTGACGTTGGGCATAGCTGGTCTAAAGCCACACTGATACGGCCCGATGAGGTTGGATAACACTGGCTTTAGTCTTCCACTTACTAGCTCCTCGCCACCGGACTTGAAGAGCTCTGCGGGCAGACCGTCGGCACCGGCTGCTTTATTGTTTTTCAGCCGCGATATTGCTCTTCTAACCTCGGCTTGACTTGGTGGTGGGCAATCTAAGCCGTCGTCGACAATTGGCGTGATAACTTAACGTGCGCTGCCTTCTGGAACCATCTGTTGCTGGAAGTGTCCTGTCCATATGTGCCATTACCGTATCCATTTGCTCTTACTTTCTGGTAAAATTTTCGGGCCTCACCTCTATCCCTCTATATCGCTCTATATCCTCGTTCTTCCGTTCCTGCATCTGACGTTTTTTTCGCCTAAATAGCTGTCTCGTCTGTTTTGCTTTCTCCTTATGGCTGTAGCGTTGCCCTATAAGCAGCATCCTGTTCCTCAGACGCTATGCGACATTCTTCATTGTAACAGGATTCGTCTGAGCGCCGCTTTTCATATACTAGCACGGTTGTTGCGGCGGTTGCCGTGGAATGCGAAATATGCTGCCACTGTGTGTCGGGAACGTCAGAAGTAGAGGCGTTGTGGCGTAAAAGTTGGGAGAGCTGGTTGTAGTAGGCAGTAGCTATCTCTGGAGTTTGCAGGTTCGCGATGTCCAGCTTTCTTTGTGTTTGGTTACGTGCGTTTTTCGCTCTGCTCAATCTTGTGCGCACCTTGGCAGCAACCATGTAATGATCTGAGCCAATATTAGCACCACGGATCACACGCACGTCCATGACACTAGATGCATGCCTGCCATCAATTACCACATGATCAATTTGATTTTTTGTGTTTTGATCGGGGGATAGCCAAGTTGCCTTGTGGATATCTTTGTGCTGGAATCTGATTCCACTCACTACCATGTTCCTTCCCGCTGGGAAGCTAACCAGCCTAAACCCGTTGTCTGACGTGTCGGTATGCAGGCTGAAATTACCGATCGATGGACCAAGAACATCATCTCTTTCTATTTTTGCAGAACAATTTTATTGTCGTGGCCAGGGCAGCGGTCGTATGTTTCCTCTAGGCGCTCGTAAAATGCATCTTTAATCTCATCGTCTTTATCTTCCGTCGGGGCGTGTACACAAATCAGCGTAATGTAAAAATATTTCGTCCGGATGCGAATGGTGGGTATTCGGTCACTTACAGGGTTAAACCGCGAGACCAGGTGTCGAAGTCTCTTGCCGACTATAAAACCGCATCCAAATTCGTGTCTTTCTGCATGGCAGCTGTAAAAGATGTCACAGTTCTTTCGTTGTGTGCACCCCTAGCCCATCCATCTCATTTCCTTTATGGTGGTGATGTCAGCCTTGTATTTGCCGAGGACATCCGCCAGTTGGATAGAGGCACTATCTCTGTAAAGAGTTCGGACATTCCAGGTGCATATCCGTAAATCATGGTCCTTATATCGTCGTCAACATTTGGGGGGGTTCTTGGAGAGTGGCTTATTAGGCCACCGCTCCCGATTCTAGGGCTGCCAAAGCCACTAAGAGAGCTTGTGTTGAGCTTCAGTAACTTCTGTTATCTACTTCCTAAGACGCATCGGTGGTAGCATACCGATTAGGTTACTCAACGTTTCGCCTTCTAACTCTAGCTAAGTTCTAAGAGTTTGCTTTAAAGTCATTGTCATTGTTATCAATTTTTGCTAATGAAAACTTCGGAAAGGCTAAGAGAGCATTCGATAATTGAAATTTAGGAAGATCTTCGGAATAAGTACTTCATGGACGTTTGGGGTATGTTGAGAAATCATTTACCGCTTAAGGCTGCATTTCTTTTTAGTGAGGATATATTTATAAATATCAATCATTCTTCTTTTTCTTCTTAATTGGCAGCAGTAACAGAAATTCATATATCAGTAGCCGCATGTAGAAAAGAATTTTAAGCACTTCGCTCTTTTGCGCTCCGAAGATAGTTAGTTTAGATAATAGCTCTTTCAGCTAGTCCATTTAACCAAGTTTTGGTCGCCTCAGTCCTGCACCGCCTATCTAGTATATTTTCAAAGACTTTTTGAGCTGGAGGATTTTCATCTATTCGTAATTGAACGAAGCTGAGCCGTTGTTATACAGCTCATACAACTCGTGGCTCATTCGACGACGGAACTCGCCGTTAACAATGCTGGGTCCAAATATTTTGTGAAGTAATTTTATATCGAATACTTCATCAGTAGATGCACGTCGCAAAGAAATACCAGCGCTTCGGTCTAGATAACAACTCTTTCAACTGATCCATCCAACGAAGTTTTGGTCGCCCACAAACAAATACCTTGATTTAGTTCTCATTTATAACCACACCCACTTCCTCCGACTTCTTTTCAATGCTCAAAAAAGCCGCAGTAACATGACGCAATCCACGGCCAATGATATATATATCATCGGCATACATGAGCAGCATGTGACCTTTGTTGAAAATGGTACCATTCCTGTTCACTGCAGCCATCCACATGATCATCTCTATTATTATGTTAAAGAGATTGCAAGACAGACTGTCGCCTTGTCTAAAGCCTCGTTTGGTAGAAAATGGCTATGTCAGATTCTTTCCAATTTTCACTGAAGACTTCATGTCAGTCAGTGTCATCCCGCAAAGTCGTATTAGCTTTGCGGGGATACTAAACTCAGCCATAGCACCCAACAAATTCTGTCGTATCGGACTGTCGAATGCAGCTTTATAATCGATAATCAGATGGTAGGTGTCGATCTGCATTTCTTGGGTCTTCTCTAGGGTTTGTCGTAGTGTGAATATTTGGTACGTCGTGGATTTACCAGGTCTAAAGCTACACAGATAACGTCCAATCAGGTTCGCCAGAATGGGCTTTAGTCTTTTAATGGACCTTGCATGCGATGGGTAAAAGGCAAATTCCGCGATAGTTGGTACACACACTTGGATAGCCTTTCATAAGCACAGGACACTCATCTTCCTCATTTCAATCATCGGATATGCACTCCCTGAGCCAAATCGTGTTTATGAGCTGGTACATGCATGTTACCAGCTCATCGCCGGTGGCTTTAGAAAGCTCTGCCGGCAGTCCATCGGCTCCCGCAGCTTTATTATTCTTAAGCCGTGCAATTGCCGTGCTGATCTCGTTTTGGCTCGGTGGTCGACAGTCTACTCCATCGTCGATGATTGGTGTGATTTCGTCACTTATGCTGCCATCGGGAACGAGTAGAGACCGAAAGTGTTCCCTCCATATTTGCAGCACACTCTGAGTGTCCGTGACCAGATTTCCGTCTCTGCCTTTATAGGTGAAGATCCCTGTTCCAAAACCTTTGCTTTTAACCCTTTCGAATAACTTTCAGGCCTCACCTCTATCCCTGTAGTTTTCGATATCCCGAAATCTAAATTCCTAATGAATCGTAGGGTCTGTACTTGGTCAGCTTAATTTACTAGTTAGAGTTAAAACCATTGGGTTTGCAGATGATATTACATTAGTAGTTATGGCGTCAGATCTAAATGAGGCCAAAACAGTAACTAATGCCAGTATTTGTTTGGTAAAATTATGGCTCGCTTTAATAGATCTTTCACTTGGAGACCACAAAACGGAAGTTGTCGTCATATTCAGCCAACGATTAAGAGAATAAAGCTGCGTTCGTTACATCAGGAATAATACCAGTGAACTTGTTAGCTAAAGAATGCGCGTTCATACATAAAAACAGAAGCTGGAGCAAAAGCTAACATTAACAGCCTGTCCCATGCGAACAAAAGCCAGTCACATCACTTTCGCTTAAAATGCGACCCACTATCTTTCGAGTGGACACTCGCCTGCCATGACGTGTTGTAACGTTAGCACTTACAATCACATGATTTCCAAATCGATAATTTTGGACTTTCTTACAATTTGCCTCAATAGTAGCAAAAATCATACTAAATTGTTCAGAGACAAACATAACTCTACCTGAAAAGACAAATAATAAAATGTAAACAAAACAAAAAATATTTGTTAATTGTGAATAAGATGAAATTTCCCCTTTTTGTCTCGTGTATCCGCGTTGAAAGAAGCTTCTCACATTAAGAGAGTTATCAAGTGCCGCATCAACTTGGATGCCAAACCCGACCTAAAGAATATGTCCAATGATCCGCCTTCCATGACTAAGGCCACAATGACATCTCAAATATCGTTTAGTGTGTATTGGCCATTGTCCGTGCTACCTAAAAGAACGTTGGCGTCCCACCAAGTTTCCACCGCCAATGTGTTGGTCGATTATTTGACTTTTTAAAGGAACCAATTAAGAGCATATTGTGCCACAACGATTAAGAAAGATCGATTTCCGTCACCGATTTCGTCTGTGACACACATTCCCGGGTCATAGACGACAAGGCCGGTATCTGTCTCAAGATTGCCTACACCTCAACACCAACAAACTCAACTAACATCCTGAAAAAATAAAATTAATTTATTCATTGCAATGTAACTAATAAAACTAAATGATATTTTCAAGAAACTGAAATGATAAGAAGAGTCATGTAAATAACATTATTCCACATGTTTCATTAAATTTGTATCGAGTCGACAACCTAAACACATGTGAGTGATTTTGACATTTGTGTTCGCACGAAAATAGTTATTGGGCCCCGATTTTACACTAAAATGCTTACGTTTTCGTTCGCATAGATTTTCTTTTGACTTGTTTTGCTAATGATGTTAGTGGGTCGGAAATCAGCTGTTTGTCTCATAGAAAGCAAACGAACGGCTACGTTCGACATCGTGGGACAGGCTGTAAATTTTCCAAGTACAATTTCATTGTGTCATAGTGAGAGCAGTGGTCATAGACATCCTTATAGAAAGCAACTTCAGTGTCATTGTGTTTATCGTCCGTTTGGACGTGTAAAAATAATTCACCTTGTTGTGGGTAGTGGCTATTCGGTCACTTCAAGGTTAAACCGCGAGAGCAGGTGTCTAAGCCTATTGCCAAATATGAATACACAACCAAATTCTTGTCTTTGTGATAAACTTAAAATATTTAGACTTCTCTATTTGTAGGCTCACACAAGGGAACCTACAGTTAAGCTACGATTCCAAAAATCAAAATCAGACAAATGTCGAATGACTCGACTACTCGGAATATGCTGTTTACAATATCGATGGTGTTGCCTATCAAAGACATGTAGATAAATGTGGCAGGGTTCGAATCGAGATCACTAGCATTATAGTTGCGTGTTCTAACCACCACGTCGATCCTTTTACTTTCTAATGCTCAATTCCAAACATCAGTAAATTGTATTAAAAATCTCAAAACATGATAACTGATACTGGTAAGATGAGTCTTTCGGTCTAGCACTGGGTTGAATCCACCAACTTCCTTCTATACATGTGATTGATTTAAGTGCACAAAGATAGTATTTTGGTAAAATCCACTTTACCCGGTAGTTTTTTAAAATTACATAAATTTACTGTCCATCAACCGCAGTGACACATTAACGATTTTCCTTGCCGAAATTTTAACACTTTCCCAGTTAACTAAATGTATAAACTACGACATTTTTGTTCTATCACAATCGCTGTAAATGTCCAACAAATAGCCCCTTAATCCTTGGAATGCCTAAAGTATACCTACTATACTTTTGTGTATGAAGCTTAAATACTTTTTTCATTAAAAATGAATTATTATGTGTGTGTGTGTGTGTGTGTTTGCATCCGGCCAATTCATATGATATTTTTCAATATGCCACAGAAAATTAATTAAAACCCAATTTTAGTCACAGAAAACATATTGCACACATACACATAAACGACACACAGAAGTCCCCATACCTACAAGTGAAAGCTATAGCACGCTTCTAGATATTAATGTAAATGTAGATAAACATGCATAAAAGGATAACTAAATGGTGAAGGTGAACTATGGCAACCCCACAACAAGTGCTACCGTTGCTCTATTTACATTGATCCAATATTTTCTTTTAATCTCTTAATTCTGTCATACAGCAAACAAAACACACAGATCCAGCACATACGTAAACTTTCAACCAAACACAGACAATGCAGCACATGTGGATGGTGATGGCGATTTCGATGGCATTCCGCAGCATAACTTTTACTCAGCTCCGTTGTTTGTACATCTGAGTCCAAGTAACCTACATTCTGGATGAGCATTTCCTTTTTTGTTTTTATGTTTGTTTTTTATTCATAGTTTTTTGTGTTGTTGCTGCCACCGTATGTACTTGCCGGTACACGAGTAACCTCTTATTTGGGTTCCCAAATAGGGAACCAAATCGAACCTAATACTGATATCACTTGGGCCAGGCAAGGTACGTCCTGCATGGTGGGGATATAGGAAAAATTATATTGCCACTTCATCATTGAATAGGATTTTCAATATTTGCTTAACATTTTGTGTGCAATAACGAACGGAAATTGTCTACCTTTACTGATTTTGTCTTGTGATGTTTTTTTTTCTGTTGTTCTTGTTGCAGTAGTTATTCTATGGATGGCAGAACGTTTGTTGAACAGTTGTATCTGCTGGGGCAATATAGGCAATGTATTGTGTCCATTAAAACGGGGGGTAGTATGTAGAGAAACCGAAGATGACAAATTCTCAATTAAATGTACCTACAGACCAATCAGATTATCAATTTATGTTTCAGGTGTGAAAAATCTAGGAAAAGCTCACCCTGCAGTCCTTCGGTACCCGCAGCATTATTGTTTCTCAGACATGCATTACTAACCTCGTTTTGGCTCGATGGTGGACAAACTACTCCGTCGTAGATGAAAGGCGCGGTTTCGTAATTTAACCTGAATTCCGGATTGAGCAGACCATATTAAAGTTTCCTTTATACTTGTTGAACATTCCGTGTGTCCGAGGCCAGATTTTAGTCTGACATTTTTACAGGTGGTAATCCCTCGTCGCGATAGTGATGCAAGGTAAAGCCTTGAGTGATCCTTGCCACTTTCTCTTCTAGTCTACTCACAGAGCTTCGTATTCGTAGTACTACTGCGGACGAAGTACTTCCACGTGGTGACGTCGAAAAAATTGCTTTTGACACCCATCAGAGCACGGCTCACTGTGAGACTCGAAATCTAAAACCCAGTCACTTCGGCTTAGAGTGAGCCGGTACCCTCTTCAGCTTCTGACCCAGAATGGACGGCTGTAATAAAACCCTGGCAGGCGGAGAAAACTGCGACGTGGTGCACCGGGATTGCAACCCACCATCGACGTTTAAACTATTGCAATGAAAAGAAGTAAGAAAATATTATAATGAACCCCCAAAATGTTAAAACCACAGCAAACGAATTAAGGACCAGGATTTGAGGATATGCACCTGGAATGTTAGAACACTGTATAAACCAAGTGATTCCATCCAACTGGCGGAAGTCCTTGAAGAATACAAGGCTGACATAACCGCTTACAGGAAATCCGGTAGAGGGGACACAAGTGCTCGCGTATGATGATATGCGACATCTTCTACAGGGAAGATAGGCGGACAAACACGATTTTAAACGTGGCATTGTGGTTGGCAAGAGATTACGACACCTAGTCTCACGGTTCAACCCGGTGTGTGAACGAATAGCCACCATAAGAGTTAAGACAAAGTTGTTCCACATAGCCCCCATTTTTGCACATGCTTCGACAGAAATGAAAACCGATGAGGACAAAGCCACCTCTTTGTCGACTACAAAGCTGCCTTCGACTCTCCGATAACAAGTATTCCTGCAAAGCTGATTCGACTTTGCAGATGTACCTTGGACAACACCAAATCCTCGGTTAAGATTGGTAAAGATTAGTCTGAACCATTCAACACTGAAAGGGGTCTCAGGTAGGGTGATAGCCTGTCCTGTACACTATTTAATATAGTTATGGAGAAGGTGATGAGAAAGGCTGGTGTCAACATGTCGGGCACCATATTCCACAAGAGCCACATGCCACTGGCCAATACGATGAAATAGACATCATTGGCAAAATCTGCGGAATGTTTTCACATCACTAGAAAAGGAGTCAGCTATACCAGGTGCGAATCTTAACTGTTTTGTTGTATGCCTTAGCTAGAAAGGTGGTTGAAGGCGAACCTGAAGGACGGCGCAGAGCATTGAGACTCAAACTCCGTTGGAAGGACCAATTGGTAGGCGACGTGCCATCATCTGGTAGGACTAACTAGAGAACACACGCAGAAGACCGATGCGTGTGGAATTCTTTATTACTTCAGGCCTCAAATTTTTGAACCACGTTCGTAGGTTGTACTAGGCCACTTAAGTAAGTAAGTAAATCCTCTCTTTATATCGCTCCTTCAAAGGACGCGTCACCTATGGCTGCAGTGTTGCCTTGTATGCATCTTTATTTTCCTTATGCAATACACAATATTTTTTATTGTACCAGGACTTGTTTGATCGTGGTTTTTCATACCCAAGCACGGTCGTTGCGCCAGAGGTCATAGAGCGCCCAATAACATGCCGCTGTGTGTCAGGAACATTGCAATTAGGGGCGTTTGTTTGCAGTAGTTAAGAGAAAGATTCGGAGGCCTACAACAGGACGGGTAAAATTAGTACCTGGATAGTGGGACTTTGGTGGTTCGAGATAGGGTGGTATTTATAATGTGCCCGCTTAGCCCATAGAAACACCTGCTGGCGAGTACTATTCTCCGTTTTATTTCAAGACTGATACTGTTGTTTTTGTCCATGGCGGATTTGAGGTAGATAAATTCATCCACTACCTCAAAGCAGTAGTTGTCAACGTTCATTCTGCGTCCCCAACTGGTGGACACTTTGTTCGATGATACCATTAACTTCGTCTTGTCCTCATTCGCAACCCATTTTCGCTGCCTCCCTTTCAACAGATGAAAAGACGAATGTTACCTCTCGCATCGTCCGACTGATAATGTCTATATCATCGGGATATGCGAGCAGCATGTTGCTCTTACTAAATATGGTGCCAAACATGTTTTTCGCTTCTTTTCTTAACACCTTATCCATCACTATGATGAACAGTATGCAAGACAAACCATCACCCATTCTAACATCTCACGTCGTATCGAATGGCGCATATAGATCCTTGCCAACCAGAACAGAGGATTTGGTGTTCGTAAAGGTACACCGGCAGAGACAAATTATCTTGGCAGGAATACCGAACTCAGACATGGCTTCGCATATTCGATGCCTGATGGGGCTATCGAAGCCAATTTTGTAATCGACAAAGAGGTGGTAAGTGTCGATTTGCATCTCATGGGTTTCTCCAGAATCTGCCGTAGTGTAATATGTGATCCGTCGTGGATTTGCCACTAATAAGGTCAGGTTTTTCATGATTGGCTTTAGACTGGACCTTATACGCAAGCGGTAAGAGGCTAATTCCACGGTAGTTTTTACACTCATTACGGTCACCTTTTTTGTAGATAGGACATAGCACACTGAGATTCCACTCCTCTGTCATGCTCTCCTGAAGCCAAATATCCTCTGTGAGCTGTTGCATGCTTAAAACAAGCTCATCTCCACCCACCTTAAATAACTCAGCTGAAGAGAACATCAGCCCCCGGCGGCTTTGTTGTTCTTTAGGCGGGATATGGCAGGTGTTATCTCACCTTGGCTCGAAGGGGACACTCAATGTTATCGTCTCGGATTGTTACACAATCTTCAGCAGCCGAGTTTTCAGACATCAATAGGCTGCAGAAGTGATCTTTCCTTACTATCAGTACGCTCTCGGAGTAAATAACGAGATAACCACCCTTGTATTTACAGGAGGAAAGACTTGTTAATTGTACCCTACCATTTATCTTCTATTAGAATTTTCGGGCTTCACCTCTGTTCCTGTATTCTTTAATGCACACATTCCGCTCCTTCAACTCTCTTTTTTTTCGCCTGAAGAGTCATGTCCCTCCCGCCTCTTCTCCCTGTACTTTTCATGAACAGCTCCCGTTTTTATTGGCTGCAGTTTGGCCCTGTATGCAGCATCTTGTTCCCAGGTGGCATTGCGCCATTCGTCATCATACAAGGCATTATCGTTTAAGGGGTTCACATACCCCAGTACGGACCGCACAGTCCTTTCCATCGAGTGGACAATATATTGCCATTGCGAACTAGTATCTTCGGGAGATGGAGCATCACGAAGTAGTTGAGTGAGTTGGTTGGCGTTAGCTATCTCCGTGGTCTGCAGTTTAGCGATGTCCAGCTTACTCTGTGCCTGGATCTAGCAGGCCTGCACTCTACATACCCTCTACCTTTACAAAAAACATAGGTTGTCCTTGGGAGGCAAGGCCTTTCATCGTCGCTTCAGGCCTGATGGAAGGCCTGCATACCTATGAAAAAAGAAGGACTTAAAAAATAAAAAATACGCAGTTGGTCACCCTCAAATTGTTTAGATTATTTTTAGACTTTTCTCACTTCTATATATTTCTCCCTATTCTTTCATAAGTTTGAAGGACTTCTTTTGGATCCGGTATGCCTTCCTTGACCTTCATTCTTTCATATTTTCACACTGCGCGAGATGGGGAGGGAAGGCCTTCCGTCGTCGCTTTCTAAAGAAAGGCCTTATGGAAGCTTTCTATAAGAAGGCTTTATAGGAGGCATATGTATGTATATGTATGAAATCCCTCTGCATTCTTTGCGAAAGACTCTGGCAGATCTGTACATGTAATGCCTGAATCTAATGAAAAAAATCATGCCTTCATTATTCCTTATGTGAAAAATTCTTCCCAAATAAGAATTACTGAATGCATTATAAAAGAAAGGCCTCTCAAATTCCGGCGGTGGGCTCGTAATAGTTAGTCAGCCATGCCACCATCTAGCCTATGAAGGTGCATTCGAATTGTGTGAATGCAAAGAGGAAGGTGTTCGTATGTGTTGAATACCTTCCTCGTTGCCTTTTCTTTTCTTTCCTTCTATGAGAAGGGAGGGGTAAAGGAATGTTTTTTTTACACGAACAAATCATCGAAAGCGTTGATTCTCCATTCTCAAAGAAGGCCTACAGCAGTGGTCTTTAAAGACTGGAGTGAAAGTTTGCTCGGGATATTTTCACATTAAAGACATGACGTTTGAATGTATCAGAAGGCCTTGTTGCATGCCTGTTTGTAGAGGCCTTGCTAATGAAGCTTGAGAAATGCCTTCCATCGATTACCACGTGATCAGTGTGGTTCCGTGTCTTTTGATCACGGATAGCCTTGTCGATATATTTGTGCGGAAATTTGGTTCCATTCACTACCATGTTGATTGCCGATACAAAGCTTATTGGTTTGAATTCGTTGTCGAAGTTTTATGTTGACTAAATTTTCCGACTTTTGAACCAAAAGCATAGCATTAGAATCCCCCAGAACTATTATAATGTCATGGCCAGGGCAGCTGTCATATATTTCCTCCAGGCGCTCATTGAATGCATTTTTAGTGTTCTCGGAATAGTCTTGCGTAGGGGCGTGTATGTGAACATATTTCGCCTTGATTTAGATAGTAATTTTAAGGTCACTTATGGGGTTATCCACATATCTACCAATCTACCAACTATGAATCCACATCTGAATTCGCGTCCTTCTAAAAAAACAACTCTAAAAGATGTCACTCTTAGAAACTATTCCTCTACCAAACTTATCGCTTAGCCCTCATTGAAAATGCGTTTTTTCGTTGTAGCTTACTAGGATATGAATAGAAACGTATTGTGGATAACGTAACAATTTTTTTTATAGTATTTTATAACTTTCCTCGAACAGAATAGAGAGGGAGCCTGAGAGATAGAGTGTCCGGGATATAAAATGAACATGTCCTATTATACCGAACAAAATTTATTTGCAGTAACTTTTTCTACCGACAGTATTTGTATGTGTTCTACCTCAGGACATAAACGACGAGAATCCATGAGTATTTGTATGAGATAAAGTGTGTGTTCGGTATAGGTGGGTATGTGTACGTGTGCAGGTGTATCTCGATGGCTATGAAACAGGTGGTTTATGGTCAATCAAGGCAATTTATCTATTTGGCATTTTACGGATGTTGTTTTTGTTCTCTTCTTTGCACTTGTCTTGCTCCAACTCGTGTTCTAGTTTACAAATGTTTCTTTTTTTTCCTCTCCATAGCTCAAACTTTTGTTACCTTTAGTTACATTTCTTTTATTTGCCTCCACACGAGCGTGGGCAGTTGTGCAGCAGGGTATATCTCGCTCTCTAGGTCGATGTAAGATTTACGTAGGAGTATGTGCACCTTCTGTGAAATGCGTTTTGTCATTGGACATTCAATAAATATTTGCCAAAAGATTCTCCAGGCAGCCGGAATGGTCTATGGCATTGGCAACAGTAACAACATTGAAGCTTAAGGGGTTTAACAAGAGCAGAAGCAAAGGTAAGGGACAACATTTGTAGAAAAAAAAAAAAATAAACCGAAAGTGTCCTAATATCGAAGACTAAGTGGTTGAATAGATTTTACGTGCTTAGGGTTAGGCTAGAAGTTTTTTTTTTATATTGTATTATACTAAATTTTCAATACTTCTTGTTAGGGGGATTTATTCTCGAAATTGTTTGGTGTTTGCTTTTTCTTCCTAGAGCACTTTTTTTATATTTTCAAGGATTTTACTTTAGGATCTGGATGATATCAATTCAAGGGGAGAGCAATGAGTTTTTGATTACCTGTATTACTGGATTTTTAAGAATAAAACAAATTTTAATGATGCGTTTGTGTCACAACTTGGTTGATTAGGAGCAAATCGAGTAGCATGAGTAAATTATACCAATATTTTACTAAAATGAAAAGTTTTAAATATTTCAATATTATATTTTATGGAACAAAATGAATTTGTACCCAATGGAATTTCTTCGACTTGTGTTAACTTTGTAATCATTCAAATTTTACGGTTGCTGCTGATTTGGTATACGAAGGCTTACAGTAACTTTCCACTTTCTGCTATAGAGAGCATATGACAGTATTAGTTTATTATGAAAACATAACGAAAAGAAATGACAGGAAGCCCCCATTTGCTGACGACCCTAGAAATCGTTATAAAGACCATGTTTAAAGGATATGCACCTGGAATGTCCGAACTCGACAGGTATAAGGCTGACATCGCCACCATATAGGAAGTTCTATGAACGGGATAGGGATGTATATGATAAAGGAACTGTGGCATCTTTTACAGCTGCCATTTACAAAGACAAGTATTTAAATGTGAAATCATAGTCGGCAAGAGACTTCGAAATATAGGCACTCGGTTTAAACCTTTAAAATACCGAATAGCCACCACCTGCATCATGTACACAAAGACGATGGCGTACACAAAGCCAAGGATACTAAAGAGGCATTCTATGAGCGGCTGGAGGGCATGCCCGAACGCTGCCCTGGCTATAAAATGGTATTAAGAGTGTAATTTTGCTTAGATTGAAATATTAATTTAATATAAAATTGGATCACTTTTATACAAACGTTGCTCTTAGTAATGTTACCAATTATTCCAAAATTTTACTACAGGTTTTAATACAGTTAATACTTTTTGAGGGGGAATGGGATTGATGGATTTTCTTATTTGAGTCTGTCTGATCGAGAAGCTCTCTTTGGAGGTTTCCAAGCTGCACACAAGGTCCGAGAGATCATGTATTCCCCTTTCAGTGGTAGCAAATGTGAGAAGGCGTAATGTTAAGCTCCTAAATGGCATGCTACCACCGATGCGTCTTATAGATTAGGAGTTACTAAAGCTCAACTCAAACGTTCTCTTAGAATGTTTGTCAGCCTAATAATCCACTCTCCTTAATAGAAAAAAGCACTATTATGAAACCGCGAAGGACCCCCACAAATTTTTTAAGAACCATGATTAAGGATATGCATCTGTAATGTCCGAGCTTTATACAGAGATAGTGTCTCTATCCAACTTGTGTATGTCCTCGACAAATTAAAGGCTGACACCACTGCCATACAGGATATGAGATGAACGGGACAGGGATGCACACGACGAAAGAACTATGACATATTTTACACCTGGATTCGTAGCCGGCAAGATACTTCGATCCGATCCGAAAACCGATCTAGTCTCACGGTTTAACCCTGTGAGTGATATGCATATCCCATCCGGGAGAAATATTTTTACATTACACCTAGAGGAGATATATGACGGCTGCCATGCACATGACATCAAAAATGGTCTGGGAAATAGGAACAGGAAGGTTCAGCAGTCGAAAAATTCTGCCTACACAACAACACCTACGATAACCGGCTTAGGCTGGTTAGCTTTGCGTTGGAAAGAAACATGGTTGTGAGTGATACCAGATTCCTACATAAAGATA
The DNA here is from genome assembly GCA_964034835.1 of Muscina levida. Classification (NCBI taxonomy): domain Eukaryota; kingdom Metazoa; phylum Arthropoda; class Insecta; order Diptera; family Muscidae; genus Muscina; species Muscina levida. The sequence goes on from OZ035881.1 coordinate 28,471,378, forward strand.
TCCACAAGACAACCTGGATGTCTCCCGATCAAAATACAAAAAACCACATTGATCATGTGGTAATTGATGGTAGGCATGCATCTAGTGTCATGGACGTGCGTGTGATCCGTGTTGTAATATTGGCTCGGATCATTACCTTGTTGCAGCTAACCAGGCTGGGATATGAAAAACGGCATTCAGACGAATACTGGTACGATGAAGAATGTCGTATAACGTTTGAGGAACAGGATGCTGCTTATAGGCTGTTAGGGAACGACACAAGGAGACTGTAAAACAGGCGAGACAGCTATTTAAGCGAAAAAACGTCAGTTGAAAGAACGGGGACATAGAACGATACAGGGATAGAAGTGAGGCCCGAAAATTTTACCACCTCCTGTTCCAGATGATGGAAATCTGGTTACAGATACGCAGAGTGTGCTGCATATATGGAGAGAACACTTCCAGAAACTGCTGGTTCCAGAATGCAGCGCATGTGAGGGTATCACGCCAATTGTCGACGACGGCTTAGACGTCGAATACTGTTCGGGGTTGTCACACTAACGTTTTGTTAACGTGCTTTTTGTAATACCAACAACATTACTAATTCAACAAATACACAGTGAGAGCTTTTGAAAACGTAACCGTTCTATTTGTTAATACACAACGTCACTAACAAAACAAACAGTTTTTAAAACGCGAGCGTTCTACAAACTCCACGCCGTGTTTTTCTTCGACGCGCGTTTCAGTTCAAAACGCGCGATAAAAACACGCCAGTCTGGCCTGCCCCATTTGATTGTGTATACTAACACGAAACCTCTTGAAATCGCGGGTCAACAAAACGCCAGCCTTAGCTGGCCAACACCAAGTCAAGCCGAGGTAAGAAGATCAATATCGATGCTAAAAAAAAATAATGCAGCCGCTGCCACGGACTTCTGCCAGAGCTTTTCAAGTCCGGTAGCGAAGACATGATAACGAGCATGCACCAGCTTCTACATACGGTGTGACTTAACGAGTGCATGCCCGATGATTGGAATCTAAGTGTATTATGTCCTCTACTGAAATAAGGTGATCCAAGTGTGTGCTCAAACAACCGAGGGATCAGCCTTTTACCGATAGCATATAAGGTTCTGTCGAGTGTGCTCTGTGAAAGACTAAAGCCATTGTTATCCTACCGGATCGGGCCTTAGCTGTGTGGCTTTAGTCCTGCTAAATCGACAACAGACCAGATTTTCACAATTCGGCGAATCCTGGAAACGACACAAGAGAAACAGATCGATACGTACCATCTTTTCATGGACTATAAAGCTGCATCGACAGCACGATACGGCAGAAATTACTCGAAGCCATGGCTGAGTTTGGTATTCCAGCGAAGCTGATACGCCTTTGCGGAATGACGTTGACTGACCTTATGGAGCCTATCGTGTGACCCCTTCAACATAGTGATGGCAATGATATTGAGGAAAGCTGCAGTAAACACGAGAGCCACGATATTCAGCAAAAGCCACATGCTACTCGCGAACGCTGATGACGTATACATTATCGGTCGAAAACTGCGGGATGTGACTGCAGCTTTCTCAAATATACAGACGAATCAGCGAAAATGGGTCTTATGGTGAACGAGGACAAAACGAAGTTATTAGTTTCAACAAACAAAGAATCTAATTGTTTGGGAAACTGCGTGAAAGTTGACAAGTTTAATTTCGAGGTCGTAGATAATTGTATCTGACCAGGGTTCGCCATCAACAAAACAATTAATGTCAGCCTCGAAATCCGCAGGTGAATCCTGCTTGCTAATAAATGCTACTACAGGCTAAGCAAGCGATTTTAAAACAGAGCCCTCTCTAAACGAACAAAAATCCTTCTATATCAGACACTGGTGCTACCTGTATTGATGTATGGTTCAGAATCCTATGTTATGACCAAAAAAAAACTTTATTTCCCTTTACACTCATGAATGAGGTTTGGGAAGCTTCTCGTGTGGTTGTGAATTAACACACTTTCTCTTTTAGATTCACAGCAAATGACTCCTGCTTGTTTATCGACGAATGCGAATACCACTGTTTGTGAAGCTTTTAGTAGACATGCCGATAGACTCGACACTTATACTTCGAAGTTGCCGTCGACAACATCGAGGGGGGCCGGCAATGAAAGAATAATTTTTTTAGATGACTGGTGCCAGGATTTGGACCTGGGATCTCCCGCATAATAGTCGCGGGTTCTAATCATCATGCCACGGCCGGTTCGGTTGTGGCAGTATTCGAGAGAAAAATACTCCGTAAAATATATGTGCCCATCATCGTTAACGGAGAGTATCGGCATTCTATGAATCATGAGCTGTACACTGACATTGACGTGGTCAGACGGCTGCGTTGGTTATGTCATGTTGTACGCATGGACTAAAATGCTCCAGCTCGACAATGAACTCGATGGACGGCGCAGAAGAGGACGACTTAAACTCCGTTGGGAAGACCAGGTTACTGAGAACCTTACCGAACTTGGTGTGACTAACTGGAGAAGAAGCGCAGAAGATCGAGGCGCTTATAATATTTTTCTACGTGCGGTATATAATCCAATGGGATTGCAAAGAAGTGCCAGCCAAGTTAGTAAGTAAGTTAGGAGGATTATGTACTCTCTTCTGTCGGGGTTATGACATAATTCTCCAAAAAAAAATTCTAAAGATACAAAATTAAATAATTGAAGCTCAGCCGCGAATAACGTCCCAAATGCCATTTTTTGCAATACCTGCAGATTACGGTTAATGTAATCCTCACGCATCGCCCAAACTTCAAATCAGTCGAATTCCACAACAGTTAAGGCGTTGGAAATACTTATTTTTACAATGATTTCCTGTGCAAGAGCTTATTTAGGTGTGTTATGCTGGCATTTTGTGTGCTTCGAAGATGCTATATTCGCACATTGGGTAAAGTTCTCATTCGTTTTGAGATGCTTCCTGCCCTTAAGGTTTGTGATGATAGAGGAGAATGCACAGCAAAGGGCGCTGACAAGACATTCTGGTTTATATTGAAATTACGTAATACGCCTAACTTGGTGTCAGATAACACATTTCACAACTCTTGTAAAAAAAACCTATTGGCAATAACAAATAATTGTCTATAGAAACGATCTTAAACTGAACTACGACAATATCATAATTATAATAATAATTCACTACAGATCAACAAAAAACAAATTAAGAGCATTGATCAATACATTTATAAATATATTAAACACATTTGATATCAACATTTAACATTTCTTTTTCGCAACCTTGGCACTTTTCAATAGCAATTTGGTGCTTCTAATATTGCAATTTCTAAAACAAAACCCCTAAAACATTTATCATATTCTGCATTTTGTTTCCATATAACAAATCGTTGCTTCACACGCCAATAGCAGTTGGCCTCCGCTTTCTTACTCTCTATCTCCTTTTCTCACTCGCATTAAACTAATTTCGTTTGTTCTTACAAAAACACTTTGCGAACCAAAAAAAAAAACGCTTAAATGAAATGAAACTCAATTTACAGCAATGCAGGAAACTAAATACGATTTCAACACTTTCCAACAAGCGGACATTAAGACGAAGACACGACCAAAAAAAAACATACACACACACACACTCACACACAGAACCCCATATGAAGCAGAGAAAAAGAAAAATGTAACACGAATTGAAGCGGAAATCCTTATTGATCTATAACTAAGTTTAATACAGCACAAGTGTTTAAGCAGCAAAGCTACTGCTGTTCTTTCTCACTGCCACAGAGCATCTAACACGTAACACTCTGTTGGCCAAAAATTCCTACAGTTTTTCATTTATTTGCACTGAAAGGTTAAAAGATGACGCAAAGCGAAAGAACATGAAGAAAAATAGCTTCTTAACGCCGGCCAAAAGGACATTGTAAAAATAACAAATTAAATGTCATTTTCGATAAGTATGTCGTTGTCGTCGTCGTCGCCGCCGGTATGTGTTACCACATACCACACTGCGCCAGCCAAACATGCGAGTGAAATGCCGTTAGTTTGCCATATAAATTGGTATTATACCCGACGAGAAGTTTAATATAAAGGCTATATAGCTAACACAACACTTGGGGGCAAATACTTATGGGTTAGTAATGTTAAATTGTTATAACACTTGAAATTGAAATACTTCAATGTAATACATTTTCTTGCTTTTGAATTGGCTGCAACATTTTATTTTATGATTAGTATTGTCTGTGGCAGTGAAAAAAAACGGACATTCAGAAAGTGAAAAGAGACCAAAGAGATAGGAAGTGTAATTTGATATGGGAGTATGTAGTATAAAAAATTGGCGTTGAATACAATTTAAAATGTGTTATATATGGATTGAATTTTGACAATGTTTCTTTTATTTCCAGTACTGCTAAATTATGAATTAAATATAAATTCAGTTATTATGCATATAAGCACACATATAGGAAAAACCAATTACCATAAACCAAATTACCAATAAGCGATTTACTATACGACTGGAAACCTCACACATAACTACCTGTCATGAAATAAGGATTAAGTACCGATATTGCATGAATTGGTCCGTCAAAATATGAAAAAATTAAAAATGGAGTTAATTAAGTGTTTATTAATACAACGACAAATATAATAATTTCAATTTTTTATGGGTTTACCGAAAGGAGCTTTAACAGTACCAAGTGAGAACTAAGGATAAAGTTGAAGTCTGCAGAGATTTTTTACAAAAGTAAATACTTTTAATGTCCTGAAGGTCCTTTTAGAAATTATTGCGACTTTGTTAATTATAGGGAAAATGATAATTTGTATGGGTGGCATCGGTAGCTGCAAACTAACATGACCCCTAATCGTAAGTGAACGTTCAGAAATCTTTAAATTGTACGAAATTTGACTTGATTCAGTGTTCAAGGTAACTAAACTAAATTCAAATATCTTGTCGTTGTCCGTTTGATCACTTTGTATAGGAGGCACTAGAAGGGGTCGATTAATATAGCCCAATGTGTAGGGGTCAGGTTTTCATAAGCGTTTATCTTGCCCAAAATTAGAATCAATTCTGTATACGTACAAAAAGGATATGTAAGTAAATTTTAATAGTAGAATTCGGTCATTTGTATGGGAGGTACTAGAGGGGGTGTGGCAACTCTTTTTGTTTCCTTTAACTGAACAATTTTAAATTCCCTGTAAGGGGATAAGCAATTTTCCGATTTAAGTCTTCTCATCGTTAATCACCTGCGAATCTCCCTACTGAAGGTCCTAAAGCAGTTCACAACATCCGATAGATCTCGTGTTCCCCGGGCTATGTCTCCGAACATCTGTTCAGTGGTAGCAAATGTTGGAAGGCGTTATGTTGAGAAACCTAAATGGCAGCTACCAAAGATGTGACTTAGGGAGTAGGTAACAGAAGTTACTGAAGCTCAGTACATAGAATCTCTTAGTGGCTTTGGCAGCTCCTAGAAACTAGGATCGGGAGCCTTAATAACACAAAAACTAACATTGAAGTCGGAATCAAATCTGTCTAATAGGGAAAATGTAGCCCTTAAATAACCATGAAGGCATCAACTTTTTTTCGACCCTATCTAATGTACACGAAGAAAAAACTGTGACATATTTTACAGCTTCCATTCAAAAATACACGAATATCTATATGGATTCATTGCCGCCCATCAAGTTTATTGACGAAAACCTTTCGTGCTGTAACATTTTCATTTATTCGTACTATGCGTCCAATCCAGCGCATTCGGTCTATTTCAACGCGCTTGACTATGTCGATATCGTTGTACAGCTCATACAGCTCGTGATTCATTTGACGACAAAACTCGCCGTTAACGATGATGGATCCAAATATTTTCCGAAGTATTTTTCTCTCGAAGATTCCCAGAATAGACTGATCCGCTTGTGTCGTTATCCAGAATTTTGCGGTGGAGAGCAAGACAGGTAGGATCAGAGTCTGGTAGAGTTGGATTTTTGTGCTTCGAGAGAGCGCTTTGTCATTAAATCGCTTACTTAAGGCATAGGAGCAGCGGTTTGCTATCAATACCCGTGTTTAGATTTCCAGGCTGACATTATTATTTTTGTATATGGCGAAACCAAGGTTGACAAAATCATCTACCACTCCAAAGTTATGGTTGTCAAAGTTAACGCAGCGTCCCAGACGAGCGGACTCTTAGTTCGTTGAAACAAATAACTTGGTTTTGTCCTCATTTATCACCAGACCCACTTCCGCCGACTGATTTTCAATGCTAGAAAAAGCCGCAGTAACATCCCGCAATCCACGGCCAATAATATCTATATTATTGGCATACGCGAGCAGCATGTGACATCTGCTGAAGTTGTTACCATTCCTGTTGTCTGCAGCCTTGCGCATGATCATCTTCATTACGATGTATAAATGATCGCAAGACAGACTATTGCCTTGCTACAGCCTCGGTTGGTAGAAAATGGCTCTGTCAGATTTTCACTGAAGACTTCGTTTCAGGCAGTGTCATCCCTCAAAGTCGTTTTATCTTCGCGGGGATACCAAACTTAGCCATAACATCTAACAATTTCTGCCGTATCAGAGTGCCGGATGCAGCATTGCAGTCGATGAACAGATGGTAGGTATCGCAAGACAGACTATCGCCTTGCTACAGCCTCGGTTGGTAGAAAATGGCTCTGTCCGAATTGCACTAAAGACTTCGTTTCAGACAGTGTGTAGACTCCATTCTTCAAGGTCGTTTAATCTTCGCTGGGATACCAAACTCAGTCATAGCATCCAACAATTTCTGTCGTATCGGACTGTCGAATGCAGCTTTGTAGTCGATGAACAAATGGTACGTGTCGATCTGCATTTCTTGGGTCTTCTTTAGGATTTGTCGTAGTGTGAATATCTGGTCAGTCGTGGATTTACCAGGTCTGAAACCACACTGATAAGGTCCAATCAGGTTGACCAGAATGGACTTTAGTCTTTCACATAACACAATAGACAGGACCTTGTATGCGATGTGTAAAAGGCTAATTACGCGATAGTTGGTACATACACTTAGATCGCCTTTCTTAAGCACAGGACATAGAAAACTCAGATTACAATCATCGGGCATGCTTACCTTGAGCCAAATCGTGTTTATGAGCTGGTGCATGCATGTTTCCAGCTCATCGCCGGCGGCTTTAAAAAGCTCTGCCGGTATTTCATCGGCTCCCACAGCTTTATCATTTATAAGCCGAGCAATTGCCGTGCTGACCTCGTTTTGGCTCGGTGGTGGACAGTCTACTCCATCGTCGATGATTCGTGCGATTTCGTCTGAGTGTCCGTGACCACATTTCCGTCTCTGTCCTTACAGGTGGGATCCCTGTTCCAAAACCTTTGCTTATAACCTTTTGGTAGAACTTTCGGGCTTCACCTCTATCTCTGCGGTTTTTGATATCCTGGCTCTCTTTTTTCTTCCACAGATGCTTTTTTCGCCTGAACAGGCGTTTCATCTCCCTTTTCTTCTCATTGTATCGCTCCGGCACCGCATGCGTCGCCATTGGCTACAGTTTTGCTTTGTATGCAGCATGCATTTGCTCAGACACTACGCGACATTCATCATCGTACTAGGGCTTGTCTGAGCGTGGTTTTTCATAACCCAGTAAGGTCGATGCAAAGACTACGATGGCTGGGTCATGTTGCCAGGATGGATGTAAATGCTCCAGCGAGAAAGGTGTTTGAAGGCGAACCTGAAGGACGGCGCAGAGCAGGGAGACCCAAACTCCGTTGGAAGGACCAAGTGGTAGGCGACGTGCCACCATCTGGTAGGACTAACTGGAGAACACACGCACAAGACCGAAGCGTGTGGAATTCTTTAGTACTTCAGGCCTCAAACTTATGAACCATGTTTGTAAGTTGTAATTGGCCACCTAAGTAAGTAAGTAAGTAAGGTCGATACGGCAGTTGTCATAGAATTCGCAATATGCTGCTACTGGGTGTCGGGAACATCAGAACTAGGTGGGTTTGTTTGAAGTAAACGTGAGAGAGTTGTGTGGAGTATGCATTGGCTATCTCGGTCGTATGCAGCTTTGTGATGTCTACTTTTCCTTGCGTTTGGTTACGAGCGTTTTTAGCACTACTTAATCGTGTGCGTACCTTGGCTGCACTAGGTGGTGATCCAAGTCAATATTTACACCGCGAATTACATGCACGTCCATAACGCTTGAGACATGCCTCTCATTAATTACCACGTGATCAATCTGACGGTCAATATGGTCTACATTTATTCTTGAGTAAGGTTTTCATAACAGTTTATCTTGTGAAAATAGGGTGTAAATGTATATGGGTGAATGCGGTAATTTATATCGGAGGTACCCCTTTTCTTGACATTTTCCATTGAATTTTTTAATTGTCAACAAATTTCAAAGTTTCCATTTCAGATTTTAGTCGACACCTAACAACATAGTGGCCCCAGTAGTAGTTTCAAATAATAGAGTATTTCTGCAAGTTCGCCTAAGAATCGATATCGCTAAGATATATTGTTGTCAAAAGTCATATGTGTTTTTGCATAAAATGAGTCAACATTGTCTTGAATCTTTAACACATGCGGCAGAATTTAACAACAATCTCGTGCTGGCTTAATTTTAATTATATGGATAATTTCTTTAAATTAACATACCTTCAAACATTTGACGGGTTCACTAAACCTAATTTAATTACTGGCAAATCGATGCAATCTTCGTATATCGATGTTTGAAATTGTGAATGATAGTACAGTGACTCAGAAGTGGCGCTCGTAAAATCACAAGGTAAACAGCAGCTTTTAGCTATTAAATATTGAACAGAATATAAATCTTCGCACTAAGACAGTGACGAGATTTAGGGTGATGTTGATGGCGATGATGGATTTAACTTAAATAACATGAAAATGTTGATGACAGCAGCGAAGTTTGTGCATATCAATAGATTAATGTTCTGGAGTGAAGAAAGATCGTTTTATCTATGAGAAATTCAGAGAACTCATTTCCCCAGCTCATAAAATCGCACTATTTTTACGATGTTGACCATAAATTTTGTAAAGAAATCTTTGGTACTCTTGTGTAAACAATACTTTCTCATTACTTGAATAAAGAAGTGGCCATGATATAAAAGTCTTTGGATAGCAAACATTTTGCATTAGTTTCCGAAGAATCCATTGGAAAGCAACATGGTAGCGCTGAAACTTTGTATCGTATCTTTGCTAGCATTTGGCATAGGAGTTGGCTGTCAAGCAGTGGAACAACCTGAGGCTCGTCTAAACAATGGACAGGGTAAGTTTTTGGGAAGAAAAAATAAAAATTGAAACATTTCTATTAAATTCTTGGCAGACAGCAGGGATTGGGAAAGAAACTATATAGGAACAAAGTGACGATAGTGTTTGTTATCACTGTCTTCCTTGTTTAGACACAATGTGTTCTTAACAAACCTATGATTGAATTTGCTTAACAATTAGATACAAAGTTCTACAAGCCAAACTATTTGTTATCCATAAAACTATATTTACTTTTGGTGAAACCTTTTTTGTCATTCCAATTATTTATTGATCTCAAAAATAATAATCTTATTTCTATTACGTCTTTTCCAGCTTCCAGAGCTTCACAACAACCTGGCAAAAAATCTTGGTTTTTAGGCCCAGAAAAGGTTAATAGACGTAAATCAACTAACGTCCATATAGAAAATATCTATGTACCTCAGAACATACAACATGGCGACAATTTTGGTCCCGAATATGCCGTCTACCCGGCATATACTTACAATAAAAATCCCCAATATTATACGTTAGATGAGGATAGCGAAATCCCTACGGATCCTTCAAAATTGGGAATACAGCCCACCGTCAACGCACAACAGGTTTATGCTCAACTGAAACCAGAACAAAATAATGAATATGTCACGATTCAATATCCCAATTTATTTCCACAAAATAACCAAAAACCTCAATTGGCAACCATGGATGGCAAATACTATTTGATAGTAAATACTGCAAGCGTAAAGGGATCACAAAGACCAGCTGTGTCCTATGTAGCTGAAGCTGATGACAATGAAAATGAAGACTCTGATATGCCAGCAGTAGAAAGCGAAGTACTCTACACACCTATTAAAAGGAAATCTAAACCTCTACAATTACAGACCACATCCATGCAACATAAAGCTCCTCAAAAGTTAAAAGACAATCTGGGGTTATCCCTAGCGAAATATCTTCTAGGACATCCACTGTCCTCGGCAGGCGATATGGAGAGTACAAAAGTTCAACAAAAGATTAAGAATACCAAAGTTCATAAAGAGCAGCAGGAAACTGAGGAGGAGGATAACGATCGTGTGGAAGATGATGATGATACGGAAGTAGTAGAAGTTGAAGATGATGACGCTGAGTATACAACACAGGGCGCCTCAGGATGGGACACAAAAGATATTAAATTGCCACTGGACTTTATACTAGGACTTAACCGCCCCGTTAAGAAGGTAGACGATCGTGTAGCTTTGGTTTACTTGAGACGTACTAAGCAAGGCAGGAAGATGTGGCAGAGTGTTTAAGCGAAGTGATTGTAAATGACTATGAGCTAACAATGGATGTTTTAAAAGTTTCTAAGATTTAATAAAGAACTTGAATAAAAATATTATTAAATAAATACAAAAACAAAAAACATAGCTTCTTTTAACAACAAAAAACCGTACTGCAAGTCTGGTTCCGGTACAAAAACACAAAAAAAAACTAAATATTGCGTAATCTGTCGGACGAACTTCAAACTACACAGAAACACTACTCACGGCCCATAGAGCATGCATATACAATTTGGTCAAAATCGGTCCAGTAGTTTTTGAGTTTAGCGATCACGAACATACACGTAATTTTTATATATATTTAGAGATACTGATTTCTACGCCTCCAAGTAGAAATACTTCCTTTTTGGGATCTATCTTGAGTCATCAGTTTTATTTCGGACTAAGTCATTCAAGTCTCTTTGATTTCGGTTTCAATAACCTTCTTTATGTATTGGCTGCCATCAGTTTTATTTCAGACTAAGTCATTGCAGTTTCTTTGATTTGGATTCTAATAACCTTCTTCATGTATTGGCTGGTAATCCTTATCTTCTGCTGCCTTGAGGGTTCCAATTAATTGACATATTCGATATATCGTTCTGAAGTCGTCTCATAACATGGCCAATCAAGCTTGTAACGTGGTTTTCTCGTCGGCTGAGGTCCAATCGTCGCCAGTCCAGTCGTCGCCAAGGTCGCCATAAGGACCCACAAAACTTTACGGCATAAGAACTCAGTAGATTTTCCCTGACTAGGGCAAAATAACAGTATTGTTTATTGATGGTGTAATTCAAACTTATAATCTACTGGATAAAGTATTTAGATCTGAAAATAATTCAGATTCGGATTCAGTGATAGCGTTGTTGTCTTGTCCGGTAATTTGTACCCATCCCGATTTAAGATGATCGATAACTCTTAGTATACGCTCGACGAGTATTGATGTGACCTATGACTGTAATGAAAGGTTTTGGGACTCGAGTTGAATTAAGATAGTCGGGAACTATACGCATCGGTCGATTTGAGGTGATCGGGAACTCTATAATATACTTCAAAAACTGTAAAGGACAGGTAGGTCAGGATCGTTACGGTTTTCAGGAACATGGTAATTCGGGTACTTTCGATAATTCAGGCTCGTACCAGTAATTCGGCAGTGTACTGATGTTCGGATTCGTCCGTGGTTACGATAATATCAGCAGTATGTGGTCAGCTTGGTGATTCGGGTTTTGTCAGGCTTTCAGTGATTTAGTCAGCTTGGTGATTCGGGTTTTGTCAGGCTTTCAGGTTAATGTCACCAAGTGATGATTGATGACTCGGTTTTGTCGGTAGTTCGGCTTAATGTCAACAATTCAAAAGGGTATTGGTGATTTGGGTTTTGTTAATGATTTGTGTTTATATCAGCAATACTGCGTCATCTTGATGATTTGGGTCTATCGGTGGTTTAAATCAGCAATTCGGGAATATATTGTTTATTCAGAGTTGTTGGTAATTCATTCTTGAATTCGCAACTCTGGATCGTGGGGGTGACTTGCGTTTTATAGCAAATCGACTTCTGCAGCTCGTGGTAGTATCGATGATTCGGTTTTTGTAGCAAATCAGATTTGCTCTTCAGCAAATCGACTTTTTATACCATCACCCTTAGGGATGAGGGTATATATCATTTGATACGACCCAAAAGTGTAACACATAGAATGAGTGACTTTAGACCCTAGGTTTCTTTGAACCAAATTCGATTCAAGACTTTTTAAGTCGTTTGAGCCATGTCCGTCTGTCTGTCTGTCTGTCTGTCTGGTGGCTGTCCGGCTGGTTCGCACGATAACTTTCGAAAGACGCAACCAAATGTTTTGAAATTTTGCACGAGTTATTATTTTCTCAAAACTACTTACGGTATTGCAAATGGGCTACATGGCCCCGCCCCTTCTGGTACCTCCCATACAAATACATCATTCCGCCCCCTTTAGAAATCGAGTAATAATATCAATACACCCTACGGGATCGTCCCCAAATTCTGTATTTAGTAAAGCTATAACAGGATACAGTTTTGGAAGAAATTTTGAAAGCCTAGCCACGCCCCTTCTGGTACCTCCCATACAATTCTACCTTTCCGCCCACTAAAGAGATGGAGAAATAATATCAATAAATTAAACGTGATCGTACCCAAATTCTATTTTTAGTAAAGCTATAACAGGATAAAGTTTTGGAGAATAAAATTGGAAGTCTATTCACGCCCCATCTGGTACCTCCCATACACATCTGTTACCGCCCACTTTGAAAATCGATTAATATTATTAAAAGACCTAACGCGATCGTGCCCAAATTCTGTATTTGGTAAAGTTTAAGCAGGATAAAGTTTTGGAGAACAAATCTGGAAGTCTAGACACGCCCCTTCTGGTACCTCCCATACAAATGTACAACTCCGCCCACTTAAGAAATAGGGTAATAATATCAATACACTCGACACGATCGTGCCCAAATTCTGTATTTTGTTATGTTATAACAGGACAAAGTTTTGGAGAAAAAATTGGAAGTCTAGCGACGCTCCTTATGGTACCTCCCATACAAATGTACCTTTCCGCCCACTTTAGGGATGTACTAATAATATCAGTACACCCAAGGCAATCGTGCCCAAATTCTGTAATTAGTAAAGCTATAACAGGATAAAGTAATGGAGAATAAATCTGGAAGCCTAACCACACCCCTTCTCGTACCACCCATACAAATGTACCACTCCGCCCACTTTAGAAATCGAGTAATAATATCAATATAATAGAAAATTATTTATTTTACTGATGGTAAGGGTAAATGTAAGTTGGGTTGCCCGATTGAAACTTTCTAACTGGTTTTAATTACAAATCGGTTAATTTCAATAACTCAAGACTTAAACAATATCTTATATTGGGTGATGGTATTTATTTCTGTACTGGTTCAACTCGTGGTTGTATTGATGATTCGGCTTTCGTCGTTAATCAGTTTGGTATCTGCAACACAGGATAGTGTTGATAACTCGTGTTCTTCAGCAACTTGACTTTGGCAACTCGTGGTTGTATCGATTCCGAATTCGCGACTGAACTAGTAAACATAACCGACGGAGTATCAAGATGCTACGGTGCTAATTTATAATACAGTGCTACAGGAACGAAGAATATCTTCGTGTACCAGAAAGAATCTGTTTAACCGACGAGTCGGTATAACCAACCGAAGTTGGATTCAACAGACGTAAGTCCGATTGAACAGACTGTAGTCCGTTTCAATAGACCGAAGTCCGATTCAACAGACAGTAGTCCGAATTAACAGACCGAAGTCCGATTCAAGAAATTTAAGTCCGATTTAAGAGACCGAAGTTCGATTCAACAGACTGAAGTCCGATTTCACAATCCGAAGACTGATTCAACAGACCGAAGTCCGATTCAACAGACCGAAGTGCGATTTAACAGACCGAAGTCCGATTCAACAGACCTAAGTTCGATTTAACAGACCGAAGTCCGATTCAACAGACCGAAGTTCGATTCAATAGACCGAAATCCGATTTAACAGACCGAAGTACGATTAGACAGACCGAAGTCCGATTAGACAGACAGAAGTCCGATTCAACAGACCGAAGTCCGATTCAACAAACCGAAGTCCGATTTAACAGACCGTAGTCCGATTCAACAGACCTAAGTTCGATTTAACAGACCGAAGTCCGATTCAACAGACCGAAGTTCGATTCAATAGACCGAAATCCGATTTAACAGACCGAAGTCCGATTAGACAGACCGAAGTCCGATTCAACAGACCTAAGCCCGATTTGACAGACCGAAGTCCGATTCAACAGACCGTAGTCGAGATAATCCAATGGAATTCGGGTTCAACCAACAAAAGTTGGTTCAACAGACCGAAGTCCGATTAAACAAAAGAATATCTCTTTCGATAAATTATTGCCCTGAGAAGGGCAGGGAAGATCGGGTAGAGAGCAACTTAGCAATAAACTTTGCTGCGGAAGCAACGGACGAATTAACCAACAACCATGCTCGATCATTTAAGTAAGTGGAATTCTCGATTGATTGAGAATTATATCGCATCACACTGCATCGATTAACACTTTCCGTGTGATGTCGTTTCTTGAATGTGTTTGGTTGGATGGTGGTCGTCGCGCTCATACGCCGTTCGTGGCGATTGCTGAGAGTTGGATCGGCTATGGGCAATGCGGTGTCTGGCCTGGTGTCTAGCCGGGCTTCAGTGAATGAATATCATCGACTATATCGGTTTCGTCTGTCAGTTATAAATCCATGGGAAGAGCATAGGCATAGTCAGACAGTTGTAGGTTGCGGAATTGACAGAATTCCGACTCCGGATCTTTTAGAGTATATGTGGTTCTACGGGCATTCCCTGAAATCTGTTTACTTATACATCTGTGCAGAAGGATGTAAGTCTTCATTGTCTGTGTATTCGGTTGGAGCATAACATTGGATGTACGTAATATTACGTGCCCAAGTGTGAAGTGAATGCACTCGATCCTATCTAAATAGGGCTGACATGTAATAAGAGCCTTCATAGCTTCTTTGGTAAAAAATAAGCCTACCCCGTTAGATCTAGGGAGTCCACTTGATTTGCCCGAGTACAATAATGTGATGTTTTTGACTATTGTTATGATGACCTGGCCACCTTGTTTCGCATAAACCAAGAAAGAGAAGATTGTATTTCTTGAACTCCTTGCATAATTGGGCTAATCTTGGTGGTTCTAAAAGTGTTCTAATATTCCATGTTCCGAATTGTGTCTTTGAGGTAAAACGTTTCTTTTTTCAGACTTACACAACTAGGACCTACAGTTTAACGACTAAATCTAACGTCAGCTGTTTTACTAGACATGCCGATTGACTCGACTGCTAAGATGTTGCAATCGACAACATCGACTTATCTTACCAGAATCTTATATCTAATTAAAGCACTCAAAATCCTCAAAAAAAAAACAAAAAACTAATTTCCCTTTGCACCCCATGAATGAGATATGGGATAGCTTCTCGCGTTGTTGTGATTTACCACGCTTTCTATTTTTAGATTCACAACTAACGGCACCTACTTGTTTATCGACGAATGCGAACGTCACTGTTTGAGAAGCTCTTACTAGACTTGACGATTGAATCGACGCTTAATACTGCGAAGTTGCTGTCAACATCATTCGAGGGGAGCCGACAATGAAAGAAAATTTTATTTCTTTTTTTTTTAAGATGACTGGAGCCAGGTTGGGCCAGGCCACGGCCGGTCCCACTCAAAATCCTCAAGTTCGAATAAATTCCGTTTTTGTGCAGCCTATAAGTTCTGCTACTTGCTAATATGGTGAAATCGACTAAGTTTTGGAACACTTTAAACTACGGCAGAAGAAACTATTATAAATCAGTCTGCATAAGGTACAAAAAAAAATCCAAAAATCTTATTTAAAATCTCCATTACATTTAATGCGAAATCCTCCCGATTTCACTTCAATTTCTTAAAGAAATTCAAACGTATAACTATTCATCCTACCCTGGTGGCAAAATTTGGCTCTTAGTCACACCTGCTGTTGCTGCAGTCTGTCTGCCTATACACCTTTCTCATTCTTCCTATTTACGCAAAATATTATGCTGTACTTATATACATGCAGCTTATATATTTCTTAACTTAAATACTTTTGATGTGTTTAATATTTTATTCTCATTTTACAGTCTGCAGGATTTGCCCGTCCACTTTGTGAAAGCAAAAGCAGCAAACACATACAAAATTGCAGTATTTTTAATGTAAGTTGAGAATGGTATAACTAAACGTATTACTCCTCTCTGTACGGAGTACGCAGCAGTATATGCATGCAACATGATTGTATTGTACGACTTGTACATTGCAAATGTTGCATTAGTCTTCAGCGTCTGTAAGAGAATAAATGATAAGGAGCCCTTAACAGAAAAAGGAAAAATCTTTAAGGATCGTCGCAATGGGAATAATTTTGTAGTCTGTTTTAAAGATTTAAGAATTTAAGCTATTTGCAGAAGCCATTTTCAAGTTGTTACGTACTTAAGGGCTAGCAAGGAAAATATTAGTTAACTTTAATATTCCCAAAACGCATGCAGAATAAGCCGGTTAGCAGACACAAAACAATAAATGATACCAAATGGATTTAAAGTGCGGTATTCAATTATATTGTTAAAGTATTTACCTTAAATCTTCTTTAATTTTGAAAGCAAAGCCTTAGTTAGCAGTAGGTAGATGTCAATAAGATGAATGTTTGGTATACTGCAGCTTACCTGTAATAAGAGAGAGAGAGGGAAAAATGTACACTGTTAATGAGAACTATATATTGTAGTTTTAATGCACACAGTTTACTGGGTATATTTTGCGTATAATGCTGGAATATTGGTTGACAAAAATTTGGAAAAATTTAATCACGATTTGGAGTTTCATACAATGACACCATGGCCACGAACAGATATATAAGACTTCTAACGACAAATTTTCATGATGATGACTGATGAGTTAAACTGTAGAGCCGATTGTCAGAATTTGCTGACTTTTGACAAAACATGTAAACTATATATGAAAGTCTCGAAACGGTTACTTTAAATACTTTTACAATTGTTCACACATTTATTTGCATTGGCCAAATTTTTATACCCTCACCCTACGGGTAGGAGGGTATATATCATACCCAAAAGTGTAACACATAGAAGGAAACACTTTAGACGATTTGTTTCGTTAAATAAAATTGCGATGTCAAGAGTTAGAAAAATCTCACTTTTATTATGCTACAGAAATTCGATGCACATTTTCAGCTGAATTGTGAAAATTCATAACATATAATATCTAACTTTTGATATCACAGTTTTCCAAAAGTCTAAATAATTACATGGGGACGGACCGGAGCACGAAGGCTACAACACTCGACTGTTACCAGGGTTCGAGCCCTGGCTCTGTCCGAAAGTCATTTCAGCTTCGTTATAGTTTCTGTCGTATTGGACAGTTAAATGCAGCTTTGTAATCGATAACCAAATGGTAGATGTCGATCTACATTTCTTGGATCTTCTCCACGATTTCTCGTACTGTGAATATTTGGTCGGTGGTGGATATAGTTGGACTTGGAATCCAACTATATTCGCTGGGATGGGCTTTAGTCTTTCACAGAATATTGTATGCGATAGGTAAAACGCTGATCCCACGTAAGTATATAGGCACACTTGTATCGCTTTTCATAAACATAGGACATATGACACTCAGATTTCAATCATCGTGATCCACACGAGACAAACAAATTTTACACCTATCAGTCTGTCATCGTTTCTTCTAAACATAGGGAAACATATTTCGGAAGCTGCTGTCGGACAGGCAGAATGCTCACTGCAAGGTCAAGCCACCGAGACCGCGCTGCATGTCCTACTTATTTTACTTACTTATTACGAACGTGTTTCATAAATAAGATGCCTGAAGTATTAAAGAATTACACACGCTTCGATCTTCTGCGTGCGTTATTCAGTTAGTCCTACCAGATGGTGGCACGTCGCCAGCCGCTTGGTCCTTCCAACGAAGTCTGGGTCTCCCTGCTCTGTGTCGTCCTTCCGGCTCTTCTTCAAACACCTTTCTCGCTAAAGCATTTACATCCATTCTGGCAACATGTCCCAGCCATCGAAGTCTTTGGATTCTGACTCTTTAAGCTACGTCAATGTAGGTGTAAAGCTCAAACAGCTCATGGGGGATGCGATGGCGAAATTCGCCCTCGACACTGAGAGGTCCATATATTTTTCGAAGTACGTTTCTCTCGAATACTCCCAGTTGTCGTAAGCACCCTGCATACATGAGAACGGCTAAAATTAACACCTGGTATAGCTGGTGTTACTAAAGTGCTGCCGAAGTCCGTAAAAAAATCTATTGGCTGGCACTATTCTCCGCTTGATTTTCTGGCTGGCATTATTTTTCTTGTTGAGGGAAGATCTGATGTAGGTAAACTCATCTACTACCTCAAAACTATAATTTTCAGCGTTGATGCATCCCCATCGAGAAGACTCTTTGTTGCTAGAAAACTTATTTTTGATTTGTCCTCGTTGACCGCTAAACCCATTTTTGATGACATCTGCAAAGTCGATTTAGTTTTAAAGGAATACCAAATTCAGACATTGCCTCATATAGTCTATTCCTTATCGCAGAGTCGAGGTCAGCTTTGTATTCGACAAAGAATTGGTAGGTGTTGATCTGCTTTTCATGAGTTTTTTCTCCAGGATTTGTCGTAAAGTAAATATTTGATCCGTTGTAGATTTGCCAGGTTTAAAGCCGGACTGATAAGGTACACTTAAGTTTATTACAATTGGCTTTAGACGTTCGTACAATATGCTGAAAAGGACCTTGTACACAATTGGTAATAGGATTATTCCACGGTAGTTCTTACACTCACTACAATCTCCTTTATTGTATATAGGACATAACAGACTGAGACTCCATGCTCCTAATCAGCGGGGTCGGGAGCCGGGTCTTCTGGAGTGGTGTCCGTATCCAGCGGATTTCTGAAATGTTTTCTTCATATCTTTAGAACATTATCCGGGTCCGTCACTAGCTGGCCATCGCTGTCCTTGCAGGAGGGCAACACTGTTCCACGCAATCTCGCCCTAACTCTCTGGTAGAATTTTAGAGCTTCCCCTCTACTTCGGAGTAACTCAGTGAACTCATCCTGTCTCTTCTTTAGCTCCTTCTTTTTCCGTCTAAAAAGACGACTTGCCTCTCGTCTTTCTCCCTGTACCATTCACGAACAGCTCGCGTTGCCATTGTATGAAGTTTCGTCTTTCTCGTCGTACTGCGACATTGATCATCGTACCAGGCATGTTCTTGAGACGGTTTTGAGTACACAAGTACGCTTCTTGCTTCTAATATTATCAGGGGTTGGAGCATACCGTAGCAGTTGAGTAAGGTGGTTGGAGTAGGCGTCCGCTACCTCTGTGGTCCGCAGTTTACCGATGTCGAGCTTTCGTTGTGCCTAATTACTTACTTGCCATGCTTAGCCTTGTGCGTACCTTAACTTCGGTAAGGTAGTGATTGGAGTCAATGTTCGCACCCATGATCACTCGTACGTCCAGAACACTCGATGCGTGCCTGCCGTCGACTACCACGTGATCTATCTGATTCCTCGTGAATTGATCTGGAGATAACCAAATTGCTTTATGAATATTTTTAATAGTCAAATCTAGTGCCGCTAACTAACATATTTCTTGCCGCAGAGAAATCAATCAGTCTGATGCCATTGTTCGACGTTTCGGTGTGCAGACTTAATTTTGGGCTCAATCACGGTCTCCCTGCCTATTTTAGCATTAAAATCGCCTAGTACATTTTCTAGGCTCTCGTAGAACTCGGCTTTGTCTTCATCGCTTTTCTTTTTTGTCAGAGCACGGGCACATATAAGATTTATGTGGAAAAACTTAGTTTTGACTCTTATAGTGGGTATACGTTCACCGCTGCAAAGCGGTTATGTCAGCCTTGTAATCTTCGAGGACTTCTGCCAGTTGGATGGTGTTACCTATACAAATTCCAGGTGCTGGTGCAAATACCTTGTCGTAATATTGAATAATAAGTTGAATTTTTAATTCAATATCCTACACATGGCAAAAAAGGTCATAGTGGCATTATATGTGTGCAAGAGAGCAGTAGGATGACAGTTGGGCGTAAAGCGTCGCATTGTTTACTGGTTGTATACTACGTTAGTAAAATCGCTAACGTTATATGTAGTTATCGTCTGGTGTAAGGCTCTTCAGAAGTTCACATACTATAGTAAACTAGACAAGATCCAACGAATGTTTTGTCTGGGTATTAAAAGTGCGATACTACCACAACATCCGATGCTCTAAATGTAATCTTGCATTGTCTACCCCTGGATATAATACGTATGCAGACTGCCACATCTACGTTAGACTAAGAGAGATGTCGCATGTTCGAACAATGGTTATGGTCACAGTGTAATCATTAACAGAATGTCTGTTAACTAAACTCTGGCTGAACTACAGTCTTGCAAGAAGTGAAAATGCAGTACGCCTGGTACAAAACTGTATGTCGACTTTAAAAATTAAATAACCAAGAAGGTTTCGGGGTTACTCCAAAGACCTAGGGCCTAATATATCACAAACACAACCTGATCACTGAAGTGTTTATTGAAATTGTAGCCATTAAAGAAGTGACAGAATGGCTGACATATAATGTCCCCACCACAGATTAATATATTCTCCGACAGTCAAGCCGCCATCAAATCTCTGGATTCTGTCTTCCTGAACTCAACATCATCACGGTAGGGGAAGGCTGATCAATTCAGCAATTACCAAAAACAGACGAGCTTCTGCGACCTAGGAAAAATCTAACAGATTTCAGCCGAACTACAATCCGTTGGCATGTCTCTAGCCACTTGTAAGCTTCTCATGCGTGATAGAGCACATAATTCAGCAAACTGTGGGGAAGATTGGATTCGAGATTCGATCAATCCAGACAAATGGTATCGCTATCAAGACCCACCTTTGCATTACTTTTGCCCGTCTTGACGGGACTTTTTCTGATTGGAAGGAGCGCAATCTGACTGAAGGATGTTATATTTCCAGGTGAACGGAACAAGTATAGTCTTGTTTGGATTTTCATTAAGGAATCGTTGTTCTGGTGTCCGCACCTGGCCGAATGCGACCTCTAACAAGTCGTCTCTATACTCTGCTATGCTGATAGACTAATTTGGTACCCAATACCTCTCTATGATTTCCTCACATAAAAATTGATAGGGTCAATGTTAGGCAACGAAAATGTATTATTAATCTATATATATAAAAAGAAGTGTACATTTTGATTGTCACTCCATAACTCGAGAACGGCTCGACCGATTGCCATAAAATTTTTAGGGAAGGTACAGGGAGGAGTGATGATGGTTAGTTGATTTTGAAATCCAAAATCGGTCTAGCCATTCTCGAGTTATGGAGTGACAATCAAAATGTATATAAAATTCTACCGTACGTGTGTTGTGACTGAACTCCTCCTAAACGGCTGGACCGATTTGCATAAATTTTTTTGTATGCGTTTGGGTGGCGCCCCGGATGGTTTAGATTTACAATTCGGTCCAATTGGACAAAGGGGCGTGGCACCGCCCATACAACTTGAAAATCAAAAGGGCTGTATCTCATGAACTATCAAAGGTATGACGATGAGATTTTGTATATATGTTGGTGAAGCAGTATTAATTCCAGCCAAGGTGGAAGTGGGCGGTGCCACGCCCCCTTTTCAAAAATCGCTCTAACGGCTTTTCTAATAGACCGATTGATACGAAAATATTACCAAGTGGTACTGTTGACCTGTTGATAGTCCCTGGCTATAATAGGTTGTGATTGGATAAAGGGGCGTGGCACCGCCCATACAACTTAAAAATCAAAAGGGCTATATCTCATGAACTATCAGAGGTATGAAGATGAGATTTGGTGTATATGTTGTTGGAGCAGTATTAATTACAGCCAGGGTAGATGTGGGGGGTGCCACGCCCCCTTTTCAAAAATCGCTCTGCAGGCTTTTCCAATAGACAGATTGATACGAAAATTTTACCAAGTGGCTCTGTTGACCTGCAGAAAGTCCCTGGCTATATTTGGTTGTGATTGGATAAAGGGGCGAGGCACCGCCCATACAACTTGAAAATAAAAAGGGCTATATATCATGAACTATCAGAGGTATGAAGAGATTTGGTATATATGTTGTTGGAGCAGTATTAATTACTGCCAGATAGGAAGAAGGCGGTGCCTCGCCCCTTTTTCAAAAATCTCTCTGACGGCTTTTATAATAGACTGATTTATAAGATAATTTAAGAAAGTCGTATTGATGACATGTTGTTGGTCTCTGGCTGTACTTAGTTGTGATTGGATAAAGGGGCGTGGCACCGCCCATACAACTTGAAAGTCTATATCTCATGAACTATCAGAGGTATGAAGATGTCATTTGTTACACATGTATTACAGTAAGGGTGGAAGTGGGCTGTGCTGCACCCTTTTAAAATAAGTAGTTATAACTGTCAAAATTCCACAGTATATTGCAGTTCGCATAGAGATATGAATAGTAAGGTGGGCCAATTTTTTGCAGTATGAATTACAGTAAGGGTGGAAGTAGGCTGTACTACACCCCTTTTAAAATAAGTAGTTATAACTGTCAAAATTCCACAGTATATTGCAGTTCACCCAGAGATATGAATAGTAAGGTGGGCCAATTTTTTTATTCGCAAAAATCGTAACCAAAATCGGAATCTACGATGAATTGTTAGATAATTTCACCAATAAAATTTGTGTCTTAAATCAATTCCTAGCTCCCGCTGGGAAGCAGGAAGATTTCAGATGGAGATTTTTTTTGTTTTTAAATGAGCACAAACCTGCGTAAAACTAGATAAAATGCGCGTTATGTTCGTCAACAAATAGGAGCCATCGACGCTGTAGACTTAAGTGTGACAAGGGACTCGAATTTATCGAACCGACGCCGTTCTCAGCAACTCGGTCTCTGCAAATGCTGAGGAAAGATCTTGGTCTACATTCATATAAAATCGAACTAGAGCAAGTGGACGATCAATTGATTTTTTTTTATTTATCATGTAATTGCACATTATTTGTAGGAGAAATGGTTTCAACACGACGGCGTAATATGTTTTGCAGCGCGTGAGATCATCACTTTGTTAAGCCAAACGTTCGTGACCGAATTATCTCAAAAAATGGAAATACGAGATCAGTATATAGAGAGTATTCGGGTATATTCTTGGTCCGTATGAGAAGAAGACATGGAGGTTTTTATGAATAAAGGCATGAAACTTCAAACGAAATTTTCATTTGCGATCAATAGGAGGAGAAGACATAACAAAAGTGATTTTTACGCCCAAAGACATAGTTAGTATACAGACGGTTCCCGCTACTACATATAAATATAAAAATTTAATTTTGATCTTCAGAGACATTTCTGTTTCTGATTTGTGAAAGAAGTGTTTTCTCCCTACATACAGACAAAACTAAATCTACATGTCGAAACTATAGATATGACTTTGATGATGAACTTTTTACTATCGTCATAGAGCCTATCATATTTAGAATTTAAAACTTAATAAGTTAACTTCCATGTTAAGGAGTTACTTGAAATTAGTTACATAAGTTAATAAACTCAACATATTATTGTCGAGCTTAAGTACCGTTTTAAAGTACTTTGTAGACCTATATGTTAATATTTAATATTTAATATTTTTCCAAAATTACTTACGGTATTGCAAATGGGCTACATGGCCACGCCCCTTCTGGGACCTCCCATACAAATTCATCATTCCGCCCACTTTAGAAACCGATTAATAATATTAATACACCCAACGGGATCGTGCCCAAATTATGTATTTAGTAAAGGTATAACAGGATAAAGTTTTGGAGAAAAATTTGGAAGTTTAGACACGCCCCTTCTGGTAACTCCCATATAAATGCACCTCTCCGCCCACTTTAAAGATGGAGTACTAATATCAATAAATCCAACGCACTCGTAACCAAATTCTTTATTTAGTAAAGGTAAAACAGGACAAAGTTTTGTAGAATAAACTGGATATATAGCCACGCCCCTTCTCGTACCTCCCATACAAACATATCACTCCGCCCACTTTTTAAATCGAGTAATAATATCAATATAATAGAAAATTTTATGTTTTACTGAGGGTGAGGGTATATGTAAGTCGGGTTGCCCGACTATTTCTTGCTTACTTGTTTTCTTTGCACTTTAGCGCTCAGAATGTTAATAACTAAAAATTTCGTAATTACAACACAACACAAATATTTTCCGCAACCCAATTAAACGATAGGAGATAAATTTAATATATTGTTTGAAAATTCCAAAAAACTTTCCTTACTAAATTCTTTAAATACAAAATCATATAACCTGTGTGGTAAATTTCCTAATAAAGTATAATATCTCGTGCTCCGTGCATCCTTTGAAGTTTCATTCCCCTTTACTTTGATATTACATTACATTCAGTGAATTTAAACCACGACTTCGTTGTTGTCTAGAGAGACCAGTGAATTTCGGTTTTCATGGTAAATTATTTTGTCTCGATGAGGTTCACCAGACATGCATTAACATGTTGGTTCTGTAAAATATGCCAAATGAAAGAAAAAGAAAAAAAACGAAAACCCAAGTGAAAATCACCCAATATTGTTTCAAAGTGAAAAATCTTTAGAGTTTTTCCGCCTTGTCTGCGATTCTTTTTTTGTTGTTGTTCTTTTTACTTTGGAAAATTTAATAACTTTCAAAGTTTCATACTTTTGAAAGTTGTATTTTTTTTTTGGGAGGATTTTTGTTCAGCTCTTTTTTTCATTCCCTATGCTGGCATAAACGAAGTCCTGTGGTATATTATGTCTCAACCTCAAATCTCATAAATGTCTCCTGTACATTTCGTTCTCCTTCTTCTGTTTGTTGCATGTTGTACATTATAAGCGAACCACATCATAAAGCCCTCTGTTTCATGTCTGTGATATGAGCACAACATGTTGTATCCACTCTCACATGTATAATATAGGAAACAGGATATATTCCCAGACATTTTATAAGCCCATCATGCAAACACATACATGTGTATACAAAGCACACGGTGCTATAATATTCCTTTACAAGTTTATAACAGAATTTTTCAAATGAATATTTCTTTCTTTTTGAAATTGTGTGTATGGGTGTGTGTGTGCTGCGTTGCATGTATGTCTCAGTAACAACAAATGGAAAATATGTGGCAGACAATACCAACATTTTCTATAAAGTTTTTCCAATTTTTCTGTTGTTTCGTTTCGTGTTTTCTTTTTTACACACAAAGTCGGTATAAAATGAGAGTTGTGCGCAAAAAAAAAATGTTTTCAATTTCAAACAGAAATAGATAAATCGCCATGTATGGCAAAAGCATCATGTAACACCTGATGCTTTTCTTTATGCCACACGATGCCTGTATTTGTATTGCAAACTACAAATGAGCTTGTATGTAAACTGTCATATGTGAAAGGGAAGGGATTTCGAAATCATAACTGATATTTACAACACAGGTGGTGTAGATATGGTAAAAAGACTTAAAGCAGTATATACGTTGGGATTATTTGTTGGCAACATTATTTAGATTTGATTTTGTATGCATAGACAATTTTTTGATTTAGTAGTAACTATAGAGTCCAGAGATAGGTGTTGAATAGTTGAATTGTATGGTATACGACAAATAATTAAAGATCAACTTCACTGCGAGTAGCTGAAGATTGTTTACATTTGTTACAAATAAAATAGCCGATTTGGTAGATAACCCATTTATGTACACCATTTATAAAATTGGAAAGAAATGGAATGTTTGTAACGGGTATACTCAGAAACTACAGTATCGATTGCATTTATTAGTTTCTCAAGATATCACATATTTGTCAAATATTAGAAAAGGATACTTCGTATTTTTAAGTTGTGATTTTTAATCAATCAAAATCAAAGTATAAGCAGCAACGATTTGCATATAAATCTCCGAATCTACCATTGTCAATACGTACTTACAACGATCAAAGAAAATGTATTATTGCAGCAGGAATCCAAACCTAATCTCCCGTATGATAGTGGCGAGTTCCAGCTATCATGGTACTGTCTGCCCCAAATGCCGTTATTAGTGTGGTGACATCATGGCTCGCTGCGGTAAAAATTTAAGATTAAAACCAGTAAGAAAGTTTCAGTCGGGAAAACCCACTTACATATACCCTCACTCTCAGTAAAACATAAAATTTTCTAGTTTATTGATAGTATTCCTCGATTTTTAAAGTGGGCAGAGTGACACAGTTATAGTTTTTTTCCACAAAATTTTATCCTGATTTGGCTTTACTAAATATACAATTTGGGCACGATCACGTTGGGTGTATTGATATTACTACTCCATCTTTAAAGTGGGCGGAATGGTAAATTTGTATGGGAGGTAGCAGAATGGGGCGTGGCTAGACTTCTAGTCTTTTTCCTGCAAAACTTTGTCCTGCTGTAGCTTTACTAAATACAGAATTTGGGCTCGATCACGTTGGGTGTATTGATATTACTACTCCATCTCTAAAGTGGGCGGAATGGTACATATGTATGGGCTGTAGCAGACGGGGCGTGGATAGACTTCTGTTTTTTTCTTCTCCGCAACTTTATTCTGCTACAACTTTACTAAATCCAGAATTTGATCGAATTGGGTGTATTGATATTATTACTCGATTTCTAAAGTGGGCGGAACGATATATTTCTATGGGAGGTACAAGAAGTGGCGTGGCCATGTAGCCCCTTTGCAATACTGTAAGTAGTTTTGGGGAAATATTAAACCACGCAAAGTTTTAAAATATTTGGTTGTGTTTTGCGATAGTTATCGTGCGTACTTGCTGGACGGCCAGACATACAGACGGACATGGCTCAAACGACTTAAATAGTCAGGAATCGAATTCTGTTTAAAGACACCTATGGTCTGAAGTTACTCCTTCTATGTGTTACAATTTTGGGTCACATCAAATGATATGGATGGTTTATATCATTTGATGTGACCCAAAATTGTAACACATAGAAGGAGTAACGTAGTAGGTTGAGGGTATAACAACCTCGTAAGAATCTTCACATCATTTGAAGCTTTTCTTTGCAGATTGATACCGAATACGAGACATCCTTAATACATTCATACATCATACCGTCATAACAGTATTATACTTTGTGCTTCCCCCTATACGGCGGCAAACTTAGATCGTTGTACTGACGGACAGCAATGAGAGTATGCTGTGCTTACAGAATGGTATCTGATGCAGTTACGGTCGTCATATCAGGAATGACATCCACTATAAAAGTGGATATCATAGGAAATACTATGCAAAGGAAGGTGGCCATATAATCTTTTGTCTGAACTGTCCGATTGAGACAAGTTATTACACATCCTGCAAAAAAGGTACGTTTTCGTGGAAGGAGTCTTACCACCTCGGACTCATAACCTTCTGCACACAAACGAATCTATTTTTCTTGTTCAACAAATATCTATTTACATTAAACTGTTACATTTTGCACAATAGCCTTAGGAATTCGCCTGCATGAACCAATGAGATCCTTAGACCAGTGTGTTGTTTAAAAACTTTTAATATCTAGTATTCTATTGATGCAAAACAAAATCTCATACATATTCATGGGTGTGTAATGTATAGAGAGTAATTTTTAAGCATTATGCAGCCACTCGTCTTCTCGGTAACAGCTGTCTTATCCCAGGAATATCATTGGCCAGGAACCCACCAGAGCCTATACCTCTGGGCTTTAGTCTGCTAAGAATCTCTATACATTTTTCTATCAGATTTGATTTACATCACCGCAAATTGATCTTTCGTCGCAGCTTGATTGACTATCGACGCAGAAAGTTATTTGTCTGCTGAAGTTTAGACGCAGCTTCTTTAATAGTCGGTATGTATTTCTTTTTGAAAAACGCTGTAGGTAATACATACTGAACTGCAGGTATTTGCTGTAGACATCTGCTGTTGTACATGTACTATACATTGCAATGTTTCATCTTAGAATTGTTCGTCAATGCAGAGATAAAGTCACCACAAGGATCCTCGCCATCTTTTCATTACCCTCATAAAGGAATAGTATTATCGATCTGTCGGTAGTAATCCACACTTTTTGTCATATGATGACTACTGAAAGAAATAGTGCCAACAAGCCATTATCACACAATTTCTGGTAAATTGTTGTATGTCCTTGCACGGATTTATACTAATCACCAGTTTACCTCAGTCTGAAGGCTAAACGGGCCTCTGTAGCCCTAACGAATAACTCAAGAGTTATGTGGTATAAAAATGACTTGTACGGCTGTCATTCACTGAACTTTGCTAAGCCAGGGGATTACACTTTAGAAGGCCACCCCATCATACCAAACATTAACATGCGACAATTGGTCGGACTATCGCCGTATTAGGCCACTTTGTAACCTTCGGGTTAAGTTCCCAAATCTAACCTATGTATATAATTGTGGCGTACATATAGGGCGTTGACGAACTTCTTCCTCCTTTCCCCAATGTTCCTGGACCAGCACAAACATGGTCTTAGACAAGAGCTTAAGATCCACTCTATCGTGTGCCTGGAATTTTATCTCTTGGACTCACCTTGGCCCCTTTAAGGACTATTGTACCACCTTTGCTACTCTATGGGTCTGTAGCACCCACGTACGTGCCTGAAGACTCTACCAGCGATTTCGGTTTTAACCACAACGCGTGCGATGCTCCCACAAGGGTTCCAACACCTAGTAATCAGGCGAAATACTAAGTCCAGGGGCTCCTGATCTCCACACTATCGCCACACTCATCGATAGGAATATGGCAGTGAAGCTGCTACCAATTTGAGATTTACTAGACCATACTTCACAGGATTGATCGCCTTTCACAGAGGACAGACATGTAGTTTTGACATACCAGAAGACATTGTTACTTTCGACTAGTGCCCAAGATAGGTGAAAATGGTTCGATACTACCCTACAGGCATGCCAAACCCATGCCGCTCGAGGACGGTGAATGGCAACCATCTATTAAGGTTGTCTGAACCCCACAAGATCATAAGATCTATGAAAATCTGGGAGGAACCAGGAAACCTGACCCCAGGACTCCTAAACAACAGCGGTTGTACCTTGTAGATAAGCTGTTGTATCTTGTAGATAACCTCTGGTCAAGCATTGGGACCGACCGTCGTATGATGGTTAGATCTAGGTTAGACCTAGGATCGCGCCCTGCCACAGCCACCTATATGTCCTAGATAGGCGGCCCTTCAACAGTGTTAACAGCAACTTCGCAGTAGTACAGTCAATTGGCATGTCTAGAAAAAGTTTCTCAAACAGCTAACTTTTAATCAAGGCAATATGTGTTATTTCAGAAAAACATCCTCAGTCCCATCGAAGACTATTGAAGTTATGAGGTTAAGCCTATCAGGAAATCCCTAAACTAAGCCATCAAAACGGAACCAGCTGGCAGTTCGTTAACTACCGTATAAAATTTAAAAAATAACTTACTCGAAATGCCACCGCAAAGAAATCACACGGACCTTAATTGCTCCAGTTCAGGTAAATCTTAGTTTTCTTCATTTGCCTTTTGCAAATGCAAAATATTACCTACATACGACATTGTACCGCCATATTCCTATAAACATCAGCTCCAAAGGCTGACATGTCATCAGTGAGATTTAACATAGATCAGCAAGGAAATCTTTCCATCCAAGCATAAATTCAATTTTTATTGCGTTGTTCCGTTGCTGTTGCTCAACTCCATATCTCGTCTAACCATCCATACATCTATCTATCTGTTGTGCTGTTTCACTGCGAAAATCTCCTTCTAAATCACTGGAATATGTCATTACCATGTACACCTTTCTGAACAACAGCTAGGTCGTTTTCTCTGTGTAAACGAAATGAAACCTGAAGACTAAAAATGACTGAATAAGAGACGTATTACCTAAGTATATATATGGGAGTATGTGTGTATGTGTGTGCAGCTATGGGTATGTGTGCCAAAGTTGCTAGTCGCCAAAGCGTCTAAAGCTTATGGTAACATAACCACCATTGAAACTACTTCCATGTCATCTATCTTTGTATTTGCAGTTACTCTTCGTTGATGTTTTGCTTTTGTTTTTTGTTTTCGAGGCTACCACCGGTGATTCTATTTTGTTTCCTTGTGCTCCTTTTTAGTGCGACTCTGTTGCCCACTTATAATAAAAGACTAGCAATCCATCAATTTGTAAATCTCGCCTTAAATTCCACTTCAAACACCAGCCAACTCAACTCGAACATGAAGACAAGAAGCAATAGATAGAGCTGGAAAGGGGGGGGGATGGGGTGAAAAGCGAAAACAAAACAACAAAAAAGACAGTAACAACTACACACATTTGATGTAGAGTAAAACTAAAACAAAACAAAAGACGAGTAGATGTTGGCCAAAGGCAGATCAGATGTGTAGGAACGTGTGGAGGGGTACAAAGTCCTGTAACATAACCTCTAAGGACATAAATTCCAAAAATACTACTCGTGCAAACATTTGCCAAGGCACAGTGGGTGTGGAGGAAAAACTAGTATTTGTTGAGACAGAGATGAAATTGTATGCAATAAAAATTTCAGGTATGGTTTACTATTTTTCAGGTATCGCATGATATTAACGAATTCAGGTATGGGTTACGATAGTGCTGGTTTCTCATGATATTAACGATTCCTAGTCACTATTCATATTACACTTACACTTTTTATATTACTCTACATGTTTTTAAAGAGGTTATTACCTAGACATTTACGGATGATTTTCATTATAAAAATTGATTTTGATGTCTAAGTGTAAAATTCCCCTCATCTTTTATAGCAAAAGTTTCCAATTTGTCCTTAATATGTTCAAGGACCTTGGCACCTTTCAATGAACCTTATATATTTTCTTTGTTACCTTCAGAAATTTAATTAAGGATATATGTGTGAACCTTTGTAATAAATAACTTTGAAATAGATCGAAAGTGGATAATCTCCACCTCGTATCTTAATGTCGACGGCAATTTGGTAGCCGACGTGTTTATTGGTTGGTCTACACGGTTGGTTGTATTTTTGATATTTGTTCAGTTGTCAGCCTTTTGTGATAAAAAACATTGCTTCATACCTATTACCATATGCATTCCACCTTCAGTGAAGTTGTAAATAATTTTCCCCCACTGTTTTATGCCATTAATACACATACTCACACATGTGTTTATGGTCATATCCTTTGTTATACATATGACTGTATGCCTGTGTGTGTGTGTGTCCAGTATAACAATGAAATGAAAAAAATGCGAAACAACATTTTCAATGTCCAGCAGAGAAACATGTCAAATTTCAAACTTCCTGTGTTTCCTAGAGCGCTAGCAACAGCAACAACAACAACAACACCAACGACAGCAAACAGCAACAATGGCACAGTGGTCCTGTGCAAAGTAAAGGACACACAAACACACACACACACACTTACCCGGTAGATATATGAGTGCTCTGTTTTATATACATGCACATAGCAATACACTCATATACATACATATGTACGCAACAACAATTTCTTGTACAGGTTTTTAGTTCTTGTCATTTCTTTTTCTATGCTGACCCCTTAAGGTAAAGCGAAAAACGTAAACTATGCAATGAGTATTACAAAAGAATGTCGAATGTCGTACGACGAACTAAACGTATATCCTGGGATGCAAACACACACAATAGCGACATCGGCAAAAACAAAAACATTTCTTTCGGGTGAGCGGGAGAAAGAGTATTGAGGGTAGACCCCGGGCTACATTTGAAAATCCACTTTAAAGGTACACAAAAGCCCCTAAAGGTAAAATTCTTTAGGTTACTTTACACTTATTGGGCATAGAGTCGTTCGTCCGTCAGCACTCAACACAATATCGTCAAGTTTAAACAAAGTTTTCTTTTCCTTTAAGAGATTAAAGGACTTGGGACATGAAGTGCACAAGCAAGATATTAAACAAAGAATATTTAAATTTTTCAGAAATTTAACAAAGACAAACATAAATTGTGAGGGAGTACATATTATGTAGTACTGTTGTTGGATTGCTGAAACATGTAGGGAATTGAAATTAGAAAGCACATTCTACATATTATAATATGACATACATTAAATCGTAGTAAGGAACTATTAGCTATTAAAAGATCATTACAACCACAGCGTCATTGGGTAGTTGGGAGTGTGATGTACGGTAAAGCTTCTAATCGGTTTAACTTGGCAATCCCAGGGTGATCCTTGTCAATTACATTTCAAGTCTACTCTCAGAGCTCCGTATTCGTAAAACTACTGCGGGCGGAGTACCTCCATGGGGTGACTCCTGGAAACGTGCCTTATACATTCGTCAGAGCACAGCTAACTGCGAAGGGCGAAACCTAAAACCCAGACATCTCAGCTCAGAGTGAGCGGTACCCTGGTCAGCGTTGCAATGAAAACAAATAAGAAAATACTAAAACGGACCCCCAAAATGTTGACGACCACCGCAAAAGAATTAAGGACCATGTTTTCAGGATATGCACCTGGAATGTTAGAACACTATATAGACCAGATGCCTCCATCCAACTGTCGGAAGTCCTCGAAGAAAACAAGACTGACATAACCGCTTTATAGGAAATCCGTTGGACGGGACACGGGTGGCCGCGCATGAAGACGTGCGACATCTACTATAGCGGACATGCAAACAAGCACGAGTTTAGATGTGGATTTGTGGTTGGCAAGAGACTGCGACACCTAGTCTCAAGGTTCAACCCGGTGTGTGAATAGCCGCTATAAGATTCAAAACTAAGTTTTTCCACATAACACTTATATGTGCCCATGCTCCGACAGAAGAGAAAAGCGATTAGGACAAAGACGAGTTCTACGAGAGCATGAATATGACCGTAGCTCGAGCCATGACATCAAAATTGTATCAGGCTATTTTAATGCTAAAATAGGCAGGGAGACCGCATTAAGCGCTACAGTCGGAAAATGCATTCAGCACACCGATATGTTGACCAATGGAATCAGATTGATTAATTTCTCCGCGGAAAGAAATATGGTAGTTAGCAGCATTATATTTGACCATAGAAATATTCATAACGCAACATTGTTTTCCCCAGATTAATAGACGAGGAATCAGATAGACCACGTGGTAGTCGATGGAAGGCACGCATCGAATGTTCTTGCCGTACGAGTGATGAGGAGTACGAACATTAACTCCGATCACTACCTTACCGCAGTTAAGGTACGCACAAGGCTAAGCATGGCGAAAAACGAACGTAACCAGGCAAAACGAAAGCTGGTCATCGGTAAACTGCGGACCACAGAGGTAGCGGACACCTACTCCAACCACCTAACTCAACTGCTACGAAATGCTCCAACCCCTGATAATATAACCTCACAGTGGCAATATATAGCCGACTCCATAGAAGGGACAAGGGCAAGAAGCGTACTTGGGTACTCAAAGCAGTTTCAAGAAGACGACGATTGTGAATGTCGCAATGCCACGAGAGCAACGGATGCTGCCTACAGAACGAAACTGCAGCCATTGGCAACGCCAGCTGTTCGTGAACGCCACAGGGAGAAGAGACGAGAGGTAACTCGTCTTTTTAGACAAAAAAGAAGGACCTGAAGAAGAGACGGGATCAGTATACAGAGTTGCTCCAAAGTAGAGGGGAAGCCCGAAAATTCTACCACAGAGAACATCTGGCTAGAGGAGGGCATGCCCGAGGATTTAGAGTCTCAGTCTGTTATGTCCCATGTACAAGAAAATAGATCGTAATGATTGTAAGAACTGATGTGGAATAAGTCTATTACCAATTGCGTACAAGGTCCGTCCATTCGAGCATATTGTGTGACCGTCTAAAGCCAATTGTAGAAAAACTAATTGGATCTTATCAGTGCGGCTCTATGAAAAATGCCCCAAATGCAAAATGCCCAAAAAAAAAACGAAAAATTACCCAAAAAAATTTCTATACAAAATTGGGGAATTTTTCATATGAAAAATCCCCCATAAATTTTGGGGAACTTTTCATTTATTTTAGGTAAATTTTCGTTTTTTATTTTGGGTCATTTTTCATTGCAAAATGACCGAAATTTGCAGGTATGAAAAATACCCCAATTTTTTTTCATATAATAAAAAATAAAAAAAGGGCGTGCCCCCCACCGCATTCGTCTTTTAATAAAGCTAAAGAGAGAGTATAGAAACTGATAACGACGTAAGCGGCGGGGGGCGTGCCTCCACCGCATTCGTCTTTTGAAAATGCTAGATTTGTTTGGAAGAATATTTTTTTGGGGTATTATTCATAAATTTTGTGGGGTATTTTTCATAATTTTTGGAGAAAATTTCGTTCTTGAGTTTTGGGTCATTTTTCATTTTTTTCGCCCAATTTTATTTTGGGTAATTTTTCGTTTTTTTTTTTTGGTGTATTTTGCATTTGGGGCATTTTTCATAGAGCCTATCAGTGCGACTTCAGACCTGGTAAATCTACGACGGATCAAATATTCACTTTACGACAAATCCTGGGAAAAAAAACTTCATGAAAAGCAGATTGACACCTACCACCTCTATGTCTGCTACAAAGCTGCCTACGACTCGCCGATTAGGAATACTATATGAGGCCTTGGCTGAGTTTGGTATTCCTGCAAAAATAATTCGACTTTGCAGATGTACCTTGGAAAACACAAAATACTCTAATAAGGTTGGTAAGGATCACTCTGAACCATTCAACACGGTAAAAGGTCTCAGGCAGGCTCATAGCTTGTCCAGTACACTATTTAATAAAGATATGGAAAAGGTGATGAGAAAGGCTGGGGCCGACATGTCCCGCACAATAATCCACAAGAGCCAAATGCCACTAGCATATGCCGATGATATAGACATCATTGGCCGAATTCTGCGGGATGTTACTGCAGTTTTCTCATCGCTAGAAAAGGAGTCAGCAAAAATGGGTTTAGCGGTCAACGAAGACAAAACAAAAATAATGATTTCGACGAACAAAGAGTCCTCTCGATGGGGACGCACCGTCAACGTAGACAATTATTGTTTTTAGGGTGTAGATAAGTTTACCTACCTCGGATCTTCCGTCAATAAGAAAAAATGGTGTCAGCCAAAAAAAGGGTCTATGAAATAAGGCCCCAAGAAATAAGGCCCCAAAACAAAAATGAAATAAAGCCCCAACAATTTGTTCAGAAAACAACAACAGTGAAATTTGCGGTGTTATTTCATTTTTTTGGGACATTATTTCATTTTTGTTTTGGGGCCTTATTTCGGTATGAAATAAAGCCCCAAGTTTCGAAAATGAAATAATGCCCTAATCTCGCAACTCTAATTCTCTGACATTATTAAAAGACGAATGCCGTGGGGGCACGCCCACCGCCACGACATCGACGTAGCTAGAAGAGTCAGAATGTAAAGCTCCAAGAAGAAACTCGGAGAAAGTTGTTTGAAGGCGAACCTGAAGGACGGCGCAGAGCAGGGAGACCCAAATTTCGTTGAAAGGACCAAGAGGTTGGTGTCGTGCCACCATCTGGAAGGACTAACTGAAGAACACATGCAGAAGACCAAGCGTTTGGAATTCTTTCATACTTCAGGCCTCAACATTTATGAACCACGTTTGTAAGTTATAATGGGTCACTTAAGTATCTGGTAGAATCGGGTTCTCTCTCTATATGCAAGCTCTCCGTTTTTTCAATTGTTCGTTAGTTTGACGTTCTGCTTGTGCTGTTCTCTAACAGGTCGGGTTACAATTGACACTAGCATTTCCCTGCAAGCAGCATCCTTCCTTAGTCGCTATGCCACATTCTTCAAGCCTTAGAGCCATTTTTTATATCCTTTCATTATCTCTTGGGTTTGCGGCTCCACTATGTCCAGCTTTCTTTCTGATTGGTTTTGTGCTTTAGCTGCAACCAAGTAGTGCTACGATGTTAGCACCACGAAGCTCGGGCACGTCAATGGGACTAAAAGCAAGTTTTTTGTTTGATTACCACGCGATCAGTTTGATTTGATCGGTCGATGTCACGAGACACATAATTTCAACTTTTTCCATTTAGATTTGTTTACTTCTTGATCAATTCTGTCAACCCAATTTGACAGTTCGGCTCAATCTGCAAAAACTAGGTTCATGTAGTTGTTGCAGAGCCTAAAGTTGTTGATCTAGTACCGACACCTTGTTAAATGTGCCCTGAATATTCCCCAATCAAAGTCAAGTTGTCTTGTAGATATTTTTATGTTGAAACTTGACCTGTTGATTTAAATTTAGTATCTAGGGCAGCGGTCATATTTTTCCTGTATGCACTCGTAGAATGTATCATTAATCTCATCGTCTTCTATCCTTCTGCCGTGGTATGTGTATAATTTCGATCAATCACTCACAGGATTGAACTGTGAGACAAGATGTCTTAACCTCTTTCCAATTCCGAATTCGTGATTTTCCACATGGAAGTTGTAATAGCACTGAATTTTACAGTGAGCGTTCATTCCCGTCATGCCCCTCTCATCACCTTGTTGACGGCGATATCAGCCATGTATTTGTCGAAGACATCCGTCAGTCAGATAGTGACACCTTCTTAATGCACATTCCACGTGCATATTCTTAAATCAAGTTCCCTATAACGTTTGCGTCAACAGTTAGGGCGTTCGATATACATATTACTTTTTCTTAGTGTTTTGATAGCTCGTATATGACCTGAAGGCAGGTGGATAGCCAAGCCATTATAGTATGTCCTTCACTGTTTGCCGTTACATATTATCAACCAGTTGCACTATTTCCAAGATGAAATTTTTTAGATAAAACTAAATTTACCGCAATACTAAAAAAATACATAAGGCTGTAACTTTCAACTGAAGCAATTTTATCCCCCACATATTTTATTCCCATCACTTTTTACAAGGTTCTGAACCGTCCACCAAGTTCATTATCGATGATTTTTTGGGTTGACCTACTCATTATTGACTTAAGTCCTTAGTCTGAATTGAAATTCTTAAGTTTTAAGTTTATAATATGTTACGTATTACATTTGTGAGTCGTTATTAGTCATTTTACGTGAGCAGTTCATTGATGAGTCAATGTAGGACTTTATTAAATATCAAAAATCATGTATTAGTTTACTAGCGGTCATCAATTCGAAAGAAATGAAGAATCTTCTTTCACATTTATATAATTTAATGGCTACCAAATTCCAATACCTCCTTGTAATACTTCAGCGGCAACTATGTCATTATTTTGGTCCCAATAGACATGTTAATTAATTACATACCTCCCTCTTCCACTCTACAACTTCCACAAAATTCTCACCATTTATCTTCCTATCATAGTTTAAATCTCAACATTTCATATTTGTTTACCAGTCCCAAATATAATTCTCTGTGCTTAAAACTCAATTTAATAATATTCGACAACAACAACAACTCAAAAATTATTATTAATTTAAACGAACCCTCTCTCTACTATTAAAGTTCGCTCCGACAACATCCAGCACAAGCAACCGACCAACCAATGGCACAGTTGGATTGATCAGGGTTAAACTCCACAGACTGAGGCTCTGCCCATCGTCCCTAAATTCATCTTTGCCATATGTTGTGGATGCAACATCGTCTCGGGAAGATAACGTAACAACAGCGCAGACAAGTGCTTTCTTGTTAGAGTTTTGATTGTTGGTGTCCCCACATATGGATGGCTGACAAGAGCTGCGGTTGCTACTCGGCATGACTTATGGCCCTATGTTGAAATCCCCGTCCCCATGTATGTGTGTCACTGTGTCTGTGCATTTTATGCATTACCAGAAGTTGTAACTGAGTGTGCGTTTGTGCCTGGTGTCTCTTCCACTTGTTATTACAAGAAAGGGTCGCCAATGTAACATTCAACGTTTATGTGCGTCGGCCCCCCTATTGTGCTCAGCAGTCACTAATGAAGATTAATTTTGGTTTTTCTTTCTTGTTGAGCTAAACGGTGGATTTGAAAGATAAAGAAAACCGAGAGAGAAAAATCTGTACTTGAAGATTTCATCGGTAATTGTTAGGGAGACCAAGAAGTTGCGTTAAACAACGCAAACAAAAAAAAAAAGACACACAGGCACGAACACACAATGTTAATTACTGTTGCCTATAATCGGGTTCGACCCATGGCTAAATGACTTACATTGGTCGAGGTCAGATATTGTATGCGGATGTGTTGTTAATACGTAAACTATTGAGGCGAAGTTAATGACATCGAAGCTTATATTTTGGTGTCAAGTTCGTGTAGTTTGTTTGTAGTTCATAAATTGCAACTAAGATGACATCATTAATGTGTATGTATGAATGATAAATTGTGTTGTCTTTAGAAGATTTAGGCTAATGAGTGTCAACACTTTTCCAACGAAACCCCTGTTCTAACAAAAAAGATTCTATGGCGGAGAAAGAGAGGGAGTAAGTGTGGGAAAATTAAGGGAAAGAGGTGAAGCCCGAAAATCCTACCAAAAGATAACAAGTAAAGGTTTCGATATAGGCTAAAGGAATGCTTGTACTATGAATGGCATCTATGTGCTCTATTTCCTGATCCCGCTATAGTGTATGCACCAACTACTGTGGGATCAGGCTTTTACACATCGCGTACAAAGTTCTGTCGAGTGTGTTATGTGAATGACAATATCGCATCTTATTAATGCTAATGAGACGTTATCAGTATGGCTTTAGACCTGGTACATTCGTAGTGGATCAGATTTTTACACCTAATAAAAAATCTCTAGTGTAGATCGGCAAATATCTGACGGGGAAAAATTTCATTAATAGAGGAATGTTAAATGTATGACAGATCTCCAACACCTTCTCAAAACATACTGACTATTCCCCGATCAAAACACTAAAAAACCTGTTGTTCATGTGACAATCGATGGAAGGCATGCATCCAGTATCATATTACATGTGCGACATGTGATACGTGGATCATTACCTGATTACAGCTAAGTTGCGCACAAGACCAAGCAGAGCGAAAAACGCACGTAGCCAGAGATAGCCACTGTCTACTCCAACTAGATTTCCCAACTTCTACAAAACAACTCCTCTACTGCTGACGTTCCCCATACACAATGGCAACATATTGCGTATTCTATTCCATCCGCAGCAACAATCGTGCTTGGTAATGAAAAAGGGCGTTCAGATGAATCCCTATGCCCCAACTATCGCGTGATAAGCCTTTTACCCGTCACAAATAAGGTTCTGTCGCGTGTAAGGCTAATGCCAGTGTTATCCAACCGGGCCTTATCAGTGTGATTTTAAACCTGGTAAATCAAAAACTGACCATACTGTGGCCAATCCTAGTAAAGACTCAAGAGAAACAGATCGATACGTACCATCTTTTCATTGACTATAAAACAGCCTTCGAAAGCCCAATACGACAGAACTTATTAGGAACCATGGCTGATACGCCTTTGAGGAATGTCGCTTGTCAATCTGTGAAGATTGGCAAGAACCTCACTGAGCCATTTAATTCCAGACGGGGCCTAAGACAACATTAATTTTGAAGTGGTAGATAATTTTATCTAACTAGGCTCCGCCATCATTTAAACAAATAGCGTAGAAGAATCCTGCTTGCGAATAAATGCTATTACGGACTCAGTAAGCGATTCAATGGCAGAGCCGTCTCTCAACGAACGACAACCCAGCTATATTAGATACTGGCTCTATCTGTCTTGATGTATGGTTCAGAATCCTGGGTTATGGCACAAGTGGATGGATCGGTTATGGCAGTATTCGAGAGGAAAATGCCCCGTAAAACATATGGACCCATCATCGTTAATAGAGAGTATCTAAATCGTATTAATCATAATCTGTACGAGCTGTAAACCGCCATTGACGTGGACAAATGCATTAGGAACACCGAGAAAAATTACGGTTCGATTAAATGTTTGCTTGGCGATCGACTGGTACTGGAAGAACTAGACATAGAGTGCTAATTCTAGTAGTACGATGAACGGAAATTTTTAACAATGATGGCAGAGCTAACACACTGATGTCGTAAGATGACTATTACCAGCCTGACCTGGCTGATATTGGTCCTTATTATATTTTAATTAGGTAGCAATTCCTTAGAGTTGGTTAAGTTCGTCCTTAGCGTGGCCTTTGGACATTGTAGTGTAGTGAGCTCGTTAAATGTTCAGAGGAGATAAGTCCATTGTCGTTTATTGCAGTAATTTCCTGCTGATAATATTTATAAAAGTAATATTCGAAGATATAGTGTTCAATAACGTTGCTAACGTTGATTGATCGAAATATGATTGAAATTGATGGATGAAGCCGGTCGGATGGTGATCTTTGTTCATAGCTGGAAGATGGCAACATTGTGTATAAGCACTCTCCCTCGATAATTGAGTTAATAACTATTATTCTAGACGAGGTACTAATTTCTGATGCCGTTTGTATCTGCTGTCGGGACAATAGTTTTGTGTGGTGATGTGTGTGTCTTAATAAACCTATTATAACCCCAGAGCAAGGACAATATAGAATGTTTTAGTGGGGTGGAGCCCACCATCTGGTCAGACCTTTGAGGTAATACTAGATGTACGCGAGCGATAAAATACGACATAGCAAACCACCACACAATACACACAGCATCATTGGTCGGCAACGCAAAGGTTGTCGCAACGCATACAATACCACCACACAACAGCATCACCGGTCAGCAGCACAAAGATTCTTTTAAATTTCGGCTTTCAGTGCAAACTACTACTTCATAATTTTCAATTAGTTCATGTCACCCATAATTTAAGGAGACGATGATTGTCGGTGACTCCTCCAAGACGAAGTTTACCATTCCATGTTTAGGAATGGTATCTGATCTCTTTGATCCGCTGGGATTGTACAAAGAAAGGCATCTTTGTTTAACGGACAATAAGTCTGTACAAACGGGCTATAGGCCTGTACAAGCGTATCTTGAGTTTGCACAATCGGATCTTGAGTCTGTACAACCGGGCTATAGGCCTGTACAATCGGACATTGAGTCTGTACAACCGGGCTATAGGCCTGTCCTATCGGACCTTGAGTCTGTAGAATCGGACAATAAATTTGTAAAACCGAGCTACAAGCGTGTTCAATCGGACCTTGAGTCTGTAAACTCGGACAATAAATCTGTAAAACCGGACTTCAGATCTGCACAATCGGACCTCGAGTTTGTACAATCGGACAATACGTCTGTATAAACTGGCTAAGAGCCTGTACACTCGG
Organism: Muscina levida; assembly: GCA_964034835.1. Taxonomy (NCBI): domain Eukaryota; kingdom Metazoa; phylum Arthropoda; class Insecta; order Diptera; family Muscidae; genus Muscina; species Muscina levida. Next base: position 28,512,563 of record OZ035881.1, read on the forward strand.
GCTACAAGCTTGTTCAATCGGACCTTGGGTCTATACAACCGGGCTATACGCCTATACAATCGGACGATAAGTCTGTATAACCGGGATACGAGACTATACAACCGGGCTATAAGGCTGTACAATCGGACCTTGTATAACAGGGATACGAGTCTGAACCACCGGGCTATAAGCCTGTACAATCGAACGTTGAGTCGGTACAACCGGACTATAATCCAGTACAATCGGACCAACGAGTCTGTACAATCGGGCAAAAAGCTTGTACAATTGAACCTTGAGTCTGTATAACTTGGCTATAAGTCTGTACAATTGGACTTACTAGTCTGTACAACCGGGCTATAAGCTTGTACAACGAGTCTTCATACTTGTAAGGCCAGGCCTATTAATTGTTGTTCTTATTCTTCTGCTATTCTTGTTGGAGCCGGCAGTGGCATAGTGGTTATTCCAACGTTAAACCCGTCCTGTTTTCAATTACCGAACTACCGCCGCGTCAAACCCGTCCTGTTTCCCGTCATCGAATTACCGCCGCTCGTCTAAGGACCGAGTCTCCGTACAAAGGACAAAAAACCCAGGCACCGCAATACATTACACCAGACACCATCAACGATACGAGGCCATCGACCAAGCATAATCCCCAGACATCATTACCGGCCATTGAACGTCTTAAGGATATCGGACCTGTGATTGCACATAAGCTAAAGGATCCGGAGTGTTTCATTCTATTAACATTTTTGTGGATTTGTAAAATAAGGATATAAATATATAATGTCTTGCCCTAGTCAGGGAAAATCCACTCTTTTATTCCGTAAGTTTTTTAAGGTCCTTGCGAAGATTCTGGAGGTGGCTGAGACTACCTTAGCCTAATATAAAACCTCCGTTATTATTATACCCTCACCCTACGGGTGGGTGGGTATATATCATTTGATATGACCCAAAAATGTAACACATTGAAGGAGTCAATTAAGACCCTAGGTTTCCTTGAACAAAATTCGATTCATGACTTTTTAAATCGTTTGAGCCATGTCCGTCTGTCTGTCTGGCTGTCCGGCTGGTGCGTACTATAACTTTCGAAAGACGCAACCAAATGTTTTGTGATTTTGCGCGAGTTATTATTTCCCCAAAACTACTAACAGTATCGCAAATGTTCTACATGGGCCCGCCCCTTCTAGTACCTCTTATACAAATGAATTATTCCGCCCACTTTAGAAGTGGAGTAATAATATCAATACGCCCAACGGATCGTACTCAAATTCTGTATTTAGTAAAGCTATAACAGACAAAAGTTTTAGAACTAAAGTTGAAAGTCTAGCCATGCCCCTTTTGGTACCTCCCACTTTAGAAATCAATTAAGATTATTAATAGACCCAAGTTTGGAGAGAAAAGTCTTGGAGATGAATTTGAATTCTAGCCACGCCCCTTATGGTACCTTCCATACAAATGTACCACTCCGGCCATTTTAGAGATAGAGTAATAAAATCAATACACTTGATACGATCGTGCCCAAATTCTGTATTTGGTTAAGATATAATAAGATAAAGGTTTGGATACAAAAATTGGAAGCCTAGCCACGCTCCTTATGGTACCTCCCATACAAATTTACTATTCCGCCCACTTTAGAAAACGACTAATAATATCGATAAACCAAACGCGATCGTATGGAAATTCTGTATTCAGTAAAGCTAAGCTAATAATATCAGTATACTCTACACGATCGTGTCCAAATTCTGTATTTTGTTAAGCTATAACAGGATAAAATTATAGAGGAAAATTTGGAAGTCTAGACAAATTTTTCTTCTGGTACCTCCCATACAAATATACCACTTCGCCCACTTTATAAATCAAGTAATCTTAATATATATAAATTACGTGTCACGTTGTTTGTCCGCGATGGACTCCTAAACTTCTTAACCGATTTGAATCAAATTTGCACACCGTGTTCGGTTTGATCCAACTTGAAAGATAGGATAGCTTACATCTTAAAGGGGCGGCGCCACGCCCCTTTTTTCAAATATCGCTCAGACGGCTTTTCTAATAGACCGATTGATACAAAAATTTTACCATGAGGTACTGTTGACCTGTAGATAGTTCCTGACTACATTTGGTTGTAATTGGATAAAGGGGCGTGGCACCGCCCATACAACTTGAAAATTAAAAAGGCTATATTTCATGAACTATCAGAGGTATGAAGGTGAGATTTGGTATATATGTTGTTGGAGCAGTATTAATTACAGCCAGGATGGAAGTGGGCGGTGCCACGCCCCCTTTTCAAAAATCGCTCTAACGGCTTTTATAATAGGTCGATTAATACAAAAATTTTACCATGACGTACTGTTGACCTGTAGATAGTTCCTGACTTCATTTGGTTGTAATTGGATAAAGGGGCGTGGCACCGCCCATACAACTTGAAAATTAAAAAGGCTTTATTTCATGAACTATCAGAGGTATGAAGATGAGATTTGTTATATATGTTGATGGAGCAGTATAAATTACATCCAGGGAGGAAGTGGGCGGTGCCATGCCCTCTTTTCAAAAATCGCTCTAACGGCTTTTCTAATAGATCGATTGATACGAAAATCTTACCAAGTGGTACTGTTGACCTGTTGATAGTCCCAGGCTATATTTGGTTGTGCTTGAATAAAGGGGCGTGGCACCGCCCATTCAACTTGAAAATTAAAAGGGCTTGCAGTATGAATTACAGTAAGGGTGGAAATGGGGTGTTCCACACCCTTTTTAAAACAAACGGTTACAACTGTCAAAATTCCACAGTATATTGCTGTTCAACTTGAGATATGAACAGTAAGGTGGGCCAATTTTTTTATTCGCACAAATCGTAACCAAAATCGGAATCTACGATGATTTTTAAGAAAATTTCACCAATAAACTTTGTGTCTAAAATCAATTCCTAGCTCGCGTTGGGAAGCATGAAGATTTCAGATAGAGATTTTTTTTGTTTTTAAATGAGCACAAACCGAAAACTTCAGATATATATTTTTACAGACCTTCTGCGTAAAATTGGTTAAAAAGTTATGGCCTCTGAGAGTTGGCATACAGAAATTAAGTTTTTAAAAATCATTTTTCAGAATATTTGCTCATTGCTAAAAAAAAAATCTCTACCTGAAATCTTCATGCTTCTCAGCGCGAACTAGGAATTGATTTTAGATATATAGTTTCTTAGTGAAATTTTCTAAGATTTCTTCGTACATTCCAATACTGATATACGGTTAACAGGTTGTTTATTTTTTGACGCGAACTAATTAATTCGCCCTAATGATCAGGCTATTTCGAATAAAAAAAGTTAAAAGTGCCGAGGCGCTGCCCACGCACTTCAATAGTTAACTTTTTACCTGTATCAAATAATGGTCCGTACACCAGGCAGTTGAGGATGCGCAGACTAAAATAGTGATTTTTTTTAATTTACTTTACAGGTATGTATTTTTCAATTACTTCTCAGGAGAGCGAATCGGTAATAAATCATATAGATAGAAAAATTAAGCAATATTCATTGTAGTTATACTACAATGGTTAAATTTTTATAGTATATCAGATGTAACATTAGCAAACAATTAAAAATAACCTATGCATGGGGTATTTTCTTGACATATAGAACTTCTGATAGGTATAAGTGTAAATCTAGCTGTCATACTAATGAAGTGTAATAGACTTTCTTTTAGTATATTTTGCAAAATCACCATGTAAAAACTAAACAAGAACAAAGTTTACAAATCATGCAAATTTTTTTTCAAAATGCAAGTTCTGTTCGCCAAACTTATGGAGCCCTTTATGAAGTTGAGGGTGCATGTAATGATGCATCTGAGCAGCTAATAGAAGCCATCGACGCTGTAGACGTTAGTATGACAGAGGACTCGAATTTATCCAACCGACTTCATTCTCTGGAACTCGGTCTCTGCAAATGCTGAGGAAAGACCTTGGCCTACATTCATATAAAATCCAACTGGTAGAAGAAGTAGAGCCAATGGACGATCAATTGATTTTTTTATTTATCATGTCATTGAACATTATTTGAAGGAGAAATGGTTCTAACACGACGCTGTAGCATGCCATACAGCGCGTGAGACCATCACTTTGCTAAGCCAAACGTTGGTGACCGAATTATCTCAAAAAATGGTAATACGAGTTCAATACAAAAACAGTATTACGGATTATTCTTGATCCGTGTGAGAAGAAGACATGACAAAAGAAGTTTTTATGGCTAAAGGCATGAAGCTTCAAACGGAATTTTCATTTGCGGTCAGTAGGAGAAGGCATAACAAAAATGTTTTTTTATGACCAAAGAGATAGTTAGTATACAGATGGTTCACGCTACTACGGATCAAGATAAATAATTTTGATCTTTAGAGATATGTATGTTTCCGATTTGTGAAAGAAGTGGTTTTTCGCCCTACATACTGAAAAAACTTAATCTACATTTTTATTAGCATTAACAACAATAAAACTTAAGTAGTAAACTTTAATGTTAAGGAGTTACTTTAAATAAGTTACATAAGTAAATAAACTCAACATATTTTTGTCGAGCTTTAGTGCCGTTTTCAAAGTACTTTGTAGACCTAAGTGTGAAATATATTACAAGTTAATATGCAATAGCGAAGCATTGCCGGGCCCACTAGTCTTTATATATAAAATTCTAACGTACGTGTGTTGTGACTGAACTCGTCCTAAACGGCTGGACCGATTTGCATAAATTTTTTTGTATGCGTTTGGGTGGCGCCCCGGATGGTTTAGATTTACAATTCGGTCCAATTGGACAAAGGGGCGTGGCACCGCCCATACAACTTGAAAATCAAAAGGGCTATATCTCATGAACTATCAGAGGTATGAAGATGAGATTTGGTATATGTGTTGTTGAAGCAGTATTAATTTCAGCCAAGGTGGAAGTGGGCGGTGCCACGCCCCCTTTTCAAAAATCGCTCTGCAGGCTTTTCCAATAGACAGATTTACTAAGTGGTACTGTTGACCTGTAGATAGTCCCTGACTACATTTAGTTGTAATTGGATAAACAGGCGTGGCACCGCCCATACAACTTGAAAATCAAAAGGGCTATATCTCATGAACTATCAGAGGTATGAAGATGAGATTTGGTATATATGTTGTTGGAGCAGTATTAACTACTGCCTTTTTCAAAAATCTTTCTAACGGCTTTTCTAATAGACCGAATGATACGAAAATTTTACCAAGTAATAATGTTGACATGTTCATATTCCCTGACTACATTTAGTTGTGATTGGATAAAGAGGCGTGGCACCGTCCATACAACCTGAAATCAAAAGGGATATATCTCATGAACTATCAGAGGTGTGAAGATGAGATTTGGTATACATGTTGTTGGATCAGTATTAATTACTGCCAGGTAGGAAGAAAGCAGTGCCTCGCCCCTTTTTCAAAAATCTCTCTGACGGGTTTTATAATAGTACTGATGACCTGTTGTTAGTCTATGGCTGTACTTAGTTGTGATGATATGAACTATCAGAGGTATGAAGATGTAATTGTTACATATGTTATTGTTGCAGTATGAATTACAGTAAGGGTGGAAGTAGGCTGTGCTACACCCATTTTAAAATAAGTAGTTGTAACTGTCAAAATTCCACAGTATATTGCAGTTCGCCCAGAAATATGAATAGTAAGGTGAGCCAATTTTTTATTCACAAAAATTGTAACCGACATCGGAATATACGATGAATTGTTAGAAAATTTCACCAATAAAATTTTTGTCTAAAATCAATTCCTAGCGCTGGGAAGCAGGAAGATTTCAGATATAGATTTTTTTGTTTTGTAATTAGCACAAACCGAAAACTTCTGCTTAAAACTGACTTCCCAACAAACTAAATGAAGTATTACAGAAGCAAATCTATGTATTGGTTAAAAAGTTATGGCCTCTGAGTGTTGGCATACAAAAAACAATGTCAAAAATATACCATTCTCTTCGTCTTGGTCTCCAAGCATCGGAATAGTAGGTACAATTAGAGCTGGGGCCCATAGGTTTGAAGGTTTCAAAAGTTGCTCATTGTTTAAAAAATATGTCCACCTGAAATCTTCATGCTTCTCAGCGCGAACTAGAAATTGATTTTATACATATTGTTTCTTAGTGAAATTTTCTAAGAATTCATCGAAGATTCCGATATTGGTATATGATTACCACGTTTTTTTTAGACGCGAAAAAATTGATCCGCCCTAATGAACAGGCTATTTGAAATTTAATAAGTAAAAAGTGCCAAGGCTCTGCCCACTCACTTCAATATTTAACTTTTTAACTGTATCAAGTAATGGTCCGTACATCAGGCAATTTAGGACACATGGTAGCTGCGCAGACTAAAACAGTGATTTGTTTTTAATTTACTTTACAGATATGTATTTTTTAATTACTTTTCAGGAGAGCGAATCGGTTATAAATCCTATAGATAAAATGCGCGTTCTGTTCGCTAAACTAATGGAGCCCTTTGTGAAGTTTAGGGTTTATATAATCATCCCTCTGAGCAGCTAATAGAAGCCATCGACGCTGTAGACGTAAGTATGACAGGGGACTCGAATTTATCGAACCGACGCCGTTCTCAGCAACTCGGTCTCTGCAAATGCTGAGGAAAAATCTTGGCCTATATTTATATATCGAACTGGTAGAAGAACTAAAACCAGCGGACGATCAATTGATTTTGTATATTTATCATGTCATTGCACATTATTTGAAGGAGAAATGGTTCCAACACGACGGCGTAATATGCCATGCAGCGCGTGAGATCATCACTTTGTTAGGGTGACCGAATTATCTCAAAAAATGGTAATACGAGTTCAATATATAGATAGTATTCGGGTATATTCTTGGTCCGTATGAGAAGAAGGCATGGCAAAGGAGGTTTTTATGGCTAAAGGCATGAAGCTTCAAACGATATTTTCATTTGCGGTTAATAGAAGGAGAAGGCATAACAAAAGTGATTTTTACGCCCAAAGACATAGTAAGTATACAGACGGTTCCCGCTACTACAGATTAATATAAAAATTGAATTTTGATCTTTAGAGGAATTTCTGTTTCCGATTTGTGAAAGAAGTGTTTTTTCTCTTTACATACAGACAAAACTTAATGTACATGTCGAAACTATAGATATGACTTTGATTATGAACTGTTTACTATCGTCATAGAGCCTATAATATTTAACTTCCATGTTAAGGAGTTACTTGAAATTAGTTACATAAATTAATAAACTCAACATTTTATTATTTAGCTTAAATATGCAATAGCGAAGCATTGCCGGGCCCACTAGTAATATCAATATAATAGAACATTTGATGTTTTACTGAGGGTGAGAATATATGTAAGTCGGGTTGCCCGACTGAAACTTTCTTACAGGTTTTTAAAAGTATTTGACAAGGTTTTCTTTGGTAGATCTTGCATGACTTTTCGAGCTTCTCCGAATATCTTATGTTTCGTTACACAGACTCTATTCTTAACTATAAATTTTGTAAGAGCTTTTGAAACCCATTATTTTATACTATCCAGGCAGCGACTCCGTATGTTATTTCAAGAAATATCCTTCTCTTATACACTGTCTCATAGCATCTGTTCTTTGCCGTCCCTCTTATCTTTGCCCAAAAGAAACGTCCATATGCCATACACATTCATCCTTAATAATATTAAATACTCAGTACAATTTTGTGGCACCCGTTTTGGCCACTAATGAAATTTTGGCCTAATGTTGACACGTCAACATTTGCATTAGGTTCTCAGTCGTCGTCGTTGTTGGTGCTTTGGACGTTATAAATGTTGTTGGGGCTTTAGTTTTTGTGCTTCTTTCGTTGCTTTCTGGTGTTGTTACTTATGTCCACTTTCAACCCGCAACATAAAAAAAACCCGCCCAGACCCTTACCGAAAAAAAGCTCTTAACCAAAATACAATTAAATTGTGTTTTGCTTGTTGTTGTAGTGGTATTTTCTTTCTATGATACAATTTTTTTTTTTGCTCTAGTATCTTTACCAAGTCATTTGACATTGTATAGTGAAAATACAAGAAATGGAAAAAGAAAACAAATTATATAAAGCAAATACGGAAAATACTAGTTGTGGGGTAGGAAGAACAATGAAAAAAAAAATTATATTATTGCGTGAGACTGTGGTAAAGCAAATATGAATAAAACTGTTGAAAAAAATTATTCTTGAGCAAACAATAATTTTAGGGGTTTTCATCAAATAGAAGAAAGGGTGTGTGTGCTGCATGCAGTACAATATTTATAAAAAAAATAAATTTGTGGGTCCAAAACTTGTAGGCCATACATTTTAAATATTTCAAAATATTTTTAGTAACAAGATTGGACATAAACTACTCTCATCTCCAATACAAGTTCCCTCTTTTTAGGGGTTAGAAAATTAGTAAAACAAGAATTTAAAGAAAATTGGATTATTAACGATCTAAAGTCTCTGCGTAAATGTGGCAAACAAAATGATTTGAAATGAGTTGTGTTTTTTTTTGCAATTTAGTATGTTGTTTTGCTTTTGTAAGTATTTGAAATTTACTTATCAAAATTTTTGCAATGCTTAATCAAATTCTTATGATCGTGAATATCCTTAATATTTGTATAACCATTTTTACAAATGGTGAAGGGTATCTGAGCATAGCCGATGATAACTATCTTCAAGTTTTTCTTTTGCTTATTTTAAAATAATTAAATTTATTTTTCATATTTGCCTTTGTATATTTTATATAAACAAATTCCATCACCTCTCTGCCCCAACACCCTTTCTATTTACAAGTTTTTATTGTTATCAGAATACGTTGTGATATTTCTAGTGCTTTTTTGTGTCCACATTTTTGCTCGGTCACTCAACAATGACCATTTGGAAAATATTGTTTGGTTAAAGCGAAGTTTTTCTCTCTCTGTCTCTCTTTCTTACTCTCTATCTTGGTTTTGTATTGTTGGCTAAGAAAAATTGTACAAATAAAATTCATAATAAATATTAAATGCAAGACGCCAACTTGTCATAATGACTTGTATGAGACGCCATTTTGGGTTTTAGTGACTTAAATAATAAATTATTTGTGCGACCCTCCGAACTCCTCCTCACCTCAAACTCGCGAGGGCCCCACCAACAATGGTGGCGGCATGCAGGCATCCCCTAATAGACGTATTTTCACTCTAGTGTCGTGCTAAGGTCCTTTTACGAAGTTTAATGTGTTTAGGAGTTCTTCTGCCATCGCATTACGATGATGACGTAGGTGGCGGTGTTCTTCGTTACGTTAAGCATATTGTTGGGAATTTCGTTAAGGATTTGGTTGTGATTTGGGGTGTAACAAGCATTTTATTGTGAAATGTTTTTCTTGTTGTTGTTGTTGTGTAAAGCTAATTAGACTTTTAATGTTTTGTATTTTGGTGGCTTTTGCGTTTTGCACTCATATTTCATTTGATTGTGTTTGTGTGACCTCTAATTACTGACGCCCTTCCGAAAAGGTTAATTGTACAACATGAAAGGGATTAATATTTTCATAAATTTTATGCCATACAAATAATTGAAACGGAAGAGACTGTAATGGGGCACGTTGTGACTGAAATTTGATTAGAAATTAAATGTATGGATATTGTAATGGGATGTTGTGGCAAAGTTCATGCGGGTTAGGAAACTTTAGTTAAGTTCCATGTGGAGCAGTGGTCGGTAGCTGTATACATTGTGAGAGGGAAAAAAGAAAGAAACACAAACTCGTATCAACCTTAACAATGTTTGGGGTAGCAGTTGAGTCAGGGACTGCCGATATAGAGTTATACAACGTATATATACACCACCGATAGGTATCTGTTCTCCGCGTTATATACAGGACATTTACAGTTGGAGCATTGCAAATGTCATCCGCGGCGCAAAGTCATCCACAGCGCTAGGCCCTGACGGAATATCCATGTTGATGCTGAAGCAGTTGAACATACCGGCAGTCGAATACTTGACTTATGTCCTCAATTTGTCGCTGACCACTTTAATGTCACCCGAAGCCTGGAAAATGGAAAGAGTGGTCCCGCTTCTAAAACCTGTCAAAGATGCGAGTAGGGGAGAATCACACAGGCCAATTTCTCTTCTCTCGCCAGTAGCAAAGACACTTGAGGCTTTAATTCTCCCGAGCCTGACAGGGAATTTTATGCGACAGGGTGCCTCCTCGTGTCTTCAGTGGACCACCTGCATGAGTAGACGAAGGTCATACCCGTGCGCCGACATAATCTTCTTCTGTCGAAACGGTATCTGCTTGGCTGTTACCGGTCCAGCCATCACAACCACCATCTTGTGGATAGGCTCCCACCCCCCAGGCAGATCAGGAAAGAACTTAATGATCTAGAGCACGAGGTTCAACTTTACAAAAGAAAGCCTCTAGATCAAAGCGCATTTCAAGCAGGCTTAGCGGACATTCAATCGGACGCAGTCGTCGAAGCCGTGAACAACTAAAGAGTGAATGTCGTGCTCGGAGAATACCATCCATTAGTGGCTTCGGAGGAATATGTATTACCGCGGCAGACAAGATTTTTTTTGGCCCAACTAAGATCTGCTTTAATTTAAGCCCCTTTAATTCGTACTGGGCAACAATTGATGGCAATACGTCGAATACCTGCCCAGCTTGCAACCAGGGACCACACGACACACTAAACCTGTTCAACTGCCCTGCCAAACCAACTCAGGTTGTTCTCAGGTCTTTTTGAACCCACCTAGTGGAAGTTGCCACCTTCCTTGGCCTGGAAACAAACACAGCATTAAATACTACACAAGGCGAACCAATTAACACCTGATGGTCAACAAAACATATATACTTCTACATCAATAACAACTCGCGTAGCAGGAAATGGAAACTTTCTGTCGGTCAGTGTGCCTATCCGAAGGACTTCGGGGAGTATAGTCACCGTGTACCTGAGATAACCACCGGTGGCCGGACCTGCTGTGGCGTAAATCTGTAGTAGGGGCGGTTGCACTTACAAACTCCGACCAGGGAGTAAAACTGCTGCTACGGAAGGCCAGATATGCCCAATGCAGCTTGCCTCGTTGAGTTAGCCCGCCTGGTCGTTCGATAAGTGTCAACGGAGCTGCGTAGTGGCTAACGTTGCATTGGTACGATCGATTTCGCATTTCTCTCGTGCATAAAGAACACTTGATGGTTTAACAAAAATTAAGATAGCTCCGAACCTTTAACAAAGGTGTACTAGTCAGGGAGTGCTTATGCTAGTAGTACGATGAACGGTAATATAGAATGAGGACGGCAGAGTTAATACACTGAGGTTGTAACACGACTACTCCCAACAGGGCGGGGAACTTCGGTTCCAGACCGATGATGGTAATTATAATTATGTATCCAAGACTAGGTTTTGTTAGAGAACCGGCAATCTGCAACGATATGTTGTGTGTGAACTGTTGTTGGCTACCAGAAAACACTCCCGATAGACAAATGCGTTGACCGATCCGTGTGTCTGAACGAGCCTTAACTTCTTCTTTTTTATCGGATTGTCGAATACAGCTTTATAATCGATATTATGTGTATGGTAAGTAAGTAGGGTGCGTAGTGTCTTAGTGTCCAATTAGGTTCGATAAGATGCTAATTAGTCTTTCACACTCGACAGGACATTGCATATGATGGGCAAAAGGCTGATGCAGAGGTAGCTGGTAAACAATAGTATTGTATATCCTTAGTAACAGGATTTGTGTATGGCTCATACTTTTATTTTGTGATATTGGGAAAAAAATTCATCAGGAAAAACGTGGGGCAGGTGGGTTGGGTTCAAATCACATCTTCGTCTAAAGTTGTGGGGAAGCGTATAAATCCATTACAATTACCATTACTATATGTGTAAAATATGCAACCCCTAAGTAAGCTCCCATACAAAACTCCTCTAGGGGTTCCCAAAAAATGTTATAAAATTTGCTCCAACACCTCCACCTACCTGAATGGTGACCCTAGAGGGGATTAATGTGTGACCGACAACAGTCTCTCAGGACATATCTACCATATATCTGCAACCCTTAAGATGATCCCCACACTTTTTTATACCCTTCACTACGGGCATGAATAGTGTGAAGGATACATTAATTTTGTTCTTCCATTTGTAAGGCCCATAAGGAGGCGTGATAGGTATGACAATACATATATAAAAGTGATCAGCATCAAAATCTGAGTCGAATTAGAGGTGACAGTCTGCCTGACCGTATGTCTGTTCGTACCCGCGATTACAGCCGCAGTTTATGAGATATCGAGATGAAATTTGGAATACAAATTTCTGTCCTCAAAACGGAGGTTAAGTTTTAAGATGAGCCCTATCTGTCAAAAACTGCTCCCACCTCCCACACAAAATTCCCCATTCCCATTTTTGGGGTCTGTCCCTACGATTACAGCTGTAGTTGAAGACCAATAAAGCTGAAATTTTGTATGCCAGCTTTCCTACGCTAAGCGGAGGTTTAGAAGTAAGATGAGACCGATCGACCGGTCAAAAACTACTTCCACCTTCCACACGAAATTCTTCTTTTTGGGGGTGTCCGTATGTCAGTCCCCGCGAGGTTTAGTTCTAAGATGAGCCCAATCGGTCAAAAACTACTCCCAACTCCCACACAAACTCCACCTTTTTGGGGTCTGCCCAACGATTACAGCTGTAGTTTAAGAGCAATCAAGCTGAAATTTTGTACGCAGCTTCCCTACTTTAAGCAGAGGTTGAGTATTAAGATGAGCCCAATCGGTCAAAAACTACTCCCACCTCCCACACAAATTCTACCTTTTTGGGGTCTGCCCAAAGATTGCAGCCGTATTTAAGAGGTATATAGCCGACATTTTGTACGCAAGATTATATCCTATAAGCGGAGGATAGTTTTTAAGATGAGCAAGGTCGGTCAAAAACTACACCGACCTCCCATACAAACTCCCCCTTTTTTTGGGGTGTCCGCCTAACTGCCCCCCCATTACAGCTGTTGGTTAGGAAAAATCGAGCTGAAATTTGATATGCAAGCATTTCTTCTCCCACCTTCCATACAAAAGTCCCCTTTTTGGTGGTGAATTTCTGTATGTCCTCGTAGTTTATGAGCTTTCGGGCTGAAATTTGGTCCCATACAAACTCCCCCCCCTTTTTGGGGTGGATGTGTGAAGCTAAAAGTAACGTCCACCTTTTACCAACTCCCCTGTTTTGTGGTACAAAGTTTTATCACCATTTTAACAAATGGTGAAGGGTTTCTGAGCTTCGGCAAAGCCCAAGATAATCACCTTACTAGTTTTTTCTATTTTTTGGTTTCATGCTACAGAAACCATATTCACACTATAAGTTCGGTTTGTACCCAAAGCATGTAGTTTGGACCTCGCAGTTGGCACTTAGGTGGATTTATATCGAAAATGTGAATTTATGGACACATTTAACTGAAAGATGCCCCTAGAGGAGTTAACAGTATCACCGACCCCCAGTATTTGTGCATTCCAAATAGTTTCCTAGAACACAACTCACCTATATATTCAAATTATTTTCTATAACTTTTTTTATTAAATCAGCTCCTGCAGCTCCCATGGTGCCTCCTAGAGGGATGAAATGACGTTAAATTCAAGTTACCAGGTCATCGCTGTCATTAATAGCTCTGTCAGCAGTCCATTGGCACCCATATGTTTATTGCCTTTAAGCCTGTGGGCAATCTACTCTGTCATCGTTGACTGGCATAATTTCGTCAATTGTGCTGCCTTCGGGAACAAGCAGAATTGATCTGATCACAATCCTTATATTTACAGGTGGGGATCCCTGATCCAAAACCTTTGTATATTAACATTTTTAGGCTTCACCTCGACCGCTGTACTTTTCTATATCTTTAATCTCTCTTTTCTTCCATATAAGCTGTTTCGGTTTGAAGAAGCTTATCAACTTCCTACCTCTTCCCCTTATATCATTCCCTCACAGCACGTATTTATATTGTCGACAGTGTTGCCTTTCATTCCGAATCTTTTTCCTCATACAACTGTACAGACAGACAGAAAATTTATACTATTTCTAGTTACAAAAATTTCCTGAAATTATTCTACAGTTCACCACCAACTATGCCAGCAACAACAATACAACTTCAAGTCAAAAGTTCTTTTATAAATTCCTTTATAAACCTTTAGCGCAATATGACAAAAACTCGCAATAGTTAAAATTACAAATACGCCCTCAATCCACCTCAGTAACACGTGACGCGAAATATTAAACATAGCGTGAAAATTATTTACCACATACATTACACATTGTTACGGGACAAAAGTGGGGAAGTGGGGAATGCACACCCATATGTGCAACAAAAATTACCAAAATGAATATAGCATCCATGCATGCACTCCGGCACTCTTTCACACATGTACAAGGATGCTACATCTGGTGTTTTTTTTTCTGTGCAGGTTGGTCGCTGCTGTTAGACACGCTGAAGCGCCTAAAAGTTGATTATTAATTAATATTATGCAAAAATATTTTTTTGCTACACACAACTACAAATATAGATAGCCAGCCATACACCCACACCCGCTGGCTTTGAGATCATACATATACAAAATTTAACGCTAGAATTCTATGACCTACATTGGTAGCGCACCAGGTAGAGGCCAGTGGGAAATTTGTAAATATTCAGAATCATCTATATGTATGAAAATCGTACACTACTGAACCATTGTACCTAACATTTGTATAGCATACAACTGCCAATCTTAGGGGTTAATCGAATGTATATATTTTTCAGATGTGAGATGGGCGTGGCTCCCTCCATTCAAGGTGAAAAGTGATCAGCATGTGTTTCCATTTCTATATATAACAGTGATACCTTGGAAGCTTTAACGGAATTACTTCTATACGAATGTCTGTAATTTTGTGAAACATTTTTGGCACGATCGAATAAGTGGGCGTGGGACCTCACAAACAAGGCGAAAAGTGGTCAACACTACATTGGATTTTATTTCAATAACTGTCAAACTGGTACCTGAAACAGACATAATCATAAGATATCATGCTAAATTATAAGGATTTCATTTAGCCCATATCCATTGGCTACCAGTTAAGTATTGACCTTCCTCTACCCAAAACATTTCCTACTGGCATCCTTTTTCACTGCGCCAAAAAACACCAATGTTTTGTAATTAAAAATTGTTAAAATTCACATGAAACACTGTTAAAATTAAAATTTCACATAATGTACGAGCGTGTTTCGTGCGTGGCAAGAATCAACATAAAAAAACTATTTGCATCAAAAAAAAAGTACAGCAAGCGTGGGAATTTTATGAAAAAATGCCAACCAACTGCAATGTATCAGCACCTCACTGAGCTTGCAACAAAATGCCGCTCATCAAAGACCACCTGCATGATTGTTTAGCTGCCATTTTTGTGTTTTCTTTAGCCCGCGGCACAACATATTTTGTTTTCTCTTCTGTGTGGCATTTTCGTGTTAAATAATATTTAATGGCGAAATTTCTCTCTAATTAAACGTACAACAATTAATAAATCAAACAACTATTTAACAGCATTTTAATGTTTAATTACATGCAAATTTACTAAACTATTGTTCATTAGCACTTGCATTATTTATGAGTATTTGTTTTATCGTATGCAACTAATTAGGTCACAAAATGTAATTAGGAATCTTAAATTAATAATAAGTCGCCTAAAAATTTGCACGATAAAAAGAGACAAAATTTTCCTTGACCTGACATAGAACAATGAAGGGCATATCTATATAAAAATTAAGTAATTATGAAATGGGATGGGGGATTTTCTAATCCAATCGCTTTTCACTGGTAATTACCGGAAACTCTCTCTACGAATTTGAACTCTTTATGTAGATGGTTATTCTACCCATTTGGAGGAGGTCCTCGCCAAATATAAGGCTGAAATCACTATGCAGGAAATACAATGAACGGGATAGAGTTGCACACTACGACATCTTTCACAGCTGCAAGTAACTAATTTCAATTTGTTTCATTTTTGGTAAGAGACTTAGGCTTCTGGTCCCGTAGTTTGACCAAATATTTACACATCACGGAAGACAAAAACGAGGAAGACCAACAATTAAAGATATGATGAAAATATATGACTGCTGCCCTGTCCATGACATTATGATTGTTCTTGGGAGATTTAACGCTAAAATACAAAGAAAAGGTGCTATTGCTTCAGCAGTCAGAAATATCAGTCTATATATCAACATCTTTGAATGGTTAGTTTCGCGCATTGCGTGGAATTAGAGTTCTGGATAAAATAACCAGTCTACCCCGTAAGCAAAAGAAAAGCATCATGTATGTATGTGCGTTAGTGCGTTAGTCAATTTGGACTTTGACTTTCTGTATTTCGTTTTCTACATCCATATAATGCCCATTTCTTGTCACGTCCATGAAGATCTCCCCAAACCATGAAAGTTTTGCTTTAGAAGTATGTACTTAAATTCACAAACACAAAAGTTATGGAGGGTCTGTCTGTCTGTCTGTCTGTCTGTCTGTCTGTCTGTCTGTCTGTCTGTCTGTCTGTCTGTCTGTCTGTCTGTCTGTCTGTCTGTCTGTCTGTCTGTCTGTCTGTCTGTCTGTCTGTCTGTCTGTCTGTCTGTCTGTCTGTCTGTCTGTCTGTCTGTCTGTCTGTCTGTCTGTCTGTCTGTCTGTCTGTCTGTCTGTCTGTCTGTCTGTCTGTCTGTCTGTCTGTCTGTCTGTCTGTCTGTCTGTCTGTCTGTCTGTCTGTCTGTCTGTCTGTCTGTCTGTCTGTCTGTCTGTCTGTCTGTCTGTCTGTCTGTCTGTCTGTCTGTCTGTCTGTCTGTCTGTCTGTCTGTCTGTCTGTCTGTCTGTCTGTCTGTCTGTCTGTCTGTCTGTCTGTCTGTCTGTCTGTCTGTCTGTCTGTCTGTCTGTCTGTCTGTCTGTCTGTCTGTCTGTCTGTCTGTCTGTCTGTCTGTCTGTCTGTCTGTCTGTCTGTCTGTCTGTCTGTCTGTCTGTCTGTCTGTCTGTCTGTCTGTCTGTCTGTCTGTCTGTCTGTCTGTCTGTCTGTCTGTCTGTCTGTCTGTCTGTCTGTCTGTCTGTCTGTCTGTCTGTCTGTCTGTCTGTCTGTCTGTCTGTCTGTCTGTCTGTCTGTCTGTCTGTCTGTCTGTCTGTCTGTCTGTCTGTCTGTCTGTCTGTCTGTCTGTCTGTCTGTCTGTCTGTCTGTCTGTCTGTCTGTCTGTCTGTCTGTCTGTCTGTCTGTCTGTCTGTCTGTCTGTCTGTCTGTCTGTCTGTCTGTCTGTCTGTCTGTCTGTCTGTCTGTCTGTCTGTCTGTCTGTCTGTCTGTCTGTCTGTCTGTCTGTCTGTCTGTCTGTCTGTCTGTCTGTCTGTCTGTCTGTCTGTCTGTCTGTCTGTCTGTCTGTCTGTCTGTCTGTCTGTCTGTCTGTCTATCCCAATCCGAGTCTGTCACACGAAGATACTTTTCGCTGTAGAAGCATTGTAGATATAACCACGGTCGCATTTGGGAAATAACAATCCGTCGGGTACGATTCTAAATTCTGTTGCAAAATATTTAGCTGAATTGACGACAAACTCGCATTACCAACACAATCCCGGGTTGCAGCTACGAAGCTGGTATGCCGGCAAACCAGAATTATCAATACGATCCGAATTGCTAATACGATCCGAATTGCTTATAAAATCCGAATTGCCGAT